>JAVYIG010000300.1:135000-484233 GCA_035222895.1 Strongylocentrotus droebachiensis
GAATTGAAATATAAATATTACCTAGCCGCTTTTCATCAAAATTCAAAGGTTTATACAAAGTAACTTCAGTGGTATCTGATGGTAACAATTAATAATTAATGGTATTTTTCACTAAGTTTAATTAAAGTTCTCTCTCTGTCTATCTCTCTCTCTCCCTTTCTTTTTATCTATCTTTCTCTCCACCTCTCTGTATTTCTATCCCGCTATCTTTCTCAACTTTTCAATGACAACCCTGGAGACTGTTACAGACTGTGACACAGGTTTTGTAGCAAGAACTTGTTCTCCCTTTGGCCAAATTGAATGAACTTGCCTAATCGTGTAACAGGGTGAATGTTAGGACTAGTGAATGTTCTATCTCTTTACCTGGTTATTATGATTCCTTGCTTAAAAAATGGCCTATCCAAGAAAAGCTTGTCTTTCTAGTTGAATTCCAGAATTGTATGATGAGGAATGTTATCTTTATCTTCATCACCTTGAAGTAGCATTTACACTGGTAGAAGAAGAATACTGTTTCTATGAAAACAAACTCTAAGGAACAGATAAACCTGATTTAGGAATATTGTTATTGAAATCTTAGTCATGGTGTACTTGTTGGGAAAAAAACATTATTAGAGCATGAAGGGTTGAAAGTCCTGTTTGACCTGTCTGTTGTAGGTAAATCCTGTCCATCACTAGCGGAGACGGCCTGGATTTCCATTGGACCAGAGTCCTGTCTGTCTAACCCACGCTTTGAGGATACATGTAACCTTGCGTGTAGGACTACAGGTTACGAGATCAGCCCTTCCAGTCTAAGAGAGACTACGTGTTCTGGGAACCAGACTTGGACTCAAGACGTAGGCCAGGCCCAGTGTGTAGGTAAGACAAAGATTTGTATATTTAACAAATAAATGATGGTGCATGTATGACTCCATGTTTTGTCTCAGAATTCTAAGCCCAAGATAATTTGAGGTGATACTTGTATTTTTTGAAAATTTGTAGTGAGTGTTGATATTGATGCTGATGTTTGCATTGATGTTGATGTTGGTATAGAATTATGTGTAGGTGTTGGTGATTGCAGTGATGAGGAGTGTCACCGATTGGTTTGGTGTAGATATCAAGTGTAGCGAACCCTGAAATGTCTACAAATGTTAAGTTTGTCAGTGGAATAGCAGGCCCATAAAATTGCCCAAAGCCGACCTACATAGTCAGCAAATTCAAACACCAGGGTTAGTTACAAACAATTTCAATAATAACACTCACCCCGTGTCCACACACAAAATTTTCCGTGATTAGGCGTGATTAGTTATACCGTTTAGGGATAGTTATACAATGAAATTTTGTGTGTGGATGCTTACTAACGATACGTCCTATAACGAAACGTGGTATTACGAAACGATGCCTAAACATGCGTTTCGTTATACGACGTATAAAGAATCACGCCTAATCACGGAATGTGTTGTGTGTGGACGTAACTAGTATAACTAGTCGAACTAGAACGGTATAACTGGGCGGGGCTTAACGTGACCTCGAGCGAAAGGAGACCTGACCTCTCATTTCCGCTTCCATTTCATGATCGCAGTAGCAAACTGCGCACCTATACAACATTTCGCTCTAGAGATTCAGGAATACTTTCTTCTGTGTGTGGACATCCTGGAATTTATACGATGATTCTTTATACGACTCTTCTTGTGTGTGGACACCCTGAAATTTTTACGATGATTCTTTATACGACGTTTAGTTATAGAGTTTCAGGATAAATTGTTTTGAGTGTGGAAACGCTGATAGACATCTCCACCTGTTAGCACCCTTTTAGCTCTTAACAGAGTGGAAAGCAGACGATAAAGGGAAGATATGATACAATTTGTCAAAGGTGAAAAGTTTAGAAAAGGGGGATTACCAGGTAACAATATAGAGAGAGAGTTATATATGAGATGAGAGAGAGAAGAGAGATAGTATAAAAGAAACCGAATGTGTGTGAGAGAGAGAGAGAGAGAGAGAGAGAGAGGGGGGGGGGTGGCAGAAAGACTATCAGACCATTAATGATTGAAAAAGAGGGAGATAGAGCACTGAGAGCAATACATATATTGTATCCTTATGGCAGATAGAGTGAGATTACATTTTTCTCTTCCTCTTCATGTGCTTTTTCTTGTCCTTGCTCTCTTTCTTTTTTCTCTTGTTACTGTTTTTTGTTGTTATTGTTGCTTTTCCTGTCTTTTCTTTTTGTCCTCTCTCTCTCTCTCTCTCCTTTTCTCCCTCCCCTTGTATCTCTCCTCTTCTCTCTCTCTCCCTATGTTCTTTAGATATCTTTCTTCTCCTGCTCTTTTCCTCTCTCTCTCTCTCTCTATATACGTGTATATACGGTATATCTATATATCTCTCTCATCTTTCTTTCTCCTCTCCCCTTCTCTGTATCTCTCTTCATGTTTTTCCTTCGTATTGTCTTCCCTCTTCCTTTTCTTATGAGCCTTCTCTTCCTCCTTTTCACCCTACATTTGTTATTTCTTCCCAACTCTCCCTCATTCTCACTCTCTCTCTCGCTCTTTCCTCCTCTCCCTTTTTCCTCTTGCTCTTTCTCATTCTTTCACCTGACTGTCTCCATTCCTTTTTCTATTACCCCCCCACTGCCCATTCTCATCTTCTCTCTTTCACCCTCTCTTAAATTCTGGGAACAAAAACAAAAAAGAATACTTGTGAATACTTTTTTATCTTTGGTTTGCATGTATTTCAAGCTTAATAAAAATATCAAATAGAACAAAAAAGTTCAAAAACATCCTCTGTCTGGTATTTATAAAAGTTGTTATAACCCAAAAACAAAATTTTGAAAAAATGTTGAAAAATAGTGCAAAAACAGCACAGAAAATGTGTTTTTGACTATTTTTAACCTATTCATCTCCTGTTCCAAATACTTAGTATAGAAATATTTTTTCTGCAAGTGAAAAATAACAAGGGTAACCAGTCTCTCTCAGCAACTCAAAATGATATGACAATGCTTTTTGGCAGACTGAAAATGAACTTGATCTTTTCCTGTGAACACCAAGGTACAGGAGAAAGCAAGCTAGTTCAGGGCAATTAACATTCAATAAGATTTTTCAAATGAGAATTTCACCCTTGTTGTTTTCCATTTTTCCACACCTGTCTTTAAAAAAAAAATGTTTGTTTACCTGGAAATCTTACATTCTGTCAATATCTTTAGATTTTCAGCCAAAGCTCCCTTAATCTCAAAGGGAACTGATCATCAAAATATTTTTGTACTACGTATATTGGGTTCCTCTCTTGAATCTTATATTGAAAATTACAGTTTTCAAAATTACTTATTTAGAGATATTCCAAGTTTAGTAGCTCCCAATGAAAGTGCAAGTGACTTGTGAGTATTCTAGTCAATGCTCAAACATGAAATATGGTTCTCCAAAGTTAACTCAGAGTCAACTACTGTGTTGCTATTATACAAAATCTTTCGCTTTTTTTTAATTTCTTCAAATTAATAACAACTTCATTGTCTTTTTCGGTTTCCTTTCTGATTTAATGTCTTCAAACTTATGATACAAATTATTTTGATTACAAGCCCCTTTAAGATACAACATGTACCTTTATTGACCTGTTTAGTGTCAAATAAATTTCTTTGAGAGCAAATCATTATGCAATCTGTCTTACTTTATTTTAGGAAGTGGCCAAATTGGATGTGCCCCACACCTTTATGGTAGGCAAACCCAAATTTACATTTGTGGGGGTGTCATATCCATAGGTAAAGATAACAACGATTACCGGCTAATAATCTCACAGAATACTGCTTGATTTTGATGCTTGCATTACCAAGGTTAAACATACCGGTACTGAAAAGAATCGACAGATATAAATGTGACAAAACATACATGGTTAACAGTCTCTAACATATTTGAAAATAGGAACAATTTGCCCAATAATTCTAACTCTACTTAACAAGATATTTGAGATGCATTTGGTATTAAATTACTTGCACAGATAATTAATGCATACATTTGTTAAAACAGACTACGAAAAGAAAGCACATGACAAAGTTCACTCAGAAACTGGATGTTTAATAGACAGACATGCACAGTATACTGGCAAAACTTTCATTTTGCGTTAAATTTGGTGTTAAAGTATATGAGTGACATGTAATACCCTTCAAGCTTCAAACAGACTTTATGACGATTGTTCATAAATTTAGTAGCACCAGAGTCCAAAGGGTTAAGGTTGTTCCATGTTTGATGATGGCCTAGTATCCAAGGGGTTAAGATGATCAAGAACCGTAGACTTCTCTTCCGTCTTTCTCTTAGCAATGCTTTCTAGCGCGACCTGTTCCTCCAAGTCCAAACAGCTGTCGAGGAGATGAGAATAGTTTCTGGTAGCGAAAAAGATTCTCATTTCTCTTAAGGCTGCTGCGACGTGATGGATGGATTTAAACTTTAGATGGCCTAGAGTCCCCCTTCCCTCCTTCCCTTCTTTCTTCTTTCCACCATCTTCCTCTTTTTGACTCTCCTCCTCTTTCTCAACATCTTCCTCTTTTACCTTACACCAATTATTGCCCTTCTTCTTTAGAAACATTGGCTCCATGATGGACGAATTGGGGCTGCTCTTCTCTTCTGTTACACCTGTTTGACTAGAACTTTGAGATGAAATGTTTTTCACAAACTCGCCCACTATCATTTGTGGAAGCTCACTTGTGAGGTTTTTCCCATCATTTCCAAAGGGATCACTTTTTGCTCTTTCAAAGATATAAGATTTTCTTGGCAGCAAGCCACCAGCTGGGTTTTCTCCCCCCTCCAATCCTAAATTCACCTTGCCAAACGAGATGCTGTGTCGCTTCCTGAAAGACTCCAACCATCCGTTAGACCCCTTGAACTCTGTGATATTAAGCTCGCGAGCAATCTCCACTGCCTTTTGTTGTAGCATTGGACCATTGACTGGTATCATACGGTCAATGGCTTCTTCAAACCACTCATAGACCTTATGATTGATCTCCTCGTTGCCTGTCTTACGCAGCTTGCGTTTACGAGAGAGGGGTACATTTTGGGCGTACTGCTCAATCCATTCGTTTTTGCGCTTCAAGATGTTTTGAACTTGGGTCTTTCCGCATTTGAAGCCGTGCAAATTCATGATTTCCATGATACTCCGCCCACTTAATCCCTCCTCCTCACGGAGTCGTATTGCTTCAATCTTCATATCGAGGGGTAGCTGGTTGCGGGAAAGCTTGCCTGGGTGAAAAGGCTGGGACACATTGAAGTGGGATGGAGAAAGATGTGTCATCTCAGAGGTTGTTGTTGCTGTTGTTGCAATGTGTAAATCCAGTGGTAGAGTTGTTGGAGTTGCAGATGATAATGTTGTAAGTGTGGGCAAGTGATGTGGTGATGAAGACGTTGCTGATATACTTGTACATGTCTGATCTAATGGAGTTGTAGGGGATGCTGCTTGTCCGTCATGCGTGGTAGAGTTTGTTGTGGTAGCTGTTGCTAAAGATGTTGCATGTGTAGGATCCGGCTGCCCATTTAGTGGATAAATCCTTGACACACACTTCCAATTTGGCAGTGCTTTCAAGGGTGAAATCTTTGGGTATGTGGTTTCCTTGTAGCCAACCATTGCAGCAGTTGTAGCTGTGGTTCCAAAACTAGTTGTGGCATCATTGCCAGAGTTTGATATTGGTGTGCTGGTAATTTGTAGATCCGACCCCCCTGCATGAATTGATCTCATTTGAGTTCTGTGATCTTGTTGATTAGATGTTGTTGGCATTGTTGCTGATGTTGCTCCAGATTTTGATGTTGGTGTGCTTTGTAGATTCAATACCTCTGCATAGGTCGATTTTGATTGAATGCTATGAGCTTCATGATCAGATGTGGTTGATGCTGTTGCTGATGTTGTAGGAGTTGTAAAGAGTGCAGGTGATAAGTCAGTCCCATTTGAATCAATTGGATATGCTGCTTGACCAGTCGAAGGTAAGTCAGATGCTGCATTTGTTGTATGAGTGGTATGCAACTGAGGTGACAAAGTGGAAGGTGTTGCTGTTGAAGTGGTAGCTGGTGAAGACATTTCAGATAAGTCAGTCTCATATGAATCAATTTCCTCTTGCACTTGATAAAACATTGATGATTCTGGTGCTGTTGTTGTTGCCTGAGTGGTATGCAAGTGTGGTGCTGAACTGGCAGGTGTTGCTGGTAATGTTGCAGGCATTGTATCTGATGTTGCCGATGGTATGACTGGTTGCACTGGTGGTTGAGCTGCTTCCAAAGAGTCCTTGCTAGTTGCAGTTTCTTCCATTGCATGTGCATGCAATGATGACATTTTCGCAGACAAATTACCTTGATCCCTCTCTTTATCAAAGTTGGTAGACTTTTTGGCTCGTCAAAATCAAATGTTTAATAAAACAGACAACTCTGCTCCAAGTAATTAAAAGCAAAACACAATGAATGTCCACAATTAATGCAGCTAACTGTTAGTGTCTTGTTGAGAAACAGAGTTGGAAGCTATACTGTATACAGCACAAAGTATGTACAGACTGCATGCTGTACATAGACTGGTATAGAGAGTGAGTGCATACAATCCCCCTCTGCATAAAGACCTTATGTATGTGTTTGTGTGTTTGAGGTTAGTGCATTGTGTGTTGTGTGTATGTGCTGTGTGTGTGTGATCAGTCTGTTCATCTGCCTGTTCGTTTACATCCTGCTTGTGTGTGTGGTGTGGTGTGCAGTGGGAGTCTGTGTGCACAGGTAATAGTTACAGAGTGTGTATATAGTAGTGAGTATATATATATGTGTGTGAGTGAGGAGCTATGAATAGATTTGCAATGATGGTCCCAGACAGACAGGTGGCCTTACTACAAAAGGTCACTGCAAGGGAGTCTCGTTTTAAAGGGAAGGATCTACTGCATGTTCATAAGTGAAGTTGTGAACTTAATTGTGCTATTTTTAAAATGAAAGGGGATTTATGAATGGATTTGAGACTTGTAGTTATCGTTGTATTCACATTTAGCTTTTAGGAGATGAACAAAATGTCAGCATATGTAATTTTGATATATCAAACAATTGATTTATTTTGTGGAAACTATATCCAAATCTTATTTTCAAATATGAATATTAAGGAAACACAAAATCTGCAGAAATATTTGATTTTATTTGGCTATAAATACAACTAAATATACATCTCTGTCTTTGTCTCTCACTTTTTTTTAACTGTGTGTATATATATATATTTCTCTGTCTCTGTCTCTCTCGATCTATTATAACCTCTCTTTATCTCTCTCTCTTTCTCTCTCTCTCTCTATATATATTATTATTATCTCTTTCTCTGTCTCTCTCTCGATATATTTATTATCATCTCTCTTTATCTCTCTCTCTATGTGTATTATCATCTCTCTTTTTCTATATACATTATTATCTCTTTTCTCTCTTTCTCTGTCTCTCCCTTTCGATATACATATTATCATCTCTCATTGACTCTCTCTCTCTATATATGTTATTATCATCTCTTTCTCCCTCTCTCTCTCTCTCTCTTTATATATTATCATCTCTTTCTCTCTCTCTCTCTCTCTCTATGTATATATATATATATATATATATATATATATATATTATTATTTTCTCTGTCTCTCTCTTTCTCTCTCTTTCTGTGTCTCTCACTTGATATATATATATTGTCACCTCTCTCTATATATATATATATTATTATTATCTCTTTCTCTCTCTTTCTCTGTCTCTCTCCCTCTCGATATATACATTATCATCTCTCTTTATCTCTCTCTCTCTATATATATTATTATTATTATCTCTTTCTCTCTCTTTCTCTCTTTCTCACTCTCTCTCTCTCTATATATATATATTATCAGCTTTCTTTATCTCTCTATATATATCATCTCTCTCTCTCTCTCTCTATACCTTATTATCTCTCTCTCTCTCTATATATATATACCTTATTATCTCTCTCTTTCTCTGTCTCTTTCCCTCTTGATATTATCATCTCTCTTTATCTCTCTCTCTCTGTATATATATATATATTATTATTATTATTATCTCTTTCTCTCTCTTTCTCTGTCTCTCTCCCTCTCGATATATATATTATCATTTCTCTCTCTCTCTATATATATATATTATTATCTCTTTCTCTCTCTTTCTCTGTCTCTCTCCCTCTCGATATATACATTATCATCTCTCTTTATCTCTCTCTCTATATATATATTGTTATTATTATCTCTTTCTCTCTCTTTCTCTGTCTCTCTCCCTCTCGATATATATATATATATTATCATCTCTCTTTATCTCTCTCTCTATATACATATTATTGTTATCTCTTTCTCTCTCTCCCTCTCTCTACTTTATATATTATCATATCTTTCTTTCTCTCTCTCTCTCTCTCTCTCACTATACAAATACATAAGTGTTGTAGTCGAGTGGTTTAAGCACTAATTGACTTGAAAATTCAAAGGTTGTGGCTCGATACCCAACATGTCCTTTGGATTATGAAAGTATCATTGTGTTAGTAATTGCCTATGCCATCACGGTGACCATATGGTAGGAATACTCCCCAGGGAGTGGAGATGGTGCACATTGTGATCATTGATTTTGATTATTTAATTTCTCGAAAGCAGAAGTGTTTTAGGGGCTAAATTCTCTAGTGCTTATAATACATCCACAGGGTCAACCAAATATATCAAAATTTGAAAGAATTACTATCCATCCAATCTTCAAAATTTTCCAAAACTTTGCATTACCTTTAAACAATGTCTTTAACCCATTGACTTTTGAAATCTTTCATTCTCATTAGCCTTAGTACAGGATCCAGCTGGTCCAGATTATGTCCACTTTTTCTTAAATCATCTTTGCCCCCCTCCCTTACACGCATCCCTCACAGAGAGCGATGTCTTCACTAAATTCATACATGCGAGGATATGCATGAAAGGACTGTCTCCATTTTAGCATTTAGGGTGTTTTCATTTCTCAGTGGATTGGGTAACACAGAAACAGTTCAGGCAGTACTTGGACTAGATCCAACTAGTTGTCTGCATGGTGGCAATGGGTTACATAAGTACATGAGATATGTCGGTTGGCAAAACCAGAAATGTATTCCTGTATGTTTTTCTTTCAAAACATACAGATATTGAAGCCCCAACCTTTGATGAATGCCCTGCAGACATAGTAGCATACACGGAGAGGGGCTTGAACCAGACCAATGTCCAGTGGTTTGTCCAAGCATCAGATAACAGTGGCAGTGACCCTCGTGTGACCTGTGACCTCAATGCAGGGATCATGACCTCTGGCACCTATACAGTGACCTGTACAGCCAGAGATGGGACAGGGAATGAGAACATCTGCAGGTTTTTAATCGATGTCATTGGTGAGTTTTACGCTTTGAACCTTAAGATAACCCACAAATGAATTCCGCGGTTATTATTATTACTACGGGTATTATCGGTAAGTAATTGAACCTGGGAGGCGAAAAACAAACTTAATCACCATAACCCTTATGATTCTACTCTCGGTAACTGATTGGGGGTGTGCAACTGGACCACTACACTGGGGTTCCTCCCTACTCTTTTGTATGAATTGTTTAGTGGGTTCTCTCCTCTACACAGGGCCTCCATTTAACGTCCTATCCAAGGGATGTAGTGTTTTCCACTGTAACATAGCCTGTCTCTATAAAACACAGGAGGGGTACTTTAACACACCTAGCTGGCTTCAGTCATCCACCTGAGTTGGATTTGAACCCACAATCTTTTGTTCGACCATACAGATGCTTTACCAACTGAGCCAACTTTCCTCATTCATGGGTTAAAGGGATGTCCAGCCTGATAACAAGTTTGTTTGGAGTAATAGGAGAGTAAATGGTCATTGAAAGATTGAGGAAAATTTGATAAAGCTTAAGAAAGTTATGAATATTTAATAAAGTTGAATTAACATGAAGCATCGGCTCTATGATTGAGCATTGATGTAGTTCTACATTTTATTTTTTCAAACTCCTTCTAAGGTCTTTGAAGGAATATAATTATTCATAAAGGGAAATGCATGAAATTGTTAGGGATAAAAAAAGCTACAAACTGTTCCACTGCAAAGTAATTCAAAGCCTGCCATAATTTGTGTAACAAAGTAGAAATGTTGTTGATAGGATATATCACGATTTCAAGAATATTAACCTAATAGGTTTATTTTGTTTCTTTTGTTTTCTCTTCAGTACGTAAATGTCCCAAAGCATTTGAGCCTCCTTTGTTTGGAACAATGACTGGACCATGTGACCTGTCACATGGTTCTGTGTGTCACCTGACCTGTTTGGTTGGTTACTCTCTGGTTGGTTCGGCAGAAGCTAGCTGTGAGTTTAACGGCACAGATATGTACTGGAACACAGAGGAGGAGCCTTACTGTCAAGGTGTGAACATGAATTTAAAACAAAATTATTTATTTATTTCACTTTATTTCAACGGGGTTGCCCCACCAGTGGTTAAGATATAGGTAACCACTAACTTATTCATACCTGGTGTAAAATTTGATGTTGTTTGTCTTTTTCATAACTCAAGATTAAAAGGTGGACTGGTTGAATTAGGCCTTTGTTGAATAATTCTCATTCTCAAGAAACCTAAATAGGGACGAATCAATTTTTTCACAAACTTAAACAAATTGGTAAGGGTATGAATAATTTAGTGGTTTAGTTCACCGTATATGTACTGTATGCAGTGCTTTGTGCTTTGTTCACCTTGTGTTAAAATCACAGCAGCAATAAAAATAAATTAAACAAATAACGTTTAAAATAAATTGCAAGTGGAGGTAAAAAAAGTACCTACAAACAACAAAGCCATCTTTATTCTTTGGTTTTTTAAAGATATTGAAATATAAAGCACACAACGCTTTATGTCATTTTATGTTGCCGGGCGTTTTCTAGGTGGTTTGATGCAACGTATGAATGAAGCTCATTGCGATTACCTTCCAAGATAAGTATAGTGAGGGATGTTTGATTAATTATGAAATATTAAAAGTGATAATATTGATGTAATACTGTTCTTGTAAAAAACAGGTAGGGACTAATAATTGATATAAAAAACTTATTAAAATGCATATTTAATTGTAGGAAATATGCTCTTAGCTAAATTGTCCCATAAATTGATAGATTAATAAAACAAAGTTGTATCTCAATTGTTTTAATTTCAGTTATTGGTTGTGACCCTCTGGTGGTAGACTCCAGCGTTTCTATTTCTCCGCCTTCTTGTGGGTCATCTGAGAAAGTGCATTCTGGGACATATTGCACGCTTCATTGTGATCTTGACCTGACCCTGGTAGGGGGACTTGAATCCTTGACCTGCCTAGACTCCGGTCAGTGGAGCAATGGTTTGAACGTTAGCAGTCAATCAAGATGTCTAGGTGAGCAAAGACTCTATTAACTGCCATTCTAAGGGAATATTTTCTAAAACCTCAAAATCCATGCAGATCGAACCTGGATATACAGTATAAAACCATTTCACACATCGCTGTTTTCACTGATATGGAAGAACCTGGATATACAGTATGAAACCATTTCACACATCGCTGTTTTCACTGATATGGAAGAAAAAGAGAGTGTATTCATGGTTCGTGTCCCATGTATTTCTCATTCTCTCAACTCAATTTTTACCTCTAATATCTTCTTGGTTGAATCCTTCAGATACCACTTTTATACATGATTCTTTGCTTGCCTGAAATCAAACATTTTGTTAGTCATTTTCACAATGAAGCTATTTTTGTTGACATTTTGTCTACTAGTATATAAATGATTCATTGTGTGTTTGTTATGTATTGCAGATTTTGCAGCTCCAATACTCACTTCCTGTCCATCCCAGCCCATCATGGCCGTGCGCACTGAATTCTGGGGAGTTGAAGTGACCTTTGACCTCCCTGCAGCAGTAGATAATATTGATAATGACCTTGGAGTGTCAACATACCCCATTGACCTCACTACACCGTACAACTTCACCGCTGACACCACTTGTAGTTTCTCCTTCAGTGACCAGTCAAACAACACAGCTTTGTGTGTGTTTCAAGTTTATGTGACTAGTGAGTATAGATAAATGTTTGAAACCTGTATTAAAGAGCACTGAAGGAAAACCTGGTCTCAGATGCTGCTTGTAAGTGTCGGCTTGCATGGTGATGTAGATATACAGTAGTCTTGCGGGTGCACCATGTGAGAGAGAGAGGGGATTGAGGAGTCCTGAAAAGGACTACACACCCTCAAGAAAGATTACAGAGAGTCCTTTTCAGGACTCCTCAATGCTCTCTCACTCTCTCACATGGTGCACCCGCAAGCCTACTGTATAACATGGTCTCATATGAAAACTCTTCATTTGGCTCTTTGGAACCAGAATCTGTGTTATCAGAGTTTACATCCTTCTGTCTCTCAGCAGATGATATGATTGCCCAAAATCAACAGCTTTGTAAAGTTGAATTTCAATTTAGTTTTGAATAGGAATATGCCTTTGGGGGTGCTACTCAGATTTGTTTTGGACTGGGGTGTGCCGCTCAAGCCTCGAAACTCCTATCCATTATTAGGGGGCATTTGGAGAATTTTTCTCAGAAAAAGACCCATTTTCCAAAATTTTCTGGTGTTTGCCTGGCAAATTTTGGAAATTTTGAAAAAAACTGACCCATTTTTAATGGTATTTTTGTTAAAAGTGGGACCCATGTTTAGGAATTTTTTGTGAAAAAGTGACCCATTAGAGCAGCACACCCTGTATGTCAAAATATGTGAGTACCCCCACCCCTGTGGAAATATGACAACAATATTTATCTTGTTACATATCGACCAAGAATCCTCTAAACATGAACATCTCAAGTAGATGTGAACATTGTCAGCTGCTTGCAAGAAGGCCATTACTACAGCTGACAGTACAATAGTCAGTATATCCTTCTAGTTGGCATCTAACAGAGATTCTTGTTTATAGGACACATCTTCGTTTAGTTGAATTAGAACCTGTCCATAAAGGTCACCTATATTAGGGAAACCATAAAATTGACTACTAAAAGAGGTGGCCTTTCTTTATAGCTTCTACAATACCTAGTTCCTCTATTAGGATGACTAAATATAAATGAACACTGTAGACAGGTTTTGAATTTGTTGTTATTGTTGATGGAAGCTATGATAGTGACCACTATAGGTAGGTTTGACTTTACATTTACTTCTTCAGTGCTTTCAAAGTTAATGGAAGACATTTTATGCTTATTTTATGCCCATTGAATGAAATAAAGTGTTTTGAGTAAAAACAAAATTAGTTTGTGGTAGTAGCAAAAAGTGTTGGCCTGGGATATGAAATAACATTTGATGATGCTTTGTAAATCTAAAACAAATGGAAGCAGCTTTATATAGATATCCTTCAACTCCATGTTTGGTGTCAATTTCAGATGAAGTTCAACCAATCATCCAGTATTGCCCGCCGGATCAAAACATCACAACTTTGACTAAGATGACAGAGGTCGAATGGGATGACCCTGTCTTTCGAGCTCCTCCAGGGATTGATATTATTGAGACATGTAACTATGGAAACAACCCCGCCCTATTACCCTGGGGTCATCATGTGATCCTGTATCAAGCTAGTGATAGCAGGAATGGATTGAAGGCCGAATGTGCTATCAATGTGGATATCAAACGTAAGTATTTTAGCCAATGCACTTTCTTTTCTTTGTATAGTCATGTTTTCTTTTTGTAGCATTACTTTACAAAAATTTGGTTTAAATTTTATGCTACGAGTATCACATTGCTGCTACATTGATATCCTCTTCCAGCTGTTTCCTGCCACAACCTCCACATTCCTGCACACGGTGCACTGGCCTGCGACGATGGCTTTGCCTATGGGCGCTACTGTACCATGGTTTGCAACGAAGGCTACGATGTTCCCCGTTTGAGATCGATGGAAGCACCCAAGAAGCTCTTCATCTGTGGCTCCTCTGGAGTTTGGTATCCTCATGCTAATGTTCCTGATTGCTCTCGTGAGTTGAAATAATAGTGACCTGACATTTGTTATGGTGACCTTTGCTATGGGCTTCCTTCCATCAAAGACGTTGGGTTGGATGGGTTTAGGATTAGGGTTGCAATTACATTTTAGGTAGGCCAGGTTATGTTACGGATTGGGGATACAGTCAATCGTAGGGTTTAGTCCAGGGTTAAAGTTAAGAATTTTCTTACTATAGGAAGTTGGCCATGAAGCAGTATAAGTGCTGTGTCTCTTCTTTTGACTTACATGTACGTGTACGATAACAATTCATTTCATGTTTGATATGTTCTCAAAATCTTATTGACATGATAATTAAAAGGCCCCTCTGATTGTAAATGAAGAGAAGAAATCACTGTACCACAATGTCTCAAGTCCCAGTAATGCCCCTTTATTTCTCTTTCTGCAGAACGTCGCAAGCCCAGGCGTATGAACCTTCCACTCAGCATGATGTACTTTGAAGGAAAGTGTGGTGCGGGTGAGAACCAGACGATTCATCACATCTCAGACAAATTTGTGAGCATCATCAGTCAGACAAACTTTGCTGCAATCTGCACCAAGAACCAACTTTGCAAAGTCGACCATGTTAGGGTGACGTGTGGACCAGGGAATGATCGTCGAAAGCGAGATGTCATCTCAGAGAGGCTGGGAGAGGAGTCTGGAAAGAGTGGCATCGCTGTGGTATCCATGGTGAGAACTTGGATAACTTCAACCTATGACCCAACACTGTACCTACCCTTAGACCGAAATCTAACTCTAGAGTTAAGTCTGATGTAATACCAAATCTTCATCCAACCCCTACCTCACTTCTTAATAATGAAGTAAAGCACACAGTGAATGTCGCATATGATTACAATCACAGTTTCATTCACTTTGGTAGCCTTCCTGTGTGTCAGATCTCTTCGAAACTTTGAGTACCAAATCTGTATCATTTTCTACCCTACACTATGATGAGTCACCTAATGCAGACACATATGTCACTCAATTCTAGCTGTACCTTAATTTGTAAAATGTCACTGATTATTCTATCCTTTCTTTCAAAACCACCCCCTTTACTTTACCCTATCCATATTTCATGTAATTTTCAAGGTCCTGAGTATGACATTAGGCGAGGATCTACATGATAGTAATCAAAGACAGGCAGAGATCATGTACAAACTGGCAAAACACATTCATCACTACACCAAAGATAGTCTACTCGGTGGCAGCGGTGGGATATCTCAGGGACCAAGTGAAGAGAACCAAGCTGGTCCTCTTGATGGTGTCAGGAGTGGGATCAAAAGTAAACCAAGTGAAGAGCAGCAGACTGCAGGCATAGACCTTGGTCTATGGTTTGATGACCTTGTCTCTGAATGCGACGAGGGGTATATTCCAGATCACGATCGCCAGACATGCAGTAAGTTTTCAGATGAAGACAAAAAAGATGTAAACTTATTTCTTCATCATACTTCTTTTGATTTAAAACTACAATGCCAGTTTCGTATTTACTTTTACTTTTTTATTTTATCATTGTTTCTTTTCAGGATTATACAAAGACCTGTTAAATACATTGTATATCAACCAAATTCTCCTCTGATTTCTTCCATAATATCATTTGGCTTTTATATAGCGCTTCATACATCAACGATGTATTTAAGCGCTTTACAGATATATAATTCTCCATTATTGTTTACTTCCTGGTCCTAGTGAGAACTTTTAATTTCTCAAAAGGGAAAGAAACTTAGGATGGTTCAGTGATATTTATATAGGAGAATGGGGTAAATGAAAAGTACTGAAAATACATGTGTATATCATCAATGGAGAGACAGAAGCTCTTATACTTTTACACAGATTTAATGCTCTTCTGGCTCTCAAAAGATGAACAAATTTGAAGAGTTTGATGTTAAGAGTGCATATAATACACTGTACACTGTCTGCCTCAAGCAGTATCATGACCTTTTTCCTTTCTTTACCAGTTGCTTGTCCTACTGGGCACTACTTCCATCAATCTTCTGGAGAATGTGTTGAGTGTGAAAGGGGCTTATATCAAGATGAGCAAGCTCAGACCCAATGTAAACCATGTGTGGATGGCACTTTTACAAGGGAACGGGGAGCAAGGAGTGCTGCTGACTGTGAAGGTTTGTTGATAAATACTTCTAAACTAACTGTTGACATAGTGGAGCGGTTTAACCTCCAATGTATGATCTCTTTTACTAGGCGTTCTAAAGGTGTTCTTGTCAAACCATGTATATCTACATTTGTATCTTGGGCTAGCTTTCTCCAGCCCCTTGCAGAATGAAGAAATACAGATAACATAGAAACTCAAGGCAGAATTTGTTCCCTTTGTGCCCTGTTCTATACACGGTAAGTGCCTCTGGAGCAGTCGTTTGAGCTGCAGTTTTGATCTTGAGGAATAATGATGAATAAAAGTAAAAGCACTTCATTTACTCATTTCCTGTTTTCCATTGCCTCTCCCTTACAGTCCAATGCACACCAGGTTACTATTCTCCATCTGGTTTTGCTCCATGCATCCCGTGTGGAGAAGGTCAGTTCTTACCAATGAAAGGTCACAGCGGATGTTTCGATTGTCCTTCTGGACTCTCTTCTCCACGTGGATCAGCGTCTCCTGGGGACTGTAAAGGTAACTACTGTCTCACAAAAGCTTTTGTATTCTTAAAAGTGGAACCAAGTGTAAAGTTCTGACTTAAGGAATGTTTAGATATGAGGCGGCCAAACTGCTTCGTTTTTATTTTTTAAGATGACGTTAAGTGTAATACACTTCATTTTTGGCTCATTGAATATGTGCAAGTCCTTTGTTGCGCGCAGTTGCTATTAATTAACACCTTTAAAAATAGGTGGCGGCTTATTTGCAGCGGTTTACCGTACCGTATCTAACCCAGCCTTAAGAATTAAAGTCAAGTTCTGATATGTGCAGTGTCAACCTCTTTACCCGGTAGAAATCTCCATGATTCTGAAATTACCAAAATGTCATACGAGATCAATACTTTTTTTGCATTTCATGACTAGACCATTTCACTTATTTCCTTTCGGATATGATCTGAGCATTTTTGTATGTTGTTAGTTGAGGAAAATCGGCCACATTGTATGGGTGGTGACATTCAGGAATTAATTTGCAATGATTAGTCTACATATTATGATGTTCATATTGATATGCACTACAAGAAGAATAGAATTCTCAGCAATATCTTTCCATTACTAAAAGTTTTCAAACCATTTCTCAAATTTGAAATGATAACTTTTTCATTACATTCCAAGACAAATGAATGACTTCATCATGACCCTGCCACACTTAAATGATTCTTTCAGATAAACATTTTCTGTTTTTGTTTTGCGTATTTTAGAGCCATGTCCGCCTGGTCAGTAGAGGGCCTACTGATCAACATGATACCAGCCGTGCATGCCTTGTAGCCCTGGCACCTACAAACCTCACACAGAGCAGAAGACTTGCAAGGCCTGTCATCAAATACAAAACATTGGTGGTGTTGAAGGGGCCCGGTCAATTAGTGAATGCACATTACATGGTTGAATAAAAAAGGAAATTGTTTTGAACTTGCTAGAATTGCAAAAAGGAGCCATTGAGGTTAAGATAGCACATCACATAGTGGGGGAGCTGAATATTGCTTTTACTGGTGTAATCCCAAGCCGAGATGACTTGGACTAGTAGAATCTATGAAAAATGAGTTTCATCTATAGTCAAATCAGACTGAAGAATTACAGTAGAGTTTATGTTTGTTTTACATATCAAATTGTGTTGCTCACCTTTAAGGGTTCGCTAAATACATTTATATTATTACATACACAGGTTTCTTCAATGAATGAAAGCACATTTTATGTTCAAAGAGTAGAGGAAGAGGTTAACTGTTTAGAACTACTTTTGTTTTCTTCTTTTGATATTTATATTTAAAATAATTCCGAAAAAAATTGGTCCAGTGCCTTGTGCTATATTTAGTTACAGTATTAGGAAAGTTATATGAAAATGTATGTTACAAGAAAAACTTAAATATATGAATGTATTCAAATATTGCTTCTATTCATTTTTTTTTCTTGAAACCTTTGTTTAGCCCTTTGATCTATTGTTGAATAATTAAGATTCTTTTAAGAATTTTGTATTTGTTTGCAGGAAATACATGTTCATATAAAGCTTAATGCTTTAGGTACCAGTATCTGTAGTTCCATATCAGCAACATGCTGTGATTTGTATAGAATACATAGGCAAGGGAAATAACTTTGCAGATGTTACTGCACATATTGCATTTACCTTGTAGTAGCAAAAGAAAGATATAATATTGAGAACAGGTCTGATTTATGGATACGGTACACTCTTTAGCTTACTCATATGCCAGTTTAAAGATATAGACCGGTAGTGGTATAAAATTGCAGTTCAAGGGTTTTGGGTGCAAAATATCCATTCAATATTGTTTAGATATTGCCTTCAGAGGTTTAGATGGCAACACTTTAACCTAAACTCGAAAAAAAGCAGAAATATATGCCCAAATGTTCAATGTTGAAGTGTATTCGCGATATCTATTCAAGCCGGATAGATATGATCATTTTCCAAATATATCAATTAGTAGGTGGTTTCCCGGCAAAATTTGCATCATCACGTATTAGTCAAAACATATTCTTTCACACGATTGCTAATAAGAGCTTCCATTTCATTTTTCGAGAGGGGGGTGTTTCCCAAACTGGTCTATACTTTTAATGAAGAATACTGAATTGTATGTAAAATTAATGACTATACAGTAGTATTGCATGTCTTGTTTTTGTATTGCTTGTACACGTATGGAGTCATCCATATCTTGATCAAGGCAGGGTTTGTTTAGATCTCCTGTTTTTCAATACATTTCCAAGCACATATATGAATGTATCAGTGTTTTGTAGTTTCTGAAATGTAATGCACAATACCGGTATTTTGTTTTGCAGGTCAAATGAAGAAGAAGAACAAATTGTATCGTAACATGTAAATTGATATATATCATGATAATATTTCATTATCAATTTATCCGGCACTAATTGTCCTTTGGCAAGACGTTAATCTACATTTGCCACTCTCCACCCAGGTGTAAATGGGTACCTGATATGCTTGAGCGCTAGTTACTTTCGCAGCTCGGCTACGACCAGGGTAATATGTGTAAAGCGCCATGAGCGTCAAAACCTGACGGATACCGGCGCTATATAAATAACCATATTATTAATAAATCAAAAGGAAAGCAATTATTAAATGTTTTATATATTTTTATTTTTCATTTGTGATAGGAAAAAAAAAATCCATATTCCACAATATACAAATATTTATAAAAATCACATTGTGTGCTTTATATGTACAATAGCGAATGCCTCGCAAGCAACTTACACATATACTTTTATATACAAGTGAATCACACGTGACATACTTTAATCAATAATATAAAACCTGTTGAACTGTGAATGGCAGTTAAGGCAATAAAATCTCAATATTTATAATCACATTTAATTGTACAAAATTCAATTTATTCATTTCATGAAAGATTTCATCAAAAATAATTATACAGTATATTCATTAATTTACTTCATTTGGAACATTTTGGACGGATGCAAAGACACTTTTTGGAATTTTGGAATTCATCAAGCTAGGTCTTACAGTAATAACCTATTACACACAAGTGCAATATGGGTTGAAGTTAAGAATTCAAAACATGGAGGAAATTAACTGTGGAACGACTGCAGCAGTATAACGGCATCTATCAGAACTTTAGCGACACAGACATATATTTTATTCCGTAAGACATTGATTGATCGGTCAAGCGCGATAAGGGAAAGCAAAATGCATAGTGAGACCAAAGTGTCAACATTTCTCATGCAAATAAAAAATATAAGGCACAAACCAATATAATTACTGCAAGGCAAAAAAAAAGCACTTTAGTCATTATGTCAATACAGTACATTTTATACGAATACAATATTGCTATTAAATGCTACCCTGTTTTACATAAATATTTTTAAAAGATAATGTGGATTTCAAGAATTCTTGAATACCGGTACTAATAAACATTGACTAATTTAGACAATAAAATTATCTTCGATTTGAAGAGAAATTTTGTTATTTGTAAGTGATTGTGCATTGTATTTTGGCAAAATGTAACCGAAAAATCTGATTAATTGTAGCTCCTTATTATGCAAGGTCTATATGGTAACTTGGTAATCACAAAACTACTTTTGTTTAATACTTATCTATTTACCCAGAAAAGGTATATCTATAAGTTTACATCCTACAATCATTTAGCTTTCATGCGAGTGTAGAATAACCCTAAAACTAAATCTACTATATTCTACATAGTGTATCATACAGGTACATGTGCAGATCTACCTTCAAGTATTTAAACACAGCTGTCTATAAGGTTATCCACGCTTGAACATATTCATTTTCTCCTTTTACATTTTTCTTGAATACGATATACTTGTGAGCTCTTGATGTACATGAACTGTTACAAATTGAAACTTTCTGAAAAAATAATTGCACAACAGGATAACAGACGTTTCTGCTTATGGACGGAACTTGGTCTCTAAAGACTCAGTTTAGGAGCTGACCTGGATGTCTAGACTACAGCATCACATGCACACAGACTGATCCTCAAACATGGAGGTATAGACCAAGGGGAGCGTTTCACAAAACTTGTCATCAGTGAAAAATAACAGTTCTTGTTATAAGCTACTGAAATCCTTGCTTCTGATTGGTCATCAGCAGATTTGTCACTGATTTTTGTCATTTGTCATTGATAAAAGGCTTTGTGAAACAGGTCCCAGTTCTCCACATTTTAAATGACTTTTAGTTGGATGCCTGAATAAAACATCCATAAAGGTCAATTCACACACAAGGCGGTAAATCATTGGAAGAAAAACAGTAAGGCAGCAAACAATAAAAAAATGATTATGTCCTTTACATTGCAATGCATACATGAATATATCTTATAAAACACAGATCTGTGAGTGTTTTTCTAGGAGCCATTGTCATACGCAGGTTTTTTCTTATTCATACCCCCTCAAAGGCATCCTCTGGCACTCATACACTTGCAAAGTTTCCTGCAGCAGTTAAAAAAATAAGCAGTTTCCTGTATTCTTAAGTGGTTTAGCATGTCATGACTACATGGAGCAAAGGAGATGAATCTTCTCATAGCAATCAATGTCCATCCCAAGCTACTTTCGTATTCTTGCCCTTCGCTGACGCCATGTTGCCCTCTTCTATCTTGACCTTGCGTCCGTTGCCCTGGGCGACGACCTTTGGAGTGCGGACCTGACGAGAGCGGACCGGAGCCGAGGTGGACCTTGGGGGAGGTTTGCCTGACGTGGAGGTAGCTGCTGTGGTGGGACGGCTGGTGAAACCCATGGTTGTATTCGGACGACTCTGTTGCCTGCTGGAACCTACAAGTAACATAGATAAATGGAAAGATTGAGAGTTGGCATATATTTTTTTTTTATCATTACAAATTATGAGAAATGGAAACGGTTAATATTTGTTAATATGGTTTGTTCCAACATAGAATACATACTGCTTCTGACGATATTTGTCTTTACTTGCATCCTTTTCTATCTCATTGGACTAATGAAATTTAAAAAAAGTTAAAAAAAAACTTCTGAAGATAGTATCATATGAAAGAAGGATTAAATGCATTTCATAACTGCAATTTAAAGTTAAAGATAATGTTCAATAGACAGCCGCTATACATTTTCTACCAAAATTGTTCAGCACATGTCACTTATTTGTTATCTTAAACATTCAGTGCAAGTTGGATTCTGTGAGAATGTATTTTCTATATTTACCAGAACTCAAGTTTATCTTGAAAAGCAAGCAGCTAATCAACAATTCTTTTGTGACATTTTCTACCCGCACATTACAATATACATGTATTTCTAGGTTCTTCTTTTTATGATTATTGTATGAGCTTGCATACAAGTAGGCACCTACATGTAACTGAACTTGTGTTGAATGAATAATTGCTGCATTTACAAGTATTATTGTCAAGAAAAGTAAATTCAGTTGTTTTTGTTGTCAATTAATCTTTACCTCTTGGTCTTGGTGGGGGCACAGCAGATGGACCTCCATGCTTCTCCAAACTAATCGCACAGAAAAGAAAAACATAACAGATCATTGATTATTTAAAATACAAATCACTCTCCACCCAGCTGTTAAATGGGTACCGGTAGAAAGGAATTCCTTGAATGCTGTGAGCGCCAAAATCGGCAGCCTAGCAGAAGCAGGGTAATAGTTGGAGCACCTTGAGCATTACATTTATAAACATTCAATCAATTCTAAAAATCAATAAAGTCCCTCTTCGCACTTTTATATCAAATTCAGAATTAGTCAATGGATAATGAAAGTTAACATTTTGCACTTACAGTACATGATGCTTTTATAACCAGCCAGTTCATTTTGCACTTATAAAATTGGCTAATTTATCGTGCAGTAGATTTCACACTTATAAAATTGGCTAATTTATCGTGCAGTAGATTTCACAATAAACAAATCTGGCTGAGATAAATCTGGAGCGCCGAAGCGTCAAGAGTGACAGACATGAGAGCTATGCAAAAACCCATTATGACCATTTGTAAATTAATGACGTGGATCCTAATCAAATGGATTGGTTGAGAGCTTACACGTGACCAGGCTTTTTTTTTTTTCCTAACACGTAATTTTGATAATGACCCGTCATCAAAAAATCATGTTATAAAACAAATTAAACATAATCTTATAAAAGAAATAATTGTTCAGGCAATAGTAAAATTACCCACACTCGATACCTTCAAAACAGTCTAAACACCCTCGGCTATCGCCCAGGGCGTGTTAGACTGTTCCAAAGGTACCTTGTGTGGGTAATTCTTACTAATGCCCTCACTACTGTGTATTATTTGTATACTGTTGATCATACCTGAGAGCTGGTAGTCCTACAATCGTCTGTCTCCTGTACTCCTCCGTGAAGTCCTCCGAGATCTTGCCATCTTTATCTAGGTTGTCCATCAGCTTAAGAAACAGACCCGGTGTGTTCCTGGTCGCTATCAGCAACAGCCGTGTCGCCGTCCGGTTGAAGGTCAGATAGCCGAGGGCGACGGCCGATGAGCAACGGACTTCGATGTTGTCTGAGTGGAGGTGATTGATGAGGATGTCGACGGCACCGGAGGTGATCATGGCATCGGGAATGCCGGCCCTGGTATGGGCAAGGCTCGCTAGGAGACTCCCTGGGGCAGGGTTGGAATAGCAAACGGTGATTAAAGAGATTTGTTTTGAGACTAGTCAAACCTGCAATAAAGACTACCCAGGGAGACAAGAAATACCTGGAGATAGGTGGTCTTAATATGTACAGGTTCCTTCTTTAAAACAGGTGTCAACATGAGACTCTCTTCTAGGGAAATATAAAATGTGATCTTACATGGCACTTATATCCTTTAGCAAGAAATTAACCTGCACTTGCTACTCTCCACCAAGGTGTTAAATAGGTACCCGGTAGGATGCGACTGCATTGTTGGTCAAGTAGCGTCTGATTGGAATGATCCCCAGGGAGTGGAGATTGTGCACACAGGGTGTGTAAGAGTTAGACACATTTGTATTAAGCGCTATATAAAAGTGGAATATTATATTAATATTATTGATGAATGCATTGTTTACTGTAACTGACCAAGCAACAAGTGTTGCCAAGGGAAATCTGATTTCCCTAGTACTGAAGTATAAAAAAAATGTTAACAAAAATAAAATCTGGAACAAAAATAAGATGCATTTAAGTCGCATTTCTGTATCTTATAACACACAGATATAAGTACACACCTGAACCTTAACCTGCACTTGTTGTTCATTTACAGTAATCTCTTTTTTTATGCTGCAGAACTGTTTGGGAGGCCAAAAACTGCCAAAAACTTACCTGCCAGAATAACCGTGTTTGCGTTCTCCGATTTGAGTAGTCCTACTAATCTGGTCACGCCTTCTGCTGATAAAGAAACTTGGTCCCTGTCTACGATAACACGCGCCAGGACCACAATCTGTGAACATAAATATAAGTCAGTTGCAATATAAATACTCCAGGAAGAATTTCAAGTACATCATTTATTACAGGTTCAAATGTATTATTTTGTAATTTAACTTTTCTTCTATTGGCATTTCCTCCACACTATTTCTTCACAGACATATAGTTAAGGGTAGGGTAGGAATTTGTTTTTTAGATTAGGAGTTTAAGAATTAAGGCTTGCCTTGGGTATATTGGTTGTACAGGGTTGAAGTTAAGAATTTGGTGAGTGTTAGAAATTGAGCACAGAGCACTTAATTGTCAACAGAGTAAGTATCATAAAATGCTAGATTTCTGTTGTCCAGGATGAGCATACAGTATTAACATAATAATAACAATAATATTCTGCTTATATAGCGCTTAATACAATTAATGTCTCTAAGCGCTTTACAGATATACTATAACCCCGGTCATTGGATTCAGTGCTTGCCCCCACACACACTGTGTGCAAAATCTCCACTCCCTGGGGAGCATTCCAGCCAGTCTATCACATCAAGACATGTCAATTTACACACCCTGGACATATTTCAATGACCTCTCTTTGCCCTTTGACCCCAACTGACCTGGAAGGCAGCATAAGCTTGATGAGTCTCGTCCTCTGACTCTAAGAATCGTTGGAAGTTGGACATCCTGATGCCCCCTGCTTCCCGTATGTTGTACTGCTGGCTGGTGTTGTTGAAGGCGAAGGTGGACAATGCTGTCCCTGCTTTCAGACCGACGCTCTGGGTTGAAAGCAAAAAAAGGTGAGAACAGAATCTGCAGTAAAGCCCATGTATTGCTCGAGGGAGAAAAGATAAGCTCAATTGGCAGGTGGTTTCCTAAGTACATCTGTTTGCACACATTACAATGAGAAAACTATTAAACATCACAGAAAGGTATACCGTTTCTAGCATCATTGATAATAAGAGTACACCGGCCGAGACTTACGTCGTCTTTTTCATTCATGAGCTGAAGCAGAAGTTGGATGCTGAACATCGGTTCTTCTTCCAGCAGCTTCTGGTTGCCACGGTTACCCAGGATGATGGCTCCAAGGGCGATGGCGATCTCCACCTTGATGTGATGGTTGGAGGAGGAGCGCAGGAGACCCACCAGAGTCCCGATCGCCCCCTCCTCAGCAATCTTGTTCTGGGTGACAGGGTTGTTACGGTTGGCCACACCTGGTTGTAAATTAGGGAGGAAACCGCCACAAAGATGAAGGATAAAGTCATTAAGAATGATAAAACTTAATACTTACTTGGTTAAATGTTTCTTCTTTTAACCCAAGCTCTCTACCTTATACCCGACAGATTTTAGGATGAAGAAGTGCATATGGAGTGAAGAGGGACCATTATGGTTACAGTGATTTAGTTTGCTTTCCTCTTCCCTGGCAGCCAACTGATGCACTCAGAGGACCTCCAGAAAATTGTGAATTTATAATTGACATTCTCTTAATGTTTGTTTACTCATATTTACATTGTTATATTTTTTGTGAATTGCTGAATAAATAATAATAAATAATAAACAGTATATACAGTAGTAATATAAATGTAGTGCTCAAGATGCTTGGACATCAATGTATAACACACAAATACACACACAAATGACAATACTATGTATGTCTACCGGTATCCACAATTTTTGTTGTTGTTGTTTTTGTTGAAATAAATGAAGGTCCTTTGAATGGGGTTTTCCAAGGAAATCAGTGATAAGAATTGTCATATTGGTAAAATGTAGACAAATGTGAATGAGAAATTGATGACTATCGACTTGCCAAATACGATCATGTCAACACTTCTATGTACCTTTTCAATAAAGATACAAGTTTTGAAGGAATGTGTTGCCAATTTGAGAAGGAAACATTGATTAATGACATCCTTTTCATATCAAGGTTTCAAGTTTTTATTGTTCCATATTTTACACAAAATATAGACATACCGTACATATAAAATAAACAATTATACAATACATGTAGTATAAATGAGCACGTCTTAATGATTCTTAATTCATAGAATAGATTAAGTAGAATGTGAGGAAACCTATTAATAAGCAGTGCTTGTCTATTATAGGTTCCTGGAAAAATAAGTATTGTAGATGAAAAAAACGTGGAGATGGTGCACATGTTACCTATACATAGTGTCCCGAGTGCCCTGATGACTGTCATGAGAACCCTCTCTATCGTCTTGGAGGAGCGCAGGATACGGACGAGAGGTAGGATACCGTTCTCTTTCTTGATCTCGTTCTGATTGTCAAAGCTTTCTCTTGTCAGGGCAATCATTGCCTTGCATGCTGTAATGGCAATATTGAGTAAAGAAAAGTGAAGTAGTATTTAGGGTGCTGCACTTTAGTGACCACCACTGGTTTCTTTGAAATATCAATGGAAATCAAACAAATGTTATTTATTCTTTACTAATTACTATCATGATAAAATTTCGACCATGTTAATGACAAAAATGATACAGACTTCATAAGTCATCAATTTTGTTAGTGAAAATTATCTATTACTTAAGTCATCAAATTTTTTAGTGAAAATCATCTATATCTATTTATGAATAACCAAAATTACTATACATTACACAAAATGTTTGCAAACAAAATTGAATCAGAACTACATCAACGTGCTGATAATCACATACACTGAAAACAAAGCCCTTTTGAGGCCAAGACTAAGGGGCAGCACTGTGTATCTCGTAGAAAATGTGCAATTTTATTCCAATAATAACCATGATGTGGTAAACAATTCATTTGTAAATATCATAGGGTAAATTGTGTTGGATGCTGAATGTGCATACATTGTGTGCCGGTAAGCCTGAATCCGATGACCGGGGTAATAATAAACATATATCTGTAAAGCACTTTGAGAGGGCCTGTGATCCATAAAAGTGCTATATAAGAATGTACTATTATTATTATTATTATCTCATCACCAAAGTTTAGACTCCATTTAACTTACCAACATACTGCAATCTCTCTGACTTGACGATGAGATCAATGATGCCACTGATACCGATGTATTGAGCGATCTCCTTCTGCTGTCTCCTGGTGTCTCCTGCTAAGGCCCAGAGGGAGCAGGCTGCTTGCTCCTTCACATCTAATGCCCAGAACTACATGAAGACAAATACATACAGTACTACATGTAGATTACAATGAAATGGAATAGATGTGTGTGTGGGTGTTTTGAGTGTGTGGGTGTCAATGTACTGAGTGATCTCCTTCTGCTGTATCCTGGTGTCTCCTGCTGAGGCCCATAGGGAGCAGGCTGCTTGCTCCTTCATATCTAATGCCCATAACTACATGAAGACAAATACATACAGTACTAGATTACAATGAAATGGAATAGATGTGTGTTTGAGTGTGTGGGTGTCAATGTACTGAGTGATCTCCTTCTGCTGTCTCTTGGTGTCTCCTGCTGAGGCCCATAGGGAGCAGGCTGCTTGCTCCTTCACATCTAATGCCCATAACTACATGAAGACAAATACATACAGTACTAGATTACAATGAAATGGAATAGATGTGTGTTTGAGTGTGTGGGTGTCAATGTACTGAGTGATCTCCTTCTGCTGTCTCTTGGTGTCTCCTGCTAAGGCCCATAGGGAGCAGGCTGCTTGCTCCTTCATATCTAATGCCCAGAACTACATGAAGACAAATACATACTGGTAATAGATTACAATGAAATGGAATAGATGTGTGTGTGGGTGTGTTTGTGTGTGTCTCAATGTACTTAGTGATCTCCTTCTGTTGTCTCCTGGTGTCTCCTGCTGAGGCCCATAGGGAGCAGGCCGCTTGCTCCTTCACATCTAGTGCCCAGAACTACATCAAGACATATACATACCAGTAATAGATTACAATGAAATGGAATAGATGTTTGTGTGGGTGTGTTTCTCAATGTATTGAGTGATCTCCTTCTGCTGTCTCCTGGTGTTTCACCATTGACTCACCATTAGGAGCTTGATAAGAGCTCCTGGAGCATGTAGATCCAGGATGGCCCTCTGAGACTCTGGGTTGCTCTCTCCCAGAGACTCCAGGGCAGCGGCGGCCTTGACCTGGACCTTGATGTTGTGACACTTGATGAGCTTGACCAGCGGCTCAACCGCTCCTTGAGCGATGACCGCATTCTGGTTGTCAAGGTGACCATAGGTAAGAGCAGCCAAGGCGGCAGCAGACGCCTCCTTTAGCTCATCTGGAAAGGCAGAAGATAAGAAAACGATATTTGTTTTATGTCTATCTGGCTGGTGGAATACAACATGTAATCTGTTCTGGGGAGTGTTTTACAAAGACTAAGATCGACTTTAAGTTGGACTTAATTATGGCAGGCTCTTCATGCCACTGTTTGCTCTCACCATTATGATCTTTGGATAAATATTTTTCCCTTCCTTGATGAACTATCAAAAAATGTTAATTCTGTAGATTTGTGACCATGATTTGTACGTCCCTTGAGAGACCAATGCCAGTAAGTGGTGAGAGCAAACAGTGGCATGAACGGCCTGCCATAGTAAAGTCCAACTTAAAGTTGCAAGTCCTGCAATCAATCACAAGTCTCCTATCTCTTTAGTAAATAGTTGTCATTGATATCAATCACAAATAATTAGCGATTAATTGCAACTGTTTATAAGACGGGGCCCTGAGTGATATGACAAGGGAGAGAAAGAAGGTGAATGATAAGCATGTAGTGGTTGAAAAAACAGATTTTAAGACATGAATGACTGAAAATGAGGAAAGAGACAGGAACAAGAAGATGACATATGAATGATCATGGAAAGAAATGATAGAAGAATGATGAAAAGTTAATAGAATGACAGAAAGCAAGAACAAGACAAGAATTGCAAAAAGGAACCAAACAAATGTTACATGAAAAGTGATGAGAAGAAATTGATTTGAAAAGAAAAACAGAAGAAATGAGGAAAAAACCGAAGAATACATATTATGTGAATAATAAGATACAATGTACATGATAAAAGCAGAGACTGAGAAGGATAGAATAGGTAGACTGTCAATCTTGAGAAGAGTGTTAATCAGAGGACATTCTCACCTGAATTGACTGTTAGAAACTCCACCAACGGTCCAATTCCTCCATGCTTGGCAACCAACGTCTGATTCTCTTCATGGTCCAGACACAGCACCCTGACCGCGTTGACCGCCTGCTTGAGCACATCCTCCAGCTCAGAATCAAGGAGATGGATGAGAGGTGGGATACCCCCCTCGCGGCTAAACTCCGTCTGGTGGTCATCATAGGCGCCCATGTCGGCCACGACGATGGCCGTCCGTGACTGGATGTCATCTCGTGATGCGGAGAGAAGCTTGATGAGAGTGGGGATTCCCCCTGCCTTAGCGATGGCATGGCAGATAGGCTCGTTACAGGACATATTGCACAGGACAGCGGCTCCAAGGGATTGCATCTCAGAGGACTTCATCTGGAGGATCTTCACCAAGGCTGGGATACCATCTGATTAAACAAAGAAATGTTGAATCGGGGTATAAGAAATTACAGTATAACAAGTAAACATGTTTGTTTTCTTAATAACAAATTCAGGGCTATGTAAACAATGCTTTAGCAATACTGTATTATAGATCAGAATGTGACAAAAGAGCTTCAATTTGTAGAAAAAATAATGAAGCTGAATTTTGCAAAAAGGAAATAAGCGTTTGAATAATTTTTAATCTTCTTTTTTTATGCATCATATTCAATCCACGGAAAAGGAATTTTAATGTTAAGCCACTCTTCTGTGTAACAGGTTACACATCTGGCACAAGAATATCAAATCCTATATAGAAGACTTATGTCCTGTCCAATATGTCTCTTTAGTACAGAGTTGCGATTGATGTGAACCAACCACGACTGCTCCTAAGACGGGGCCTGGGGGGAGTTTAACACAGATCCTAAGTTAAACTTATCTCTAAGTTGGATTTAACAAGTATGGAAATCTGTTAGCATCTTTAAAATATTTTGTAAAAGTTATTTCAAAAGGCATAAAATGTTGATTCAAATCATTCATATTTTTGTATTATCAAGGAGATTTCATACTCTTGATGTGGAATTTATGAAAAGTCTAAAATAATTGAATTTCTGCTTTTGAATATATTTCATTTTAAGGCTACAAATGGCTCTCCATAATTTTGAAGTCCAACTTAGAGTTAATTTCTAGTTAGGATCTTTGTGAAACACCCCCTTGTATTCAATAACAGCTTAGACTTACTGGCTTCCAGGATAGCTTTCCAATGAGGTTTACCAGACGTTGTAAGAACCTCCAGAGAGCGGACGGCACTGTCTTTCTTACGGAAGTCTGTTGAATTCAACATCTCTGTTTGGAAGACATGGAAATACAATGAAATATACCGGTATTAAAGTACACTGGTATATACAGAATGCACGTACTGTCACTGGCCTGGGGGTGTTTCATAAAGCTGTGCGTAAAGTTAAAAATTACTTTACAAATGATTTGAATATGAAGCACAAAATGGGATGCCCAAAGTTTTTCCTGACATTTTAACAAAGTGTGACTGTATTTCCCATAATCTCAATTAATTGTAGCCAAAAATACAATTTGCATTCAAATGTTTTGTTGATAATGATAAGGTTAATCTAAAGCTGCATATTTCAACTTTAGCTTATGCATTTAAAAAGATTTGAGAATCCCATTTAGCTCTTCATATTCAAGTCATTTGTAAAGTCATGCATAACTTTACGCACAGCTATATGAAACACCCCCTGGACACATGATTATAGAGTTGTCAATACCTGTATTACATCTATTTACGGTACTGTTGTGTGACAATTAGTAATAATAATAAAATAACAAAAACAGTGCTTATAAAGTGCTTACCACCTAAGTCTCTATTAAAGCACTATAACAATCAAAATAGACTGATAAACAATTACATATTAAACAAAACAAAAAGTGCAAATAAACCTACAGATTACAATACATATGAAATATACATCAATGTGAACAGAGTAAGTTAATCATCAAAAGCAATTTTGAATAAAGATTTTGATTGGTTAACATTGGTTCAACATCTCTGTCTGGGGGCGTAGGTAAATGCCATCAACCGCGGACCACTCCATAGAAAACTACCTCAAACCGTGGACGTACCTGCAATGGGGGACCGTCCACGGTTGGGATACCGGTTCCGCCGTATGAAATTTACGACGTAGGGGGCGTTTGAATATTAGATGTCACAGCGTGTAGGCAACATCGAGTGGATCAGTCCTATGTGTATCGCGAAATGTCACAGCGCCCCCTTCGATGACTGCGCGGGAAAGGCGCGCCACCTGCTATCATCCCATAGCAGGTACGTCCGCGGTTTGATGTAGTTTTCTATGGAGTGGTCCGCGGTTGCTGGCGATTACCCATGCACACACACACAAGTACTAAACTTGGTCCACGTTTGACGCCATAAACGTGTAGTGGTGAGAAGGGAAATTAATTAATTCAATGGATGTGAACAGATAAAAGGATGAATTAAATGACTGGAAACATCACTCTAGAGTTGTCAGTACCTAAAGTTATGTACTACTTGTATAAAGCAAACACAAGGCACCTTGGAATTATACTCATGTGAAAACTGATGATTAACATCAAGAAGATACTAGTTAATAGATTGAAGTAGAAAGGAAACCTATTGTCTACTGCATTGTCTCCTTCAAATAGGCTTAACAAAGGGAGCAATGGCCTGGTTCACATAAGAATTTGGTGAGGAATTAAGGACTTTATAAAAATGATAACAATATTAAAGAAAAACTTTTAATATTTCGATTTCTAACATATACATGTACTACCGTCCAGGCAGCAACTACATGAAAACCATTGAGCAATTTCTGGTCCAAGGTACAGTCACTATGAATAACTAAGGACAGTGAAACCTGTCTATAAAGACCATCCAAGGGAGACAAGAAAATTGGTCTTTATAGGCAAGCGGTCTTTATATACAGGTTCCTTTAGTAGATGTTTCAATGAGCAACCATTTTCAAGGGAAACAAAAAATGTGGTCTTTGTAGGCAGGTGGTATTTCTATACAGGAGGTCACTAAAGCAGGTTTGACTGTATAAGAGATAGGGAGCTTACCAACAAGAGTCTTCCAAACTGGTGCATCCTTGTGGTTCCACTCGATGAAGAATTCCAGGACATAGGTATGGAACCTGAGAGCAGCCAGGTGGACCATGTTGTTCCTCTCCGTGTCCGTCTTCAGGATCTTGGCACCCAGCTCAATCAGGATCTTGACAGACTCCAGCGCTCCGCTGCTGGCGGCTAGGAGCAGTGGGGTCTGCCGTAACCTGGCAAGATAAACAAAACAAACACAGGGGTTGAACTTTTAGATCCAACATTATCTATTTGTATATGCATCTTCAGGATCTTTACACCCAGTGCAATCAAGATCTTGACAGACTCTAGAACTCCACTGCTGGTGGCTAAGAGCAATTCGATAAAAATGACAATAGAACATGAAAAACAACCTATAAACATAACAATACATTAAAGGTATAAAGAATTTAACAACAATAAACAGTATAGCACAACATTACAATAGAAAGAAAAAACAAAAATACATATCAAAGTATGGGGGGGGGGGGACAAAGGCCAAAGGCCTATCACAGGCTTGTTCCTATAAATATATTCACTTACTTATCCCAGGTTTCTAGTTCCATCTGATCCTCAAACTTCCTAATGAACATCCTGATTATGGGGGCGTGGTTGTAGAAGGAGGCGTGGTGTATCGCCGCCCAGCCAGCGTTGTCTGCACTCACCATATCGCCATGGTTACTTACCATCAGGAGGGCAGAATCCAAGCTTCCGCTCTTTGCTGCTAGATGAAGGGGAGTGGTGCCTATGATGAAAGTCAGAGAAAGTAATATTAATATTGAACAGAAAGGGTGGTCGTTTCTGAAAACTAGGTTATCTTATATGCATATACATGTATAGTAAAACAGTGTTATGTTGTTAACAAACTTGTCAACATTTAGAAAAACTCTTCGGTAAAAACCTGCAAAAGAGACACTCACACAAGCACTAATAATAATAAATGTTCTTATTCACAACTTTTTTTATTTTTAAAGACAATTAATATCATTTCCCTAAAACATGAAAGTTTAAGTATGTTTCGGAAGCTCAAAGTGATATCATATCTTATTGGCTCTTTTGACTCTTAATTTACCTGTGCTTAGAAATAGGTAGCTGAATCATTACTATTTCATTCCTGAAACTTATGAATTATTTAATTTATTGTGTTGATAAGTAGTTAAGTACGGTGCTAAATATAGAAAGTTACAAAGAAAAATTCAATCCAATCTCTACATTCAATCACTGTTTTGACATGTGAGTGAAATGATTCCAGTACTTGGAAAATTGAACAATTTATTTCATTTAAGAAGTCGTATCTTACATAAGACTATCCTAAACCAATATTAATGATATCAAACAAAAATTCTAAAGATCAATGTTTAACAAAATAATCCCTCTAAAAAACAATTAATAAACCAAACACTTTCAAATTCCTGAAAACAAATCAATAAATCACCCCTTGGAGTGGCCATGAATTATCCCATCAACCAAAATTGTGAATTTCTTTTTTCTACTGTGCATGGAAAGAATAAGAGTGTCAGAAGGATGTGAAAGGAATGTTGATAACTTTTGTCACAATGGAATTGACTTTTAAAACAAGGTAAAGAAGAGAAGTCAGTGATAGACGTACCCAAACATTAAGACAATCCACGCATGATTTGGTTTTGTTTTAAATCTAGAGAATACAGATCTTTACATTGTGATCACTACAGTCTTTAAAGTCTTGTGAACAAATATGTCTTCATTGTTATGACAGCTACTTAACACTTTTTGATGGTAAATGATTTAAAATAAAACAAAGAAAAAACCCAAAACAAAGAAATTTAAAACAGGAAAGATGAAACTTTTCAAGGGGAGGCATGAAAAGGTTGTAACAAAACTACAATACATGCTCATTCTGAGACAGATAATGAGAGTTTTAAAGAGATAGAGATATGAAAAAGACAAGGAAAAGCAAGAGAAGATAGATCAAATCAGAATAAAATAGACCCTTCAACTTTGCACCAAAACTTCAAGTGCAATAAAAAACAGAATTTACCCCCAAGAAGAGTTCTTCTTCCAGCTGTTCAATCATGAACATTTTATTGGAAATAAAAACAGGTCATGAATGTTTTTAAAGTTAGAAGTGATGATTAACTATTGTACAAATTATACATGATTTTGTTAGAAAAGTCTGATGCATAAAAATACAAACATACATGGAGCTATGAGATTTACATGACACAATTTCACCACATACAAGTATATATTTAGGGAAAATGTTAAGCTACATTATATAGGTATACACTTTTTCTTTTCTTTTTAAAGAACCTCAGCTATGCACTTCATAGTACAAAGTATAAGTTCATCTGAGGGGAAGCAGTTTCATTGACTGAAACATGACATATGGGGAACAAGACATGGCATAGTAGGGAGCAAACTAGCAAATCAAAGTAAAACATGTATGCATAAAACGTGTAGTACCTAGCCACTCTTATTGATTATAATTTCTTTTTGTTTGTTGTGAAGAGCAGGATTTCATACAGCAATAATGATCATATAAGCCTATTTGACAGTGCAATTTGAAATGCACTTTTAATACCTGTTACAGCTCTTTCAAACATGACACAGGAAACCTTTGCTAGTTTTTTAAAATGTGTAAATAAAGGGCAAGTGGAGATGAAACAAAAATGTATCTGCACACAAAAAAGGGTTCTCAGCATATACTCACTATCTGTGTTTTTGTAAGATAAAGAAATGTGAAGTGTATTATATTATTATAAAAGAAACCTGCTGCGGTTTAATAATGTATCAAATGTGAACAAGCCTATTAGTTTTAGTGATATAGGAAAGGGGTTTGTTGAGAAGGGTCTGCTCACACATGAGGCTGTATTCCCCATCTCACAAAATTTACCTGAATTCTACAGTGCATCATGTGGGAGCTAGAAGACATACAACTCATAAAGCAAACTGACAAGCAAAAGTAGTCAGGATGACATTGAGGGGGGATCAAAGTACGACAGACTTACCTTTATTTAGTTAATTGGGAAGTCAAGGGCGTATTAAAGTTACTGATAGCAAAACTACATCAAATCTATCAAACAGAAAGTTAAGACACGGACATTCAGCTCATTAACAATGTAAGAACCAATGTTCACTTTGAAGGAATACCTTAATTTGTTTTAGTAAAATGGGAAGAGGAATTGGGGGATCTGGTTATTAGCACTGAAGCTACAAAAGGAGAGAGTTTCAATGAAATCTATAGAACTTGGAAAAGAGGCTGCTACACAGCTATGTGATAACAATGACTTGAAGAAATAAGACGGGGGCAAGAAAAACTATTTTAATTTTGAAAATTGAAAATGCACAAATCACTTCAGGAAAAATCCAGATGATTAAAAAGCTACTAAGGAACAGAAATCACTTTAGTAAAAATCAGAAGGGGGAGGGGGGGGGGGGGGGGGGGGGGTTAACAAAAAGCTTAAATGCAGCAAATTCACTACAAGATATTTAGTTGATAAAAGCAGAGGTCATTTCGGAGACGGAAACAAGATTGGGTTGAGGGGACTGACTACAAGGCTAGCTAGCTAACAGCGGATCATCTATGTGATTGACTTACCTCCACAAATACTTGCTAAAAAAACAGATGAGAAGTGAATGAACAGATACATGATACAACAAGATGATGATGATGAAAGAAAAATGATGAATTATATAATGATAGTGACAATGTATGAAAGGAGAAATCCTGAAAGGCACTGGGAACAACATTTCGACAAAGTTAAACGTCAACTTGAAAAATATGTATCTCAATTTAATAATTTGGTGGGTGGAGGCCTAAAAGTCCCAACAACTACATTCAAATATATAAACATTCATTTTCATAATTTTGTTTTTACTACAAATTATAGTACCGGGTATGCCTTGATTTCCTAAGTTTGCTTTTAATAAAAGGATAGCACAGGAAAACTTTGGTCATTGAGACATACCTGTACATGTACAGGGGCCTACAAATAATACTTGGGCATGAGATGAGAGGAATATCATCGCCCCACCCTGACGAACAAAAGATTGGCCCTGTACATGAACGTGCTTTCAAACATGGTTTAATAAATCCAGGGTCTCGGTGATCTCCTTGAGAATATCTGATCATTTGGATAAAAGACTGTTGATGTTAGTTTATTATGATGAATCTACTTAGTAAGTGTAAATGAGTCTCTCCTTCATAAAATGCAATTGAAATCAGAAACGGAGATGAAAATGAATTTGAATACTGGAAAAGAAATGGCAAGAAGTTAAATTAACCAGAGTATGAATGATCTCTCATTATCAGTAGATGTGTATTTGAAAACAAAATCAAATCTGTTCAAAGATGTGTACGAAGGAAATTATTCTATTCTATCAATGAATCAAGCAGACAATGATGTTTAATGGAGATTGGATGATTGATTGGGCAATCAATTAAATCAATCCCTGCTGTTGTATGCTACATGAATTCTCCATATTCTAAGATGAAATATCAAGATATGTGAAGAAGAACGAAAACAATTATTGTTGATGAGCATTGCTGAATTCAGAGAAGCTTAAAATATGTCTTCATAGACATCAACCGATTACAGCCTTATACAGTCAAACCTGTCGATAGCGACCGCCCAAGGGAGACAAGAAAAGTGGTCTTTACAGACAGGTGGTCTTTATGTACATGTACAGGTTCCTTTAGTACATGTTTCAATGAGAAATTATTTTCAAGGGTAACAAATATGTGGTCATTGTAGATATTAGGTGGTCACTAAAGCAGGTTTGAATGTACTAAATTCCTTCTGCTTCTAACTATTCTCTTACCAACTTGCGTAGTGAGATGATGCCTTCTGACGCTGATGTCTTGACCTTGGATCATGAGTAGTTGGAGGATCTGAGGTCGGTTGTGAAGCGCCGCGTAGTGGACCAGCGAGTATCCATCCTCATCTTGGTTCCCAAGCCGCGATGCGGGACATTTGCGGGCTAGAGTCTGGAACACGGAGACTAGGCCCCTGATAGCTGCCTGCCTAAGACCATTTTGTAGGGACTGGGATTGTAGGAATAAACAACGTGAATGAGGATATGTGTAATCATTTATTACAGATGCAAGGCAAGGGTCTGGAACACAGAGACTAGGCCTCTGATAGCTGCTTGCCTAAGACCATTTTGTAGGGACTGGGATTGTAGGAATAAACAAGGTGAATGAGGATATGTGTAATCGTTTATTACAGATGGAATGCAGAGACTAGGCATCTGGGCAGCGTTTCATGAAACCGTCATAAGTACAAGTTCACCGACATCCCATTGAAACACGTGCAATTCAATGGGATGCCGGTGAATTATGACGGTTTCGTGAGACTTTCTCAGGTTCCTGACTGATAGCTCCATGCCGTAAGATAACTTATTAACCGTATCAGACATCTGAGCAGGGCAATTTTTAAATGTTATTGCCCTCAAGGTTTGATGGATAAGCCAACAAAACTACAGACGAAAAAACAAATTATTGACCGCTCAGAAAAGTCAATGGGATTTTGTGTGTAATTTGCCGGTCAATACGGTTATACAGTAAACCAATAAACAAATATTATTGCCCAATCTGAAAAGTCAATGGCAAAATGCGTGTAAACTAGTGAGCAATAATATAGAGCCAGTTGGAATTTACATCGCGCATCAGCTACTGGTATTACGCGTATAAGAAAATGCGCACTATGCTAGAACTCTATTGTGACGTAACAATCACACCCTAGGCACACTGTTTGCAGTGTATCGAAAATTGGTTAAGCACTGGATGCACAGTGCTGGTTTGACGAGGTTTTTGCGACTTCTAATGCTAGAAAACCCTGTGCAGTGTAGGCTGCATATTTTAAGAGTATAATATAGTAAGAGTTTCTTGTTTACTCTAGATGTCTGATGTGGTTAATAATAGTAATATTGACTGCCTAATTCAGGGCAATACGGTTCGAGCGATATTTGTTGTATTGCCCAGAAGGCAGTCAATATTACTTAAATATTACCGGTAATAACTTGAAAACTTCATCAAATTTCAAATTTCAGATTTACTGACCTTAAACTTGATGGCTTGATGGTAGCCATATCTCCTCTTGAACTGTTCATGCATGTGGATATCAGTCAAGGGTAACCTCTTGGGTTTCAGATCCTTGATCTTCTCATAGAATGAGTGACACCACAGCGGGCGTGGCGGAGAGACCGGGTAGTAGGTTTCAAGGTCCATGGAGAACACGTAGTACCTGCAATAATAATGGATTAGTTTGTTCTGTGTCGTTTGTTTTTGTATATTGTATTGTTTTACTGTACCATTTCTGGTCCCCATGGAAGACCAGCAGCATCATAACAATACTGCTGAATATAGGCTATCCAGCCGTTTATTTTATCTTGTAATTCATAATTCTATTCGTTATTGTTTTACTGAATGCATGTTGTCTTTTTTTATACGGAAAATAAAACAAACAAACAAGTATGATAGTAAGATTGGAGACATATACAGCAAACTACATGTATCTTGTTCAAATTTTCATTACCAAATGTCTCTCAAGTTAATCTGGCATGCCATGAACATTAACAGTTATGACTCCTCCTCCTAATATTCAGAGAAATCCAGAGGGGTATGAAGAGGGCAACAGCCAAATTTGACACACTCACTTCTTTCCCCCAAGCTCTTTGACAACCATAGGATAAGACTCCTGGAATGTGTCTGGTTCCGTCAGCTTGGCCAATCTCTCCGTTGCCTCCAGCTGAATCTTGTTGTATTGGTTGACGATCACCTCCGGAGGCTCCAGGATCTCGTCGTCCCCTTCGATATCGATCTGGATGCCTCCATGGAGGTGGAAGTACTTGTTGCCGAAGTCAAAGTTTGGACAGCGGAAGTCTGGGGCTAGCATCATAGGTGGGAGCTCCCTTTCTGTTTTGCACTCATCAGCTATGATAAAAAACATAGTGAAAAAACAAGACATTCATTAAAGGCATTGTTGAACAATGTTAAATCTGAGATGCACGGCCCTACAATCATGTTATCATTGTCTGTGATATGGTGTAATATTGAAGCCCTTAAAAAAATTGTACTTCAAAATGATCAAGAAGTGCCTCAAAAGAGGAAAAATCTTTTAGTGACCGGTTTTACCTTACTCGTTTTCTCCAATAGACTGTAGTGTTATGAAAACCGTTAAGAAAAAACAAAATTTTGTTTTGATTACAATCATAAATATCTTGATAATCAGACAGGCGATTGGCTTGTAAAAGTCATGGGGTTCCTGACTGACCTAAAGGTTTATAATTATCATTGCAGCATGAGCTAAATCCAGGATTTTCAGAATCTGAGACAAAGTTACCGGATCTCTTTAATAGTCACATGCAAAAGAAATATTATTGTAATATGGAGAAGTTCTAAAGCTGCTTCAAGAAAGAGACCATGTTGTACTTTTTACAAAAAGCCAATCTTAATTCTGTGTTGGAATCATTGATGAGTTGAGACAGAAATCTGGATATATATACATATGGGAACTTGTTCTTTCCCTTTAGTCCCATTGAAATATATTTACAGTTACCGAGCCAGTATATATTAATGCAGTTTTTACCCAGGATAGGATCATCAGTATTAATACTAGTTCAAGTTCAAGTTCAAAGTTTATTTAACACTCTTCATAAAAACATCTAAAACATACAAATACAGAATGGAATGAGAAAAAAAAAGATAGTGATAATAAATAACAATTGCAATTTATGAGAGCATTTGGGATAGACAGAAAGGAGGGGTTCCTTATATGAAAGCCTACCCCAAAAACACATACATACAGGAAAAAAAGAAACATGAACAAAAGAACAGAACAAAAAAACAAACACTAAAACATACTGTCATGTACAAATATAGTTTTTTTTTAAAGTGTCAAACTTGCCCATGCTATTAATACTGATTATTATACTTATTTAACAGAAATTGTTTATATTTAATTTTTAAAAGATTAAGTCTTTTGCATTTTTTACTACTCTCGTAGAGGGCTCAGCAATCATATAGCCCCAATAATAAGGTTCTCAAGCAAGTAATTGTCTCTGCTAGGTACAGTAATGTCTTGCCAAAAGACATTCTAGAGCCATGGCAGGAATTTAAACAGGGTACCTCGTGCTTCGTGGTCGAGTAACTTATCCACTAGATCATGACACCACCAATAGAAGATATGATAATTACCTGTAAGTTGAGGTAGAAGTCTAGACATGTCTGGAACTTTGTTCTTTCTTCTCAGTCCCATCAAGAATGGAACGAGAAAGCTTACTAGCTTTAGGAGGGACATCTGACGGCGCACCTCAGCTTTGTTACACAGGTGTTTCTCTATCACATCTACATGAGCCTGGTGAGGAAGAATAGGACATTGTAGGAATCAATTTTAAGATACCACAACCAGTGTTAAAAATGATGTTTTGTTCAATATAGCTTTTCTTTAATTTGCCATTATACAAAATGATATTTACTTGTGGCTATTTTTATACATTTTTGGTTTTACAAGAGCTCTATTGTTGTTGTTTTTGAAAGGCCTCACAGGCTTCTATTTTGTTATCTTTTTTTTGGTACTGACTATTAACATAACTTAAACCATTTGAATGGTGTGAAATGGACATTGAGATGACATTAATCTACATTTGCCACTCTCCACCCAGGTGTTAAATGGGTACTACATGGTAGGAAGGAATTTGGCAGCCTAGCAGAGCCTGGTAATATTGGAGCGCCTTGAGCACCTTGCATGGTGGATACCGGTAAGTGCGCTATATAAATATCCAATATTATTATTATTATTATAAAACAGAAACATAGAATGGTATAATTTGCCAAAATGTCAACTTTTCATGTCATATTTCTATGTATTTCTACCCATCTCAGTCATTATGAAGATGTAAATCAATCTGTCAATACAAAGTTACAATGCAAATAATAAAAAAATCCCTCTATTCTATTTTCATTGCCTCAGGGGTGATAGTGAGCACTAAAAAAAAGAAATAAATTGGAAAACCGATTTATATTGGGTAATTCATACTTGCCAACATTTGAAATTCAGAAAACGGAACCCACATTGCAAATCATGTGCCGTACGCTGCGACTGCACTGTGCACTGCATGTGAAATACGTATCTCGCATATACGGCCGGAGTCTAGTCATGCGGTGATCATGAGCGATAGTGCTAGCGCGAGGCGTGCACGCTGTGCGGTGCCTATGACTGAGGGATTGTGCATGGCACTCTATGGGCAATCTACGCACACGCGGGCTCTTTACACGTGGCAAATAGAGATCAGCGTGGCGCGCAACAAGCACGCTGCACGCATCTTGCGCAATACAATCCTTCCAGCACTCATCGGATCGAAACTATGGAAAGCCAACTGGTATTTATACTACATGTATAATTCCCCCAAATCGGAACGTTCCGTTTTTCATGGCTCTAAAAACTTCAAAAACGTAACAGTTCCGTTAGAAACGGAACGGTTGGCAAGTCTGGTAATTATCAGGCCTGTTACCTGTAATCTAGTCTGCAGTCTCTCGTATACATCACGGTCTGTCCTGTCCTCATGCAGCCTGAGTGCTCCCGAGACCTCGTAGGCTGCATCAATCACAAACATGTTATTGTGCTGCTGGACAGTCTTCTGTCTCCAGGTCAACTGAACTCTCATGTCATTGACGTACTGCATGAAGAGACGCTTGTCGATGTTGGCGTCGTGCTTGCTCATGGGGAAGAGTCGCATTTTATCGTAGATGGTGGCATAGTCAGGGTCTTTTGTGATGTCGATCATTCCTGAGGAGAAAGAAAAATGTTACAGCTGGTTAAAGAATACAGCTGATCAAAGAATAGTAATAATAATTACAATGTTATATTGTTTTGGTAATAATTACTCTGGATATATGAACAAATATTGTCAATACGGTAATGTAAACTCAGAGAAAATATCTATATAATGTGAATGTTAAAGTGCTATATGTTTATTCTCTCTATATACTTGTTTTATGTGTATGTATCATCATGTCACATGTACATTTTATTTATTTTTCTCTTTGAAGAATGCATGTAAACGCAACAAATTTCCTTTTGGACTAATATATTTTAATTGAATTGAATTGAATAACAAATCTATTGCATGATCGAATGTTGTAGGAGTAAATGTCGTAGGAGTAAAAGTCGCAGTCGCTCCTCTAGGATCACCCCATACTCACCTGCTAATGTGAACTCTGTAAGGATGATCTTCTTTGATTCAGGAATGCCCTCAGCATTGAGGTCCAGGCTCGAGCGCCAGCGCTCTGAGAACTTGGTGCGTTTTTCTCTAGGGAAGTAGGTCCCATGCCACAATGCTTTCATCATGTAGTCCACGTTGGTTAGGAGCTGACCCACGTAGGTGTCATTGTAGGCAGGTGGTAACTGACAGGAAGTGCTCTGGTCAAAGTTAGCTTCCAGGCTGATTGATGGTACCTGATAATAATAATAATAATAAAAATGGTGCTAATAATTTAAAGCGCTTATCATCAAAGTCTCTTAGCGCTATAACAAAAAAAATACAATGATGAACAATTACATATTTAACAAAACAATTAAAAATAAACCTACAAATTACAATACATATGAAATACACATCAATGTGAACAGAGTAAGTTAATCATCAAAAGCAATTTTGAATAAATGTGACTTAAGGCAATTTTTGAATTGGTTAACAGTACACTCTGACAGTTTTTGACATTTAAAGGTATAGTTTGTTCCAAAAATCAGCAGAAGCTTTGCAAAAAGAGCGATGACCATAAGAAAGAGTTGACACTGAAGTAGCAAGGTTAGGGAAGAGTCATTATTGTATTTTAGAAATTTGAACAACTAATAACATCATTGGAAAGAGTGCTGAAAAGTCTTCTCCTGCTACTTTCATTATATTAAAAAAAAAATAATAATAATTTCTTATTAAAAACAAAATAAACAAATAAATGTTTTAATCATTCACTTTATCTCTCTTTCTCTCTCTCTCTCTCTCTTTCTCTCTCTCACACTTATACATCATTCTGTTATCTCTATTCTTCAACCTATCTACAGTATCAAGATGCAAACTATCAATATCAATTATTCTTTCTCTCTAAATGATGATTTTTTTGCACAGAAAATTAAAGTACCAGCGAGATACAGTGGTTTTTCAATTGAAAACATTTATTAAAGAAAGGGAGAAAGAAAAAGGGTTAAATGTAAAGAGAAAGAAAAAAGGATTAAATATAAAGAAAAAGAAATAAGAAAGAGAAGAAGAAGGTCAAATGATCACACAGAGTGAGAGAGAGAGAGAGAAGAGAGAGAGAGAGAGAGAGAGAGAGAAGAGAGAGAGAGAGAGAGAGAGAGAGAAAGTGAAAAAGCAAGAAAAGGAGATAAAGATACAAAAGAAGCAAGGAGAGGAGACTAAGATAAGAAAACAAAGTAAAACAAAAAAGTAAAAAGTAGGGGAAAGAGAAAGTGGGGAAAGAGTGAGATAGAGACACATACCTGGTTTAGGCCATAGATGCCCATCACAAGTTCCCTGATGATCTGGTGAATGAGCCGAAAGTCAATAGCTTCCACCGTGGGGTCAAAGGGCATCAGAATCAAGCAGTTGTTATTATCAAAGGGTTTACTGGTCATGATGATACCGTTGGGTGCTTCTGCCTGCAGCTTGTGCTCATCCTGATAAAAAGTGACAAGCAAATATATGTGAACAGTACTTTAATAAGGCCTAAAAAAAATGATGTTGTATTGCCCTTTAGGTGTCAAACATGGGTCGGTCGGTAGGAAACCTTTTTTTCCACTTCCTCTTTGGGCTGATATTTCTCAGCTTTGAATGCTTTAATACATTTTTTCCTCTAAAAAACAGTAAAAAAAGGCCTAAGACAACTTTGTTTGTTTTTGTGGGAGGGGGGGCTCAACTCTTTTTCTATACCATGTTGTTTTATCCATAATTACAACAATAATTGGTTAATGAATTGCTCTAAAGCTAATATATTGCAATTCAGACAACATTGGCCCACATGTTTATGTAGAAGTGTCGTAGGTCGAGTGGTTTAAGCACTTGACTTGAAATTCAAAGGTCCTGGTTCGATCCTCGATACGGCACTAATGTCCTTTGGCAAGACATTAATCTTCAATTGCCACACTCAACCCAGGTAAGGTTAATGGGTACCGGGCAGGAATTAATTCCTTGAAATGCTAGAGCGCTGTAATGGTAGCTAGGCTAAAGCCGGGGTTATAATAAATGTGCCTCGGAATAGAATTTTTGGATAGACTGCGCTTATTATTATTATGTATTGTAAATAAAATGAAATCTGTATACATGTACCTGTGACAAGAACCAATGATAGGAAGTTTGGGCTAGCATTTCTTGCACCTCAAAGCGGTCATACTTTTCAAAGAACTGAGCTGCCATGCGATTAGCCGTGGCGTTGGCCACAAGGGTGGGGTCCACTTCTCCTGCATGGAGGTTGGTGTCTGCTGTCTTGCCCGACATCTTTACAATTACCTGTAATTCAGAGAGAAAAAAATGAAGACAAAAATATTCAATAGTGTCTGTTCAGAGCTAGAAGAGCATTTAGTCTGCATTGAAATATATTAATTAACGCCCTTTCGGCTCCGAACAAACAATATTTTACATTATGCATCAGGTGATCAAGTTTAGGAAACATGCAGTGACGTATTGACATTTTAAAAAACCTTTAAAGTTTAAAAGCACTGGCCATCAAGTTTGGGAAAACATATATTTTGAAACATATTATGCGATAATGCGAGACGAGTTTCTCTAGCATGGTGCCAATTTTTGTTGTTCATATTGAAACATTGTGCCATCATCCATGATATTTTTGTCCGGACATATATTATTGGATAAATACAAGAATAAAATATGGGCAGATAAACTACCTAAAGTAACTACTACATGCAACAAAGAACAATTTAGATCTGGAAAGAACTCTAGAGTCTAGACTTTAGAGTTCTGCCTTCTAGAAATTTCAAAAGAAGCTCTGGCACAAAAACAATTTAATTAAAAAGATTCACTGAAAAGAACTGTCAAATTTAAAGACAATAAAGTAAAACATATTAGTTTTTACAATAGTAACTTGTTTAACTTAAAGGTCAAGTCCACTCCCAAAATATCTTACTTTCTTTTCAATAAAACTAAAAGCAGAAAAATCAGACAAACCATGCAATAAAAAAAAATTAAGCAAAATCAGAGAACTGAAGTGATAAGAATTTAAAGTTATGAATCTTTATTCTTTAATGACATGAAAAACTTTGAAAATCACAAGACAAATGAGAGCACTAGATCTAGACCTAGACCCGGGTCGAAATTCCATTAGGATCCGATCCTATTGGACCATCAGAAACCATTAGAGCTATTGGTGTCTAATGGTTTGAATAGGGAAAGTGAAATGATGGACCCACAGAAACCCTTAGAAAATATCTATTGGACCAACACAAACCCACAGAAAGAAATGCTGATGGACCAACAGAAAGCTTCTATTCGACCAGCATCCACCCACGTCTTCTATGGGTTTCTGTTGGTCCATTAGATATTTTCTTCTATGATATATTTTCTATGGGTTCCCGTTGGTCCATTAGAGATCTTTCTATGGGTTTCTAATGGTCCCATATTCTGAATTCCCTATTGAAATCAATAGTCCAATGGCTTCTATTGGTAAATCAATAATGATAAATCAAACTCGATTTTAGCAACTGTCCACCAAAAAAAGTATATTCTCATCTCAATTGCATTAACTCCATCACATAGATCACTTGAAGTGAGTTTAAGAATATCCTTTATTTTAACTGAAGGCTTGTACTATTCTATATAATAAACATACATGAACTGTTTCTTGGTTAGTATTTTATAGTAATCATTATAATCAATGTATCTATTGCTAAAACATGAATAAAATTGTAACATGATTAAACAAATAATCTATTGGTCATTAGTTGCCGAAAGAAAATAAAAATCACAAAATTGATGTACATTGTCATAAGTTGCTTAACAAATTATGATAAATGTAATTTTCTGTGAACAAGCATAAAGTAATCATGAATATGCATGAGATAGATTTAGCTGTTGGTTTCTATTGGTTTCTATTGGACACATTGGTTTCTATTGGTCCCATTGGGTTCTATTGGTCTCATTGGTTTTCTATAGGTCCTATCGGTCCTATTGGTCCTATTGGTTCTATTGGTTTCTATTGGTCTTATTGGTTTCTATTGGTCCTATTGGTTTCTATTGGTCCTATTGGTTTCTATTTCTATTGGTTTCTATGGGTGCTATTGGTTTATGATTGGTTTCTGATGGTTTGAATGGTCTCTATTGGATTCAATTTTATGGGTCCAACAGAAACCAATAGACTCCAACAGAAACCATTAGAGACCAATAGAATTTTTCTAATGGTCTCTATTGGTCTCTAGATCTATGGGATTTTCGACCTGGGGATCTACTCATGATAATTGTAAGATCTAACTAGATCTACTCTTAAATTTAACTTGAAAATATTTTCAAAACAAACAAATGACGAGCTTCCAAATCAACTGGATTTGTACTGGCACATGCCACATTTACAGCTCACACACACAAATCACATTCACACATGTACACAGCTATCTCAGTCCAAGCTCCACAGCCGTGGGATGCCGCAACTAGGCCGCCGACTTGCTCGGGTGTCCGTTAGGTCCACCACCGCTCAGCTCCGTCGCTACGTGATATTTCCTGTGACAGCTAGTGCATGTCCTTGTCAGAATCTTGTCACTAACTGCTTACCTTCTACGTTGAAATGTCGATTTTCTTTCTATATTCTATCATGTCGTCATCATGAAGCAAATTAGCGCTAAAACAATCATAGAATTTCCATCGAGGAATTCTACAAATTTGAACAAGTCCTCTGTAAAAGTTGTTGATACGGCGTCAAGGCGAGTAGGTCACAGAGGGAAAAGGTCAAATTTGACAATCAATTATTAGATTACAATCAAGACGTTAAAGGTATTACAAAGTTTTGGGAAATTTTGAAGAATCGGTGGATAGTGATTCTTTACAATTTTGATATATTTGGATGCCCCTGTGGATGTATTAAAAACACCAGAAATTTTAGCCCCTAAAACACTTCTGCTTTCGAGAAAAATTGATTATAAAGATTTACCGGTGCTCCCGGTAAATTTTGATAAATTTCAAATAGCTCCTACGGCCGTACAATGGTAGCTAAGACCATGAAAATCTCAGAGTATGTAGTTGTGGTATATAATTTCCGAACGACAATAGCTAATCGGTCGATCTTAGTCAATAAGCATTGTTTTATAGCATAATTAATATCTTGACCTTGAGAGGGAGCTATTCAACATAAAATGTTTATTATTTACAATTTCATAACTTTGGAGTCGATTTCGACCGCGACAACGATCACTTAATATTGTAGGATCGTATATGCTTCCAATATATTCATTTGAACCAAATTCATGACCCCATACCAAAACTTTGTATTACCTTTAATCAATTTTATTTCAATATTAAAAAATAAAAAATAAATATTCCAAGATCGAGCGTGGTTGCAATGCACTGAATCGAAAAGTTTCTCACTCAGCCATCTCATGAAAATACGGGTATCAATAATTTAGAAGATTGAGATACTACAATTTAGTCATATCGCTATAGACTATAGAGCATGAGGAGGGGGAGGGGGGGGGGGTCACCCAAATGACCATCGATTTCCCTAAATATATAGCAATAAAACAGTCTAATTAATAGCACCCTAAATTAATAAATATTTTAAGATTTTCACATCTGCCTGAAGGTTAAAACTTAAAGCTTGTGCGTGGTTGGAGTCACAATTTGCAAATATGCGACAAATATGTTCCGGCTCTGCCTCAATCTAATTCGGAAAATGCACTTGCCGTTTGGGCCCATGCATGCAAATGTATTCTTATTTGTTGCAATGTTTGATATCGACATATGTAGGCCTATTTTTCCTCTTGGGAAAATTATCATGGACACATCTGATATTCACTCTCTTGTTTTTAAACCAAATAAAAAACAATAACAAAAAGTCTGCTGGTCTGAGAAGTAGACTAGTAAAAAATAAAACATGGATGCCTCCATATCGAAAACAAGCATGCAATGAGCCGATCGAGCTGATCAAGTTTATGAGCCGATGAGCGATGAGCCACGCCCATCAAAGTCAGAAGTAATCATTGTATCTGAAATAATTTGGTGAGTGATTGCAGTATATTCGAAATAGAATTGAAATCACAATTTTTAGACCTCTGGCTCTGTAACTGTAAGTGTAACATTCTTTTCATTTTGTTTTGTGCGCACCTTTATTAAATTCAGAATCACTTGTCACTGTCAGAAGACAGAAGTGCAGCTGCAGATTGACGTTTGACTTGTTCAAATAAATTTAGATCTAACTGTTAGTCTTTTAGATCTAACTTAGATCTAATCTATATTAAGTACAATAAAGCCCTGACTGCCATTAATTTAAGTTGGTTTTAATAATCATGATATTTTCAATAATGTTAGAGTCTAGATCATAGAAGCAGAAAATTGAGGGGAACAGGTCGGTAAAACTCAAGTTAAAGTTTGAGCAGAATCTGATTAAAAATAAAAAGAAGAAAATTATGAATTCTTGAAGTTGCAATCAATCAAACACAAATTGGCAATTAGATCTAGGCCTATATTTGCAAGGTCCTCTCCACCTTGCTCTGTAACAGTAGGGGCGCTGGTCGGAGAATGAGGATCATCCGCATAAAACATGGCCGCCGGAAAGATAGATCTAGAAGTCTAGATCTAGATCTATCTTATTCTTATTGAGTTATTCTTAATAAACAAGGACAAATTGCGTCTTATAAAATAAGGATCGTTTTTGTGGACGTTTTTTTTTTTAATCGGCGTTCTGCGGGTTTCAAGGTTCCTGAATGACACGCTGCATGGCAATGCGAAAAAAGGATTCCATGTAGAACTAAGCCAATAACCCCAGTTCACCGTCTACTTCCCAAGGATTTATCGCTCATATTAATTACTCTCTCTTTAGTTACAAAGTCAATATGAAAAGCATCTAGAAAATTATATTCACCCTTTCAGCTAGGGTACATGTATGATTGAATTTTTTTAAATTTAACTAAGGGAAATTGAAATTTCTTCTTTCTTGGGGGGTACAGATTGAGGGTCAGAGCAAATGGGAAAGGACCTCCTTGCGCACCTACCTTATTACACTAACTGCTGTGCCTATGGTCATTAGGAAGATTTTCCAATATTTCTAGTTACCGTATACTTATACTTATAGAGCTAGTTATAATGCAAGCAGCAAGGCAACAAAATATGTCCAAAAAACAAAGACATTTTGGCAAATATTTTTTGCCACGGCATATACACCATGTACCGTAGGCATTATATAATGTGATGTTTTTATCCAGACACTTGTGCAGTTCAGCCAAATTGGCCATACAAGTGCCTTTATTAGGCCTGACTTAAATCAGTTTCCCGATATTTTTTTTTAATCTTGATTTTTCCGGTTTTTACCTATTTTCCCTGATTTTTCTTATTTTTCTACTCAAAAGGGGGGGGGGGGGAATGTTGTTAGATGCCATTTTTTCCCGCAAACCCTTTATCCTCTTTTTCTTTTTTTTAGTTGAGAGGAGGGGGGGGGGGGGGGGGAAGGGGTGGTTGGTTGAGAAGAAAAGAAAAGTTTTTTTTTTATAGTGCTCACTATCACCCCTGCTTTATAACACATAATTATAGTCACGTTGCTGTGATTTATTACTTGAACATTTTCTATCTATCATCATCAGAAAAGTTGACGAAAAAATGTTTGCACCGACCATCTCTTCCTGCAAAGCGCCGCTCTTGCATCTCCTCCAGCGATGCAGTCCTCCATCAGCATCCAACCTGACCAAGCAGCTTTGCAGACATCATGAGAGGCACAGTCATAGCAGGCTGGTGCTGGGGATTGAGACGACGTGTGATGATACAGGAGCAGCTGTGATGGATGAGACCGGAAGGGTCCTCGCTGAAAGGCTGCATACACAGAAGAGGATCCATGCAAAGTAAGACCTGGAGGGTGTTTCACAAAACCGTCAAAAGTGTTAACTTCTTGGACATCCCATTGAAACGTGTGTTATAGAATTGACACGTGTATCTATGGGATGTCTACGAACTTTAATTCAGAAAATTCCACAGAACATTCCACTTTTTTCAAACTATCAAAGTTATATCAAGTGCAGAAACACAATCCCTTTGACAAGATGTTTCCATTACAAGCTTCACTAAAAATTCACATCTTCCTTCAGACATTTAAATGCTAATTTTATTGGAGGAGCTCGCGCCTTTGAATGTTTTTTTAAACAGATATATGGCGCCATACAAATGCTGTTCATCATCATCATCATCAACCTAGACTTATGAAGGTTTCGAGAAACTGGCCCCTTCAACTTTAATTCAGAATATTCCACTTTTTTCAAACTATCAAAGTTATATCAAGTGCAGAAACATAATCCCTTTGACAGGATGCTTCCATTACAAATGATGTAAACACTATTCCTATATTTTCTTTATGCACTGGTCATTCTTGATTTTGTAGTACCAATCATCTCTTTGTTTGTTGACTATTCAGAAGGAAAACGTTTATTATGCCTCTTAAGAAGAGTAAAAAAAACACCCCCACTCCCCAAAAAGAAGAAAAATCTGTCTCACCCAAAGGTCTTTACTGAGAAGTGCATTTCAATGTTAGCTCAAAACGTGCTATGGGCTATACAAGATTGGAATATTAACCTGTGTAGTATTGAACTTTATCTTCCTCAATGGCTTAACACAGCTACCATGGTTTTAGTAGACAGTGGGCTAATATCATAATGATAATTTACACATTGATTGGCGCTTTCATCAATATCAATTTTGATATCTATTTAAATGCCTTTTTCATCCAAAATCCCCCCTTTTTTTCCTTTTAGGAATGGAGGTATCATTCCGCCTCTAGCCCAAGACCTTCACCGACAGTTCATTGACCCCGTGGTTCAAGGTACCATCAAGGATGCTGGGATTGAAATGAAGGTGAAAGGTTAACTTTTCATTCTAAAAAGATTTAGACTAATATCAAGAGCAGTGAATGAGGAAATAGTGAGGATTACCAGAGAATAAACAGTTTGAGAGAAAAATTTCAGTATAAGCTTAGGAAGAATAATCATTGTAAACCTTCTATTAGCTTCTATCGAGTCCAGCTCATTTTGATGATGTATGTTTATGTTTCTTTATCATTATCTTTCTCTTTGTTTCCATCTAGGACCTGTCAGCAGTAGCACTAAGCACCATGCCTGGCATGCCTCTATCGTTACGGGTTGGTCTGGACTACACTAAGGATATGCTGCTTCGTCATCCTCATCTACCACTTATTCCCATTCATCATATGGAGGCTCATGCCCTTACAGTAAGAATGGTAGAGAGGTAAGATCCATACTTATCTTTCTCTTATCTTCCACTTACCCAATCCACCATATGGAGTCTTATTCACTTAGATAACAATATTCTATTCGTGTATACCACAAGGCACATATCACATTATGATATACTGGTTACATCACTATGTGCTTCCGATTGACTTTGGATAATATAAGAGGTTAGAATATGAGAAAGTTAAAATTCATTTACTGAGGTTTCCCTTATCCTGGCATCACTAAAATCCATTGTTTCGAGAGTAATATGCATGTGTAACCATGTATACAAGTCTATCAGGTTTCTCGTATTATGTTTGCAGAGTAGATTTCCCATTTTTGGTGCTTCTTGTTTCTGGTGGTAACTGCATCCTGGCTGTAGCGAGAGGAGTAGGGGACTTCAAGGTGCTTGGGGTGACGTGGGATGATGCCCCTGGCGAGGCATTTGATAAGGTAATAAATCCCTCCTTTTGTGATGCTTGAAAATCTAAGCGATTGTGAATTATCTTAGGAAAGTTAGATTTTCAAGAAAGAAAAGCACAACTTTGTCATGCCTTTGGAAATGGGCATAGTTGCAAATAACTTTTCTAATAATAGCTTTTGACATTCTGATTCAGTGTGTTTTTCTTTGTCTCTCTCCCCCTTCCCCTCTCTCTCTCTCTCTCTCTCTGTCTCCCTCTTTTTTCTCTCTCTCTCCCTCTATCTTTCTCTCTCTCTCTCTCTTCCTTCTTGCCTCTTTTCCTCCCCCTCTCTCTCTCTCTCTCCCTCTCTTCATTTCCCCCCTCTCTCTCCCTATCTCTGCCTTCCCCTCTCTCTCTCCCTATCTCTCCCTCCCTCCTTACCGCCCTCTCTCTCTCTCTCTCTCTCCCTCTCTCTCTCTCTCCCTCTCTCTCTCCCTCTCTCTCTCTCTCTCTTCTCTCTTATAGGTTGCTAGACGACTGAAGCTGCAGCATCATCCTGACTGCCTAGGTCTGTGCGGAGGCCAAGCGATAGAGAAGATGGCTGAGAATGGTAACTTCAGGTTATTAATAGAGCGAGGAGTGCCTATGAGTAGACACAGGGATTGTAACTTCTCCTTTGCCGGTCTAAAGAACATGGCTAACTGGCTGATACAACATCATGAAGTCAGACAAGGTATGTCAAGTCTTGCATGTTTAGTTAACAACTAAAGTATTCATACCCTTGTCAATTTGAGGTTAATTGTGATTTTTCGTAACTCAGGAATGAAAGATGGACTGGTTGAGTTAGACTGGGCCTTTGTTGAATAATTTTAGATGTAAGCTTTAATATGTCCCATTCTAAAGATCATAAATTGGGACAAATCAAATTTTCACCTACTAAACAATTACAAAGCTTGGGAAGGGTATGGATAATATAGTTGTTTAACTGTATAGTGTATACTGTACCACATTTAATGTTGAGTACTATAGTTCTGCAACTTCATTTTGAAAAAAATCATCCTTGAAGTCATGGTTGATTAAGTAGTGAAATGTGGCAGGGACTAGAACGGTTCTCTCATTGTCTCTGTCTCTCTCTTTCCATCAAGGTTTGACAGCATCCGATGACCACCATCTAGCCACCATCAGTGACATTGCAGCATCCTTCCAGCACAAAGTCACTCAGCACCTTGTTATCCGGATCGCTAGGGCCATGCTCTACTGTCAGCAGACTGGATTGATTCCAGAAGGCAACCAAACCCTGGTAGGTACCCAAATACTGTAAACGCTGTTATTTTTTGCGCGATTCCAAAACATATTTGCAGGTTCCTAAATTCGCGTTGCACGCAATTCTGCTCGTTCAAAACTTGCATAAGAAGTCATGCATTTATATTTGCACGTTTTAATATTCGAGGACACCGACTTAAGCGCGAGATCGGCGTGGTAATATTTGCTGTGGTTTAATTTTCGCAGATCTTTAAAGCATGGCAAATATTACCACGTTTACAGTAGTCTGTAAAGTCATGAGGGTTGTTTTTAGACATGATCCTAAATCTTAAAAGATAGGTGGTCTTTTTTATATTTTTTGTACAGGTGGTTGCTAAATCGGGTTTAATTTTCATTGCCATGGAAATGTGCCAACCCATGAAAGAATATTTCAAATTTGAATTGACTTGTTGAGAATGAAGTAACTGGTTTCAATTGGACTTACTTGGTAGGAGGTAAAATATCACACATTTCACTGTTACCTATTTAAAATAGTAGTTGTTTAAACTCCTGCCTTATGATAAATGCTATTGATATAAAGCTCTTTTTCATTTCAAATTATTTTTTTTCAAAGATCTGAACGAAAAGAATTTCACTTTTCTTCCACAGGTTGTTTCTGGAGGTGTTGCCAGCAACGACTATATTCGCAAGGCTCTAGACTTCACCACCAGTCTATTCAAGTATAAACTCATCTGCCCACCACCTTACCTGTGTACAGACAATGGAGTAATGATTGCATGGGCTGGGGTAGAAAGACTAAGACTGGATATGGGCTTCGCTGAAGATCCCCAGTCCCTCAGATTTCAACCAAAGTAAGTAACGAGAACCAAATCATCACTACCACCACGTATAACAACACCAATAACACTGCCAGAAATACCAACATCCACAGCAATAACACCAACCCAAACATAAACAACAACAACCAAAACACCACTACTAACAACTGCAATATAAATAATGACAATGACGACACCACCACAATATGCAACAGCAGCAAGAAAACTATCAAGAGTGTACTGTTGCATCTAGGTTAAATAAATCACTCATTGCCCCTTATATAAATACATGATTTTTTAAATAATAATAATAATTATAATAATAAACTGTCCAACATTTAGTTTATATTCTACTGAGCTACAAAACAAACAAAAAGATTTATCAAATTTTTTGGAATATATTATATAATCTACTCATTTTTAATAATAATAATTATATTTGCTTATATAGCGCCTAACAATTACTTTATCGGAAGTCTCTAAGCGCTCTACAATAATGCAGCACAATTACCCTGGCTTTAGCTGTGCAGCTGTTATGCGTGCTGCGTTTCAAGGAATAAATTCCTACCAGGTCCCCATTTACTTCACCTGGGTGGAGTGTGGCAAATGTAGATCAATGTCTTGCCAAAGGACATTTGTACATGCTCATCTCTCTGCTACCACTCCAACTGCCCAGTTTCTTTATTCTTATGTAGGCCTGCTTTTTTGAGGAACAGTCAATAGTTTTCCCCATTTCATTCTCTTGATATCTTTTATACTCTTTTCTTTTTTTTCTGTGCAGGATGCCACTTGGAGAGGATATATCAGAGCAAGTCACAGAGGCTAACATCAAGATCGAAAGGATCAAGTTTTGGTGAGGAGACTTGCTGGCAGAACAGGCAACAGATATTGCCAACAACCTGGACCACTTCAAAGCTTCACTCAAGACTTGCATCTTCCTTCAGACATTTAAATGCTAACTTTATTGGAGGAGCTCGCGCCTTTGAATGTTTTTTTAAACAGATATATGGTGCCATGCAAATGCTGTGAATCATCATCATCAATTTGAAGAGAGGATTTATTTTTGATCTGGTCAGACGGGTTTACTCATAGGAAGATCAAAGTTTTGTTGAGGATACTAACTACATGAACTCTGATATCAAGCCTAACATCTGTAAGACTATTGCATCATTTGAAGAGCTGTGTTCATATGAAGTCAGGAAGGTGTTTATCAACATTAAAGGGATCGTGTAACAATGGTAAATCTGAGATGCATGGACCTACGTTTTATCAGTGTCTGTGATATGGTGTAATATCGAAGCCCTACAAAAATTGTGCTTCAAAATGATCATGAAGTGCCTCAAAAAAGTAAAAATCTCAGTTTGAGTGACCAGTTTTACCATACTCATTTCCCCTGGTAGACTGTAGTGCTATGAAAACCGTTCAGGAAAATGAAAAAAATAAAATTTTGATTTCCAATCATAAATATCTTGATAATATGACAGGCAGTCGGCTTGTTAAAGTCATTGGATTCCTGACTGACCTAACGGTTTATAATTATGATTGCAGCATGAGCTAAATCCAGGATTTTGTTTCAGAATCTGAGGCAATGTTACCGAGCCACTTTACACGATTCAATTACTGGTGGGGAGATCCACCTGCAGACCTGGTCAAATGACATCTTACACCAATCAAGCCTGTTACATCTGTAAACTGTGTTTTCAGGTCAACCAATGTTGGCAATTCTCCATATTGCATATCATCAATGGCATATTTTCGTAATAGCTCGCAGTACTGATATTGGAGACAAAGGTACTTGGACACCACAATGCTTTGCTCAGTTTTGACACAAAATTTCTTGGGGTGGCTGGTTGCTGTTACATCGGATAAAGAATCCTCATCAAAATGTCACGAGCTAATTCTGGAGTTCCTACTCAGTTCAAACTGTCTTTCATGTGAAGATTTTTCAAAGCCAGATACAGGAGTTGATCTTTAGAAGATTTTACACATGTCAAATTTCTCATCTACAAATATTCTGCATAATTTCCTGTTTTGCATTGTCAGTCATTATAACGATAATATTAATATACAGTGCGTCCCAGAAAAAACGAAACCGAGGAGTATCGATGTTTGATCATAACTTAATCACAACCATAATTAATGAATGATACATATTTGGAAAGCTTAGAGTCTCCTCTTTCAGTTGATGCTACTCCCGTGATGCATATTTTACGCATGAGTGATTAAAAGCAATGTGAAAGAAGGAAACCAAAAAGACATTTGGCGGGCGGTATCTAAATTTCGAAGAAAAATTCACATTTCTAGAAAGTTGAGTTTCTGCCCTTTCATATGACACCTCTATCAGGAAAAATGAGCGAGGAATAACAAAGTTCTGTTTGTTTAAAGTAGCCCTTACATTTTCATAATTTTAACAAACGAATTCGTTTTCACTGGGTGTCTGCGGTAGCAAAAAGCAGATTTGACAAAAGACTTAACTCCGTTTCGTTGACAATCAGCCATGCATGAAGACTCTCGTCTACGGCTGATTGTCAACGAAACGGAGTTAAGTCTTTTGTTAATTTCGTTTATTGATACGGCAGGCAGCCAGTGAAAACGAATTTGTTTAATAAAATTATGGAAATGCAAGCACTACTTTAAACAAACAGAACTTTGTCATTCCTCGCTCATTTTTCCTGATTGAGGTGTCATATGAAAGGGCAGAAACTCAACTTTCTAGAAATGTGAATTTTTCTTCGAAATTCAGATACCGCCCGCCAAATGTCTTTTTGGTTTCCTTCCTTCAAATTGCTTTTAATCAGTCATGCGTGAAATATGCATCATCTGAGTAGCATCACATGGAAGAGGAGACTCTAAGCTTTCCAAATATGTATCATTCATTAATTATAGTTGTGATTAAGTTATGATAGAACATCGATACTTCTCGGTTTCGTTTTTTCTGGGACGCACTGTATACAATTTATAAGGCGCCAAATCCACTTAAAATCAAATACTCAAGGTGCACTTGTGCAAAAAAATGAAATGATATCAAAAGGGTCTACCTTGTACACAAAAGAACGACATGAGTGAGATAGCTCATAAACAAATGAAAATGTATTAATTAACATGAGAAGGTTTCGCAGAAGAACCTATTGTTTGGTGGATTCCATCACTTTTTCATCAGGCCTAGTTGCTCACATCAAATGTAAGAAATGATATATATTTTGAAATCCTTGTCATAACTTCACCACGGCGTCAGAACACAATGTAAACCAGTCACTAGCTGCCTAGTACAGTGGCAGCTGGAGATAAGAGAGAGGAATGGGCTAGTTCAGTATCAAGAAGATTGTATACATTGCAATAAAGAATATTCTTACAGAGAGAAAAAAATCCTTGTCTGAATGATCCTTTTTTTGTGTTTCTGATATTTAAAGCCCCACTGCACTACTTATAGCAAACGATGCCTAATCAGTGACCATTGGTCCCCCATGATCCCCTTTTTCTTATGTTAATTGAGAGCTGATTTGATGAGATAACCACCTGTCAGTGACCAGGCAGGGAGGTCTCATCCCTCCTGGCTAAACTAGTGCAGTGGGGCTTTAAGGTTTATGTTTATTTCTTGTATGGTTCTTATTACCTCATCAACAATATCTTGAGTTCTGGTAATAGTATAATTTCATTTTGAGATATCCTGTTAAATTTTTTAATTAATTCTCCCATTTTCATACAAAACCACCCAGTTAATATGCACCAGATGGGAGGTTTTTTTACTAGCAAAGTAAGAATAAACAAATGAAAACCTATTCCAGTTCTCATTCATTGATGAGCTCAGCACACATTTGCATATATATCATCATAAAACCACATGTAATGCTCATGGCAGGACAAATAGCTCCATTTTTTCATTTTCTTTTCTTAATGCATTTTTTTCTACCACAAATTCTTTGGATACATTGATAATTTGTCACAACTTAACTTTCTAAAGGTTTGCAGGGAAAGGTCACTATTAAATCAACCAGTACAAAATGACACTTATTTGGACATACGTTTCTCCCAAATTTAAAGAAAGAACACAAACACTTTTCACTCCTACTCCTCTGTCTCTCTGCCCCCTCTCTCCCTCTCTTTCTCTCTGCCCCCTCTCTACCTTTCTCTCTTCCCCCCTCTCTCTCTCTTTCTCTCATTCTCTCTGTTCCCCCTCTCTATCTTTCTCTCTGTCCCCTTCCCCCTCTTTATAATTCTCTTTGGCCCCCTCTCTATCTTTCTCTCTGTCCCCCCTCTCGCTCTCTCTCTCTATTTCTCTGTCTCACCCCCTCTATCTATCTTTATCTCTGCCCCCCTCCCCCTCTCTATCTTTCTCTCTGTCCCCCTCTCTATCTTCCTCTCTTTTCCCCATCTCTATCTTTCTCTTTTTCTCTCTGTCCCCCTCTCTCTCTATCTTTCTCTCTATCTTTCTCTTTCTATCTTTCTCTTTGTTCCCCCTCTATATTTCTCTTTCTCTCTGTCCCCTCCCCCTCTCTATCTTTCTCTCTGCCCCCCTCTCTCTTTGTCCCTATCCCCACCTCTTCTCTGTATCTCTTGTGCCATCTCTCTCTCCCTTTTTTTCTCTTTCTCTCTGCCCCCCCTCCCCTCTCTCTCTCTCTATCTTTCTCTTTGTCCCCCTCCCCCTCTCTATCTTTCTCTCTGTCCCCCTCCCCCTCTCTATAATTCTCTTTGGCCCCCTCTCTATCTTTCTCTCTGTCCCCCTATCGCTCTCTCTCTCTTTATTTCTCTGTCTCACCCCCTCTATCTATCTTTCTCTCTGCCCCCTCCCCCTCTCTATCTTTCTCTCTGCCCCCCTCCCCCTCTCTATCTTTCTCTCTGCCCCCCTCCCCCTCTCTATCTTCCTCTATTTTCCCCATCTCTCTCTATCTTTCTCTTTTTCTCTCATTCCCCCTCTCTCTCTATCTTTCTCTTTCTCTCTGTTCCCCTCTCTATATATCTCTTTCTCTCTGTCCCCCTCCCCCTCTCTATAATTCTCTCTTTCTCTGTGCACCCCTCGCCCTCTCTCTCTTTCTCTCTCTGTCCCTATTCCCCACCTCTTCTCTGTATCCCTCGTGCCCACTCTCCCTTTCTCTTTCAATCTTCTATCCCTTCTCTGTCTTTTTCATTCTCTTCCCCTCTCTCTCCCTTTCTTCCTGTTGCTTCCCTGGACATTTATCATTTGCAAAAGCATATACTTCATGCTATTTTCTTTGTATTTATGGTATTTCCTTGAAAACTAGACAATTTTCTAATATGGGGGGGGGGGAAGGAAAATACACCAATAAAAAAAATGTTTAAGATAAGGATTTGGAACAAAACGTAGATGAAAAATATATTAAGAGTCGAAGATAGTAACAAAAAAAAAACATTTTCTGTGCTGTTTTGTCACTAATTTTCAACTAGTTTTACACTACTTTATTTTTACTAGTGAAATTTCCTTGCCTCCTTTTCTCCCTACCTGGCAAATCTGTTAAAAACTGAATACGTGTGTATGTTTTATTTAACTTTGTATGTAAACCATGTTAATCTATACAGTAGGCTTGCGGGTGCACCATGTGAGAGAGAGAGAGAGAGAGAGGATTGAGGAGTCCTGAAATAATCTATATTGTATGTTTCTTTGTAAAATTGTGATTGCTTTTATATGCACAACTATGCTGAAGAACAGCCATTGGCTGAAGTATGCCACCGTGCTAAAATAAAAATAAACAAACAAACAAACATGACCTCTATGACAAATACACACATCAAACCACAATATAGTGCATAATTTCATATTTTAATTCAAGCTATTTTGACTTAAAATATTTGACATACATGTATAATATCAATCAGTATAATAAGACAGATATATACAATTATATACTTGTGGAATGTAGTCCTTATTTCTATACAAAATAATCATGAAAATACTGTGTACTGAGATTGTATTGATCAACTGCACACGTGTATTCATAAAATAAAATAAAAGGTACTGATTTAACATTGCATTTTATATCATTACATACAGAATCGGATTACATTTGCTCTTGATGTGCCGGAAGAAATGTATCCAAAAGAACCATGTAAGTCTATAATAGTCTTTTACAATAAAAAAAATTAGAACGAGCTGAAACACAAAGTAATTCCTATTTTTCCACTTCGTTGATTTAGTGCAACATTTAAGCGTCAGTGCTGTAAAAATGTATGAAATAATTATAAGTTTTGGTTGCAATACTTATTTATTCGTAGGAGAAGGAGAGAAATTGAAGAGCATATCCTAACCTTAAACATTTTACATTCAAAATTTAAACCGTAATAAAAGTGTAAATCATTAGAATGGTACTCAATGTTTCAGAAGTACAGGTTCATCGCTCCGAAGGGATAAAAGATCTTTGCTTAACCTTTAAAAAAATTGTCCACTATAGAGAAAGAAATGGAAGAATTGAGATTAAGTAGTTACAAACATAAAAGGTTGAGTTGAATAAATTCTTTAAAAAACATATGCAAGAAGAAAGCAGTTACTTTCCATACATTCCATGATAATCTATCTTTACAAATATATTTCTGTAATATATTGAACTGTAAAATATATTTACAGTATATTTTACTACATACATAATTATAATGGACACTACATTTATCAGTGTAAATGTGTTACCACTATTTGGGTATCTGAAAATTCTAATTAGAAATTTCATTAAAAACATGTACATGTGAATCTTCAAGGCAAGAATGCATTATAGTAGTTGAAAAATTGACAAAATTATTTACATTTCCACAAGAGATACACAAGGAATAAGTTATGATCATGTTAAAAAATGCAAAGATATACAGATATTTCTGACAAACTACAAGTCATCTAAACATGCATCACATGGAAAATACAAGCACATCCCTAAAGAATAGTACTATAAATGTCCTAATTCATTTCTAAGTTCAATTGACATAACGCATTTTAAAAGGGGATGTGTCAAATGGTGCTTCGATTGACACAAATCTACTGACAAAATCTTGCATTTTCCAATAATAAAAATACTTTTATCTTGCAAATTTATTTGTTATGCTGTTGGAATTCTACACAAGAAATATGTGATAAGAAGTTGGGGGATGGATGCATATTAATATTTCAACAAGAGTTGTTAGAGGCAAACCAATTCTTTGGATCATATGTTGAAGAAATATATTTTTCTTCTTCTAACATGTATATTCATACCACAGTCACACCACTGACTCTAAGCACTGTATATGATACATAATAAATCTCCACGTACATGTGTAAAAATTAAAGGATTAAACTGAATTTGTGAAAGTGAGTGCATGCACACACTATACCTCTTTCACACGTGGGAAGGTTTTTCATCTGACTTTGGGGAATGGGGTCATGACATTCTTAAATATTCTATGAATGATTTAAACCTAAATTAATGGTCACATCTCAATATATTATCAACTTCATCCAACCGATTTACAAAATATCAATCAAAATTTTGTTCTCGTTGTTGCAGTAAAACCTTTACAGCCTCGACAAATGCTTTCAATAAAAAAAAACCTTCATGAAAGATAAAGAATACTGTAATCACACAAACACACACACACACACACCCACACACACTAAACATCATTCAGGAATGTTTCTGTATTAAGATCATAGTGACTGTGACAGTACCTTTATCAACTCCTACTTTGGATTTAACATGATGAAAGAATTTCTCATCGCACTTTGGCAATGGCACAATCACACATTAAGTCCCTGAATCATCTCTTTATATGGATCTAAAATTATATTACATTACTGTAATTGTAATAGAACATGTTATAAAAATATCAATTTATCATACAAATACATTTTGTATCTAAATGTACCTCTAAGCTATTGCACATTATTTTTTTACATTACTTAAAAATACAAAGCCTGTTTATAAAAGTATCATTAAGTGACATGAATGCTTAAAACATAGTAAGAGTAACCTTATGTCATTATTAAAGGTTTTTTATGAGTTTATGGGGTGAATGTGAGCAGCAAATTTTATTTCATAATGTGAGAGGCATATAATGTGCTCTATGTGTCTCACAGGAGCAGCATCAGAGAGTGAGAGAGGGGAAGAGAAGATCGAGAGGGCTGAGCAAAGAGGAAATATCAAACATGAAACAGAGAAATAATACAAAATGCAAACTATAATTGGGGAGATGATAAAACAGATAAAATGTAACATATCTGATTACCTGGTCGGAAAAGAAATGACATAAATTCAGAATAACTTTGACAAAGGAGGACAATTCCTGGCTGAAATGAGGAAGTAGTGAGATAAAACCTCTGTGATTGGTTAAAAAACAAAAGGTGCTATAAATAATAGAATGACATGAAGGGAAAATATGATCCTCTCTTGAGAGAAGTCTGAACAAAAAGGTACAAGAAAAGAAGAGTACATGTTGTTGGACATAGAAGGAAAGGGAGCACAGCCACAATGAATTTAGATTTCACAAAGAAATAAATATAAAATAACACAAACTAAGAAAAGATGCAAACATTGAATTAAAAAACATAAATATTGCATCCATGGAAAAATAGAAATCAAAAGCAAAGGGACTTTACTTGAGAATTTAAGACAAACATTCAACATGCAAAATCAGATAGCTCAGTTGCAAAAGAACGCTACATTTGTTTTCAAGACACAAACTCAACATGCAACACAAAATAGTTCAGAAGCAAAAGGATGCTAAATGTGGTTCATAAGTTCATAAACATGCCACATTTTGCAGAGGAAGCTGAGAGCACAATACATAGAGAGGAGGTGAGGTCAGGGTGACGAAGGCAAACGAAAGAAGATGGGGTGCAAGCTAGCGATGCAGTGATTGGTTGGTCATAACCATGTGTTTTGTGCATTTACACGAAATCCTGTGGTTTAAGAAGAAAAACAAAAGTGCAGTCAGTAAGAGTAAAGATATATGGACATCCCAAATATGACCTGACAAATCAATTTACGCATCGTTGTGGGCTCAGCCAAATGCAAAAAAAAGAAATAATAATAAGACCAGCCGATGAAGATCTTCACCCTGCAGTTTTGACCTTTTTCTGGATATTTCTAAATAGTGCATTTCGTGCATATATTGTCTATGATGTTAACTGTGATTAGATAAACCTTTTCTAAATCATAGCTTCATTTATTCATTCATAAAATAAACAAATAAGAACAACAAATTTTTACAAAATGTGTGTTTGCATCCTTATGCTAGGTTTACACCATCAATGTTATCAGTAGAAGATTGTCAAACCACTCCTTGAGAACATAGTTTTTGATAAAAATATAATAAAAACAGTAATGATAATTATATGTCTTGTTTACCCAGGTTAGCCTAATCAGCCTTAATACTGTTCTCCCTGAGGCCTGCAATCATATTATTATTACCCCAGCTTTACATGCATTTAGGTGTAAGCCAACACAGTTCCCATAGACACTGACTAAATGTGACTAGTCTTCATACATATATATATAGTCTTAAAGAAAGAACTCATGTTATATACAGAGACTAGTGAACATAAAAGTTCATAACAAGGCACTTTCGGAAGAGTACAGTATACAAACAAACTTTTGAGAATTGCTGTGCACTCCTAGCCTCTACATATCTTTTTCTGTGAGTGACATCCTCACAAATCTACTCATTCCATTGTTGAATGATTGTATTCAACAGATCTCTGCCCAATTTGCATGGAATATGAAAACCTATAACAGCTTCCATTTTCAACTGAATATTAACAAATATGCTGATATATAACAATGCTGATAAAAAAAAACATTTTCTTCTTGATTTTAAGTACTTTAATATTCCATTCCGTATTGCACAGTATGTTAACACTCTAAAACCCTCACATTTAGATTCAAATGGAGTGACATCTGTTGAGATTAAGTTCATGACAAATTAGTACTTTTCCAATAAAATTCACATATTCTTGAAATGGCAATAGTGTGTCTCACCTCCATTTTTGGTTATAAAATATTTGTAAAGTAAAACATTAGTATCAAATGATACTAAAGTTGAAACATGTTTGTTTTTAAACAAAAGAATTAAAACAAATAGGCACTTAAAATGTACTTTAATCATATATCAGAATGCAGCATTAAAATCTTCTGAATATAATTCAGAATCATCATGAGTGCTACACTAAAAGCAAGTGATGGGCACAACCAAATATATCACACATATTATTACACATGGGACTGGTGTATGGAGTATAAAATAAACTGTTGATATAACTAGGATCCAGGTTTTTAACTTGTTCATATCTCATACTTTAAGAGGGGCTTCAGGATATGTACCTGTTAATCCATTAGTAGTGGCTTCTGGAGCCACAAAGACATCATCTTCATGCGAGTTCATTTCCTCGTCTAATTCATTAATCTCCTGGACAGTGGTGTTATTCTGAACACCATCCTTCGATAAAACAGGCTGACTACCGGTCCCATTACTGGGCAGTGAAGGGTCCCGGTCCTGTGCAGATTCACTAGAATCACTGCGCACCATGTGAGTTGTGACAGGGGGCGTGTTGGGGGTGCTGTTTGCCGGAGATGGTTTGAAATGGGTTGGCGGGTGGGGCTGCAAAAGGGGCGTGTCCTCGTGCGGAGAAGGAAGCTCTTGTGATATCTCGTTGTTCCCTTGTTCAAATGGCATATTCAGCTCTATATAGTCCTAGAGAAAGAACAAGTTTGACAATAATTGAAAAATCTTTTTAAATACGGACAATATGCAAGACAAAATTAACTTAAATAACATATGAACGAAGCAATTCAGTGACAGATTGAAATGTTAACCCAAAAGAGAATGAAGTTGGAAAAAGTGTGTCTTCATTGTGTACAAGCACCATTCCACCTAACTTCCCTTTTCATCGCCAAAATGAATGTCCAAAATGAGTCAAATTCATGCAAAACAAAGCATAATCCGATAAATCCCATTAAATTTAGACAAGAAAATTCTGAAAATTTAATCTAAATTATGACAATGTTAAAAAAGTAAATCTGTAAACCTACAATCTATTAGAGGATACTTACTGATGCAACATTCTCTTCTAACATATCACCCAATCTGACTGCTAGGATACTGAATGATGGCCGCGCCTCTGGCTCCGGTGTCCAACATTCCAACATTGTATCATATCTGAAAGAATAAAGATATTCTTGTTATTTGCAATGTGTCACTACAAAACACACACAAAGATTCAGTTTGCGACATCAGTGATAATGGAAAAAAATAGTCTTATATGTTACATACACATACATGATAAAGGGTCTTATCATATTCAGAATTCAGAAATAAACTAATCTATCATCTTGAAAGTTTTCATACTCAGAATAATATGATAAATAGCTGGAATTCTTAAGTATTTAGAAGCATCCGTTTTCTGCACAAATGACATGAACAATCTATCTTTTATCATATGACCTCAGTTTGACCAATTATTTTGCAAGATTCTTGTTTATGATGGATATTTCATGATTAGATAAATAATGCTTGAACCCATTGCCTATGTGAACTGGCTGGTCCCTGTGTAAAGCCTATGGGAATGCAGTCAGAAGTCAACAGGTTAATAAAAGTTAGTCCTGGGGGGTGTTTCACAAAGATTCTAAGTCGAACTTAACTCTAAGTTGAACTTGAAAATTATGGAGAGCCATTTGTAGCCTTAAAATAAAATATATTCAAAAGCGAAAATTCAAGTATTTAGACTTTTTATAAATTCCACATCAAGAACATGAAATCTTCTTGATAATAGAAAATATGAATGATTTTAATCAACATTTTATGCATTTTGAAATAGCTTTTGCAAAATATTATCATAGATGCTGACGGCTTTCCATAATTGTTAAGTCCAACTTAGAGATAAGTTCAACTTAAGATCTTTGTGAAACACCCCCCTTGCTACTCACACTCCTGGAGGTGCATAGTCAGGTGCGTTCATTCGATATCCATTCTTGATCTTATTGTAGAACTTCTCATCAATCTGAATCCCTGGGTACGGAGAACCACCGAGAGAAAATACTTCCCATAAGAAAACAGAATAGGCCCACCTGATAAGAACAATGATAAATGATTATATAACAGTGATCAACTTTTTAAGGGGGATATTAGATTATATTTCCAGATTGTTATCATACTGCCCGATTGAAAATGATGGAATTATGTTTATGTAGAGGGCAATGACATCATTAATCTCCAACAAATCATTGCAAGAATGGTATGTACAAATGATCAAGGTGCAGTCGAGAGGAGGAGTAAAAACAAGCCAGAGTATATCACATTGAAACAAATACATGTAGCATAAAGGAAAACGTACATCAGAGCTAATGTGATCAGATAAGTTCCTTAGGGCATTTTCAAAGCAATCAACACCAGAAATATTGTGAAGAACTTGTAACATTTGACTGGGTAAATTGCAAAATGTAAATATGACTTATCCCCCATAAGTTTGATGTTTTATGAATAAAGGATTTAGAGTTAAATGATCTAGAAAATCTTTGAGGACTTTAAGGTATTAATAAATAAAACCCTCTACTCTAGGGTAGACTATTTATATGATGATAAACAAGCAACAATTAAAGCCTCACTGCACTACTTATAGCTACATGCGCCCTCTACATAGAAAACAATGCCTAATCGGTGCCCGTTGGTCCCCCATGATTCGCTTCTTCTTATGTTAATTGAGAGCTGATTTGATGAGATAACCACCTGTCAGTGGACTTGCAGGGAGGTCTAAATCCCCCCTGGTCAAACTAGTACAGACAGGCTTTAATGATTATTGTAAATTATCATGCTGTGCAAACTTACACATCACTGTATGTTGTGAATACTTTGTCAAAAATAGACTCTGGTGCCATCCACTTGATAGGTAAACGTCCTTGCTGTAATGGAGAGAAGGATGTGGAAAACATATGACAAACATATAGTTCATTCTTATCACTATACATATTCCATTGCAGGAATGGAAGTATTTAAGGGCTTCATAGATCACTACTCCTTTTCCAAATTGGCAACACTGGTAATTTTTTCTTGCTACAAAAGTAGAGTATGATAACATAAATGTACATGGTGATAAATGATAAATACCAAGTGGCAAAGGTAGAGTTAAGTACCTTGCCCTGTGGAAATGAGTGTTATACAGGTATCAAATATTATTGCTATAATAATTATGAAGTACCTTGCCACTTGCAACATAGTCCGGGTCATCATATAGATGCTTGGCCAGACCAAAGTCACATATCTTGAGGGTGTAGTTTTCTGTTACTAGTACGTTCCTGGCTGCTAGGTCACGATGAATTACCTTGTATACAAAATCAAATTGAAGTTTATTAAAAAGAAACCGAGAGTGTTGTTTATCAAATAAAATCATAGAAACATTTAAAAAGAATCTAAAGTCATATATGTATGCATGTTATTTTAGTTGATTATATGTTGAGTATATATCGATGCATATTTGTTCTCATTTCTCTATGTAACTCATTCTAATTCTATCCCTCTGCACCTCAGAATAACTTACTAGATCGATGGCACATAACAAATGTTGTATTTGTTATTTGTTATTAAATATACATGCAGCAACAGGCTTTGTACATGTAAATACATTCACCTAACACGTGGTGTAAAATTCATAAGATGAATAAAAATAAGACAATTTCTACATGAGGTAATCAGCATACTGCTTTTAACTTTCCAGTGTGTTTTTCAAATATCCACAACAAATTATGCATTAATCTATCATATGTGAAGGTGAGGAAGATTCTTTTGTGAAGTGGTGTGGCACATAAAAACCTGGGGCCCGTTTCACAAAACTTGTCATCAGGGACAAATGACAGTCTTTGTTATAAGCTACTTAAATCCTTGCTTCTGATCGGTTATCAGCAGATTTGTCACTGATCTTTGTCATTTGTCATTGAAAAAAGGCTTTGTGAAACGGGTCCCAGACCTTTTGGATTAAAGAGAGTATCTTGCTGATCAACATTCATCTTTCCTCTATCAAGCATGTACTGGGACCCGTTTCACAAAGCCTTTTTTCAATGACAAATAACAAAAATCAGTGACAAATCTGTTGATAACCAATCAGAAGCAAGGATTTCAGTAGCTTATAACAAAAACTCTAATTTGTCACTGATGACAAGTTTTGTGAAACGCCCCCCTGGAGTCTGAATTACAACTTCCAGTGCATATTTGGAGCTGCATGCCCAGGCTAACAAGATCCCATATAAATGAAAGCTGTTTGATTACTTTCGAGATTACTTTTTTAAGCCATGATATCATGCGCCGATGCATTTCAGTAAGGAATCTCAACCTATTTTTCAACATATTCAAATAGACACGTTGTCTTACATTTTTCGAAGCAAGGAATTCCATGCCCCTTGCCACTTGGAAGCTGTAACATAGGAGATCTTGACCATCAATAGGGTCATCTTGGAGAGGGGAGAAAACCTCCTCTGGAATAATCTGTAATAAAAAAAAAAGTTTTTTAAAGAATTAATGTTTCTTCAAGAGCAATGGAACAAATAGGCCTGTGGGCACTTTATACTAGCAATAGAGAGGATGGTGGGTTATAGTATTGTGAAAATAGTATTGTGAAAATAATGTCTGAAAGGATCAAACAAAAACTTAGATTGATTTTTAAGAGTTCTAATAACTGATTTCTTCCACATGATTTTGAGAGGAGACGAGTAGTATGCAGAGAAAACAAGGTAAATGAAAGCTAGTCATTCAAATCCATGAGCATCTCTTAAGTTCTGCTCTTTAATGGAGGCCAGTGAAAAAGTAATCCTAACATTTGGCAGGTAGCCTTTATATACAGGTAGTTGTCCTACACAGGTGTTCACTAAAATATTTTTAATGTTAGCCTTCCTAGGAAAAGTTTCAACTGTTGTTGGTAGAGTCCCTGCCAGGCAAGCAGTAAATGGCAGGTTCATATCCCGCTGGTTCCAAGATTTTTTTGGAATTGTTTTCAAATTAAAAGATCAAGCACAGATCTTTATCTACTTAGTGCAAGCCAAAAGGTTTTCTTTACAATTGGTCACTAAAGTAGTTTCCGATTATTGTTCCTTCTTAAAGCCCGTCTGCACTAGTCTGGCCAGGGGGATTAGACCTCCCTGCAAGATCACTGACAGGTGGTTATCTCATCAAATCAGCTCTCAATTAACATAAGAAACAGAGGTTCATGGGGGACCAATAGACACCAATAAGGCATTGTTTGCTATATAGAGGGTGCAAGTAGCTATAAGTAAGCCTGAATCCTATGACCGGGGTAATAATATATATATCTGTAAAGCGCTTTGAGAGGGCCTTCGGTCCTGAAAAGCGCTATATAAAAACTAGCTATTATTATTATTATCATTATAAGTAGTGCAGTGGGGCTTTAATCCAGACTTTCAAAATGTGAGCATTCCTCACCTGGTCATAGACAGCCTTCATGCGTCTTTCACTGCCTGTGGAGGTCTGGAAGTTACTACTAGCTCCAGTACTGCTTGAATGACCCGTGTGGCTCTGACTACCTGTACCCTCAGTGGTCTCCGAGAAGTATTTCCTCTTAGACCGCAGGAAGTCTAGCAGGTTCCCATGGCAACAGAATTCGACAATGGCCAAGACAGGACCTGTAAGACGAAAGATCATGTTTAAAACACTTTTAATTGGACATATACACAATTCTGCATCATTTAATACCATGAAAAATATAAACATAGGTCACAGTTTTGTTAATGAAGTCATTTACAATTTTATTTATTCTTTTGTCGCTTTAGAAAATATAAGTGCTACCTATTTGAATAAGGAAAGCTGATCAATTTAGCCCTTGAAAATTCCTATCCTAAATGGAATGAACCCTAGCTTTTCTCATCATTTCAAATGGTAGCACTGACAAAGTTGACCATGTTGAGATGCTTATTAAAAACATGACTTCATATATGAGGACAAATATAGCAACAAAGAAAAAATGTCAGCGCTCCCAATTTAAATAAAGAAGGTTAAACAATTTAACAACTGAAAGTTTCTATCCTGAATGGAATGAACCCTAGCTTTTCTCACCATTTTGAGTGCAAGCACCAAGAAAGTTTACCACGTTGAGATGTTTACCGATGTGACCAAGCATCTTGAGTTCTGCCCACAAGGCCTTCTTCTCCAGAGACGTTGCTCCACCTGCACATCCAAAAAATCAAGTACTTTAAACCAAAGGGTCGAATTCACAATGGTAGTTCATCTTTAAAATTAATGTTCTTCTATAGCCCATAATGAATTATGTTTATGTTTATGACATTACCATCATGGAATAAAAGACAGTTAGGTGCAACCTGTGAGGTGCAGAGTACTCCTGACTCTCTAAATGGTTGGTGTAGAACAATCTAATGTTACGTCCCCATGTGCTTCCAAAGAGCTTTTGCAATTATTACCCTAGCTTCAGCTAGCTAGTCGTTATCAGGGCACAGTATATTTAAGGGAATAATCCTGCAAGGTACCCATTTACCTCGCCTGAGTGAAGTGTGGAAAATGTAAATTAACGTCTGTTGTGGCAGGGATTGAAACCTGTATTTTGTGGTTCGTAGTATGCACGTCTCCTCATGTCCAATTAAATATATACGCTACAGAAGGTTTGTGTCCACTTATTTTAGTTCAATCGGGAGCGCCAGGAGGGTCAAATCTGACTGACATGAGCGCTATACAAGAATCCATTATTATTATTATTTATTAATTAGAGATTTAAATCATGGGTGAACTTTAAATCCCTTTTGCGAATTTGACCCTAAATTTCTAATTGACAAAATGTTCATGAACTTTGCAAGAGTTGTGAAGGTTTCAATCCGCGAGATAATTCAATCACGACTGACACATTACCTACCACGTGCATTTTGTGAAACTCTTTTTGAAATGACAAGCTTGACCTTAATGATTCATTAATACATATTTTGTCAATGTTACTCAAGAAAACAAATGACATATAATTACTACACAACACAACAAATTTTCTGTTTGGAACCAGAAAGGCACTAATGCTTTGTGACGGGATTATAGAGTGAACACCTTCTGACTCTAAACAGACAAAATATTGACTAAACATACGTTTGAGTCTCTTGACTGCCACTGTGATGTTATTCTCAGTCCCATCAATGCCTACAGCAACAGCTTTGATGACCATACCAAAGGCTCCTTTACCTATTACACCACCTACAAGAGATGAAAGAAATAAATGACAATGATTCATTCATTTAAAACGCGCACGCATCCAAACTTTCGATCAAGGCGCGACAATAATGAACATGCAAGTTACATAAAAAACAGCTCAACAGATAATGTACAGGTAGTGAAAGTCAAATTTTAGATAAATAGATACGTTTCAGCTGTGTTTTGAATTATTTTGTGGAATCTAACTTCCTCAGATAAGAAGGAAGGGAGTTCCAGAGAACAGGTGCAGTCCGTCTCTGTCTGTAAAATAATTATACTAATAACAACAACAATAACAATGATGACAGCACTACTTCTCATACTAATACTACTATATACTATTACTACTACTACTGCTACTGCTACTGCTACTGCTACTTCTACTACTAACAACAACAACAAAACAACAACCATCATCACCACCGCTATAGTATTGTCATAATTATGACATACAACATCACAACAACAAAATCTGTTTGTCATAAATAATTAGGTTATATAGAACTACGGAGTATGCAACATAAATGATACATGTATATTAATCTTATCAATAATTGTCTGCTGACAGCTACAAAAGTATTAACTCATGTCCATCTTAGGGAGATTTGAGTTGGTCTAGAGGTACGTTCACTTGATCAGCTCTCTAGAGAGCGTCACCTACTTCACCTACCAACTGGCTCAGACAGACCCTGGTTCAAAACTGAGTCACGTCTTTCAGATAGTGATGTTTAAGGTCCGTCCTCAGACATAAATAATGATATCTGATTGATAAACGTCTGTAAAAAACCCACAAACACACACACACTTTAATATTGAATCCACACAGGTCATGTGATAGCACATTGAATGCAGAGTTTGTATGAGTCTCCTCACTAAAGGCACTCACATAGCTCCGATGTTTAAGTCTTTCTAAATAATTTAGAGAAAGAAATTAAATCCTCTCGCACTTACCCAGTTTTAATCTTTCTCTGGGGAACTCCCACCTCTGATTGTATGCAACGTTCTCATAGGGGTCGTCGCTAATTGAATAAATAGACCTTCTGTTACTGCCAAACCTTGGCATCTCAATGGGGGGTAGGCGAGATGCACGGCGAACCTTGGGTCTCCGTCGATACTAAAATGAGAAGAATACCAAGGCAATTGTATGAATTTCAATTTGCAGATTTGAATGTTCAATTATGAACTTCGAAATCATTCCTGCATTCCTACCCATGAGAGAGCCTCCAAAGACCCAACTATAAAAAAATTTCCACAAGCTCTCCAAGGTGAGATCAGAAAAGTCTGCTGGACCTGACAGAGTTCTGGCTTGGATCTTGTGAGCTATGCACCCCACTATGTGGCATCCTGAATGCCTTGTTTTTGGATGGAATAGTACCACAACAACGGAAGGAAGCCATTGTTATTCCGGTACCAAAGAAGATACGGTAGCTGAACAATTCATTACCAAATGGTTGCTCTCGGCCATTAAACAATTTGGCAGCTGGGCTGGAAGATCAACAACTCATTGTCTAGTGGACTTGGTAAACACCAAGGTTGTATGTCAGAGAAATCATCACTGAAAGCAGGTGTGCCACAGGGTACAAAGTTTGGACCAGTGATGTTCTTGATACTTATCAATGATGCTCTCTCTACCTCTGGAGTTAGGTATTGGAAATACATGTACGCTGATGACATGATTATCGTGGAATCAACAGGTGCAACATGTTAGGTGTAGAGTACTCTTGACTCTCTAAATGGCTGGTGTGGAACAATCAAATGTTATTGAATGCAAGTAAATATAACTCAATAGGTGTAGATTTCGGGAGAAATAGCCTGCAACCACTGAACCTGACATTGAACGACCATACCCTGTCTGGTCACGGTAATGGACAATTGGGGCGTCCAAATCCAACCTTCCTAGAAATGTGAAGGTTAACAAAGGACAGTTCATCCTCCGTTCCCTCATCCCCTTCAGGCTACCTGTTGAAGATCTCCTTTGGATTTATAGATGGTACATACGCCCATTGGTAGAGTATGCCTTACCTGTCTGGCATCCAGGGACCCGTTTCACAAAGGATTTTTTCAATGACAAATGACAAAGCGAGGATTTCAGTAGCTATAACATAAACTGTCAATTGTCACTGATGACAAGTTTTGTGAAACACTCCCCTGGTATTACCTAAAGACAAAGATCCTTGATAGGAAGGGTGCAGCGCAGCAGGTTCTTAGACTCATTTTAGGCTCCCAGTACCTAACATGACAATGCCCTGAATGTCACACAAGCACAAACTCTTGAAGATAAACATTCTAATATTTTAAAGATTACCTCCCCTTCTCATATTCATAATTTCTCTACACATAACGTATTCTTGTCCTGTGCATGACTTTTCTTTTAGAACTACACATGTAAGAATTTTACTTCAAATTGACTCTCTTGGCCCAGGTGTGTTTACTCTCTTGGAAGACCTTTTCTAGACACATCTGCTTACCTTGTACATGCAGTATATGAGGATGATGAGAAAGATGACACATATTATTGAGACAAGATAAGGTAGGATCCTCTCCAGAATGCCAGCAGGTGCTTGCTCTGTAAGAACAACAAACATGATAAATTAATATTAGGGTCTATGAGAAACATGTGAATTTTATAATTAAGATGATAGTTCCTAAACATTACTGTATTACATGAATGTGTTTGTTATATTTACAACTGTGAAGGTGCATAATATAGACTCAAGAGTTTATTATGAACTTTGATAAAGTTAAAATTTTGATAAACCTAGTTGTAGCAGCCACAATTGTGGTTAATAGGTTAATAATAGGCCTCCCAAAGGAATATAGTCATTGGAATGAGTAGGTCCATGGTTTGAATGAGTCAACAATTGTAGATTTTCCAACTTCTGTTTGGATACCACGTCGATACCACTTTCCTTCCCCAGCGTTTTTTTGGTATTTGTATTTGTATCTATTTTTTATTTTTTTTAAATGATTATTGTTCAGTTTGTATGGCAATTTTGTGGTGGAGTAATTTGAAGAGAAGTGTGAGTCTTGCGATAGCTCTGCATGCAATCCTCTTTGAGTTTACAGCCCTTGCAAGTAGCTTAGAACAGTAGCTTATAACAGTTATTATAACTTGTTATTGATAAGCAGTTTGATGAAACAGGGCTTTGGTCTTATCCTGTACTTACCAATGACAAGCTCAGCATATTCGGATGTAGAGTTGGCATCAAGTGCTTCACAATAGTATTTCCCTCCATCGTCGATATCCGCTGTTAGAGTGTAAGAGATGTTACCGACACCTTGCGAGAGGTAAACTTGAACATTCTCTTTCCTCAACTGAACCTTTGGAATGGGGTGTCCTCTTACAAGAAAGCATCTGATGGTGACATTCTCCCCCGCTTTGACCTCACTGTCAACAATCTCAATCCTTAATTTGGGGAGCTCTGAAAGAAGAAATCGTAAGATATTACGTCATAGAGAACAGTTTCATGGAGAGCTGAACAAGAATTCATACCTCTACAAAATGGCAATCGTTCTGTTTTATTATAGCATGAACATTAACAAAACAATACTAAAAAGGCCTTTGACAGCAAAAAGGCTTGCCAGTTTGAAGATTGTTCCATGTTTTTGGTTCAAACTCAGTACTTTATTTTACAGTAGATAAATGCACAATGCAAGCAATGAGGGACCCTTTTTTATCAGAGATGTGGTACAAACTTAAGCTGGGTTGAGGATGTTCTTGAGCAAGGCATTGGATGCAGATATTCTGCTTCATGCAATCTAGGCTGATGACATCAAGCTCTTCAGAGGCTCTGAAAGCCTCCAGATCACTGACTATATTCCTTGAAAAACTAACCTGTGATGGAGACGTCATAAGTCTGCCTATCTTCTCCGCCTCTGCTCTCTGCTACACATTCATACCTCCCGCTCCTATCAATTGGCGGGTTAGCCACTTCATAATCCAGCCACACCACCGATGCGTTGCCCCCGACAACCGCATCGTCCAAGGGGATGCTGACAGCTTGGCGGTATAAGCTCAAGCTTGGACGAGGATATCCTTGAGCAAGGCATTGGATGCGGAGGTTCTCCTTCATACGATCCAGGCTGATGACTCTAGGTTCTTCTGAGGCTTGGAGAATCTCTGGCTTACTCACTTCTACAAGGTAAGCCACAAGAGTTATCATCATCACAAATCTTGTACTGTACTATATATAGGGTAATATGTCAATTTACTGCATGCTTGTAAGACTTCATATATTTGATATATAGTGTTTTACACATTTTTATTCAAAGTCAGAGCAGCACTTCATACTTCAATATATATATTCGTTATAACTGAATAATTACAACATGTATCATTTTACGATTATTTGATATTAGTTGTTTAGTTTATTAGAATTAATAATTAATATGAAGATTGCTAAAAGTATAGATTTCTTAATATATTCTTGTATATATTTATAATTTGTAAACTGAATTGTACGGGTCTCCAGACTTTTTATTTAGCACGTTTTTATTAATTGAATTGATTGAATTGAATATATATATATCAAGGAATTGATAGCTGAGCTTGGCAATCATGTCTTCAATTATGTCAATTACTTTCCAAGTATTTGAGAACTAAAAAATCCAAAGGACTATTTACCTCTGACACTGATGACCTGTGATGCGTTCTTCTCCCACATGAGGTTGCTGCCGTTGGCTGCGACACAGACGTAGGATCCAGCATCACTAAAACTGACGTTGGTTACCAATAGAGTTGAAACGAGAGAATAGAGGGGTGAGCTGTACTTTGGGGCTGAGCTGTTCAACCAGACATCAGTACCATTGGGGCTGATGAAGACCCATTTTATCTCGGTGAAGAAGAATACTGTTGCATGGCATTCCAGAGTGAAATCATCACTAATGTAGGCAATATCAGATCCTGTGGATATGCTTACGCCAGCAGCAGAATCTACGCAAATTTTGAGGAAATGTGAAGAGAGAGAAATACAAAATGACAATAAATTTTACTTGAAAATTGCTGATTCAAATGTACTGTGACATGAACTTACATGTCATAATACTTTTTTTTCTTTTCAGAAAGAACACAGAGAGGACTTGGAAGTTTAAAGTATTAAAAAAAAATGATAGAGTGAACAAACTATGTTCACTCTGGTTTTACAACTAGAGTAGTATTTCTGAAAATATTTCAGAAATTTGATTTCCATAGTTTCTAGCATTCATTCCCAGTGCAGTTTTAGATTACTTGCGCGGTCAACTACAGATACTTCTGATCCCTACAGGACATACTCACACTGTGAAGACTGCACACACATGTATGCATGCTTCAAGCTTTAGCAGTCGTCCTAATAGACCATTTTGTAGTTAGCACATGGGTCAAATGACCCCAAATATCCACAGATCTTTTACTCATGGAGAAGTCCCACTTTGTGTATTTTAGAATAATCAATGCCAAAGTCATGTATGTGCTTCATGAATAGCTTTTGTTTGCCCTCTTGTATCATAGAATGTACCATAGCATAGGTGCACAAATGAATAATGATTACATAAAATGAGCATGTTTTAATCTCGGTGGGTTTTACAATTTTATCAGAAATGACCTTTACCTGCCCATGCGCAGATAGTACACAGTGACAAAACTTATGACTCTAAATGTATGTGACCACAGCAGCAATCACAGTGTCTAATGTATGCAACACAGTGTAATTACATGGGGAATTTGGAAGCCATGTGTACAAATCTTACTTTTGACATATGAGGAGGAAATAATGCAGGGGCAAGAGAATAGGCGGGGGGGGGGGGGGGGAGGGGGTGCAAATCCATTGGGGACATTTTGTGAAATATTTGACTGCCTCATATGAGAATTAGCCATATACAATCAATAACGATATCTATCCTCTCTTTTAGATTATATTATTCCTAATATGAGAAAGATGTAACCTACCAAGGACTTTAAATTCAACGATTTCCTCGACATCGTCGAAAAATGGAGACGTAGACAAAACTTTACAGTGATACATGGTCCACACACTAGCCTCAACTGTGAGTGTAGTGATGCTGTCGTCATGGGAATACTCCACACTCTCAAAACCAGACGCACCAGTCACCAGGTCCAAACTCTCACTAGATCCACACTCTGGTTCCACCGAGGGGTTAGCCGTGCACCTCTTGTAGAACCAACGTGCCCTTTGAAAAGGATGAGGAACATCAGTTAGTTTCCAGTACTATGATGTGGTCTGGCAATAATTGATCAGCAGTCAATTTCAACAGTCATCAGTAAAGCAGTCTACACTAAACATATTGCTATTAGGGACTTTAAGATTTGCACGTCGACATAGTGGACTGCTACATGTGACGTCCTTTTAAGGCGCTGGCAGTGCCTTAAAAGGACGTTACAGCTATAGTGCCTTAAAAGGACGTAGCAGTCCACTATGTCGACGTGTAAATCTAAAAGTCCCTAATGTCAAGATTGGACCTAACACTCTACCAAACCCTAAGCCTAATTGTTAAATTCATTTAACATCCAATACAACCTTAATCTTAACTATATGTTTGAAACAAAGGAGGTGTCACTCGATGATAGGATCCATGCTATGCCACTGTAATGTACATGCACATGTACCTAGGATCATAGCCTAGCTTAAAAGACTCTTAAAAAGAGAATTAGAAAAAGATACAAGTGCAAAGGATTTCTTTATAATACTGTATTCATTTATAAATATCACTGACAGCAAAATCATTGTGAAATATCAATGTTCCAATGTATATTCAATCTGTTTCTTTAAATATATTAGCAAGGCGTTGTTGACGTATAAGTGATTATTCAATGATTTCCCAAAGAGAAAATTTAAAAAACATATAATGCTGTTTTCATAACTTACATTGGTTTAGGTTTGCCTGTTGATTTGCACTCTAAAGTATACATCTCGTCCTTGATGAAGCCATTTATAGTTGAATTAAACAGTCTGATCGGTGCAGGTTCCATTGAGATGAAGGATTGTGGGGGTACTAAATATAATAATGAAAAGTCAACAAGAGAAACATTCAAATTAATATTTCAAGAAGTATCTGATGTCACATGTGCCTTGGAGGCAACAAGTGAACTGAATCACTGTAACCCCCGGGTGTCGATCTCTTCCATGTATATTTCTGATTGGGGGTGTGCAAGTGGACCACTACATCGGGGTTTCCCCCTACTCTTATACGAATAGTGCTGTGGGTTCTTAACGTGCAAAGGTGGTGACTATCCTCTACATAATCATAATTATGGCACTTGTAAGCAAATGTAAGTCCTGATTATTGTCTATTGTCTGTATAGATAGGTGGTCTTCCTATGCAGGTGGTTGCCAAAGCAAGTTCGAGGGTACCTTTCACTCAGATTGAAACTCATATCTGCCATATTGTTTGAAAAATGTTGTCATGGATACACAGGTGTGAAATGGGTACCGGTAAGCAGGAATTCCTTGAATGCTGTGAGCACCGAAATCAGAAGCCTTACAGAGCTGGGGTAATATTGGAGAGCCTTGAGCACCTTGCATGGTGGATATGTGCGCTATAGAAATATTCAATATTATCATTATAACTGAATGTGTGCATAAAGTCAAACGTAGCGGCTCATTGTTTATTCATCGATGGAGCAAAGCGGAAGGAGGGTTAAAGAGTACTAGATGATAGTCTCACTGTGAAAAAGAAGCTTATACTCGCGTTTCTCATAATAGTGTGCTGGTTCCAAACAATTTTGTGCTTAAAATGGTGTGTTGATCGCACCAGCGCTAAACACTGAATTTGCTTTGCTCCAGCCCATTGCTTTAATGAATTTGCAGTAACCCCCATGCCCAGGCTCTGTTTTTTCGAGCTAGTAACCTGGACGACAAGCTAAAACGATGTTAACGTTGCGGTACTATATAGCTTTACAAAGGTATTAGTCTCGCCTGGCATTGAGAAAAAGAATATAAAACACTGCCATTCTCACTAAAGCTGGTTTGCTTATACCTTTAAAATCTGAAATAAGAGCTTCTAAGTAATTGACGATATTATTACTGTTATCATTGTTATATTATTAATGTTATTATTATCATTATCATTATTATCATTCATTATTAGTAATAGTATTGTTATTGTTATTATTGTTGTTCGATGGACTGCATGCCAGCCATCTTGGCAGCCATTTTGTGGTTGTATTAAAATATAACAGTGCAGCTCAAGTCATCAAACATGTAAGACTAGTTTTGTCTTGTGTGGGTCCTTACATTATAATTGTTGATGTTGTTGTAGTTATTATTATCATCATTATTATTATTATCTTGAACAATATTATTTATATCATTATCATTATCATTATCATCATTATCATTATCATTATTATCATTATCATTATTATCATTATCATCATAACCACTAACCATTATTATCAGTCTTACCCTGTACTGAGAAGAAGAAGCTAATACTGGCATTCTCGTACTCGTTCCATACATACACAGTGTAGTCTCCTTCGTGAGCCTCTGAGACGTTCGGACTGCACATGCTAAGAATCTTTGAACTAGAATCCATCGTGAGGACCCAGTTCCTCTGAGGAGAAAGCTTGACCTGAGGCGGAGGGTACGCGGGGACGTCAAAGGAGATGCACTTGGGATGATTAACAATGGCCGTCAGGTTGGTTGAAGGATCCGTAGCATTGTAACGATGACTGATGCCTGCGTATCCCCTAGCTGAAAAGACAGTTAATGTTTCAAAAATTCATGTAGAGGTGGACATTATTCAACGAAGAGAAAGATAGATAAACATGTCCTAGTCAAAATAAAATAGTCTCAAACGAGTCACAAAATAGTGGGGGGAAACAAAAGCACAGAAAATATTTTTTTTTACCATTTAAAAATCAGAATATATATTTATAATCTATCTGTTGTGTCAAATCCTTAGCCTAAAAAAATGTATTTTTTCTATTTTCCAATTTTTTCACAAGAAAGTAGAAGAAATATAGTCTGGTGTCTTAGGAAATACTATAAAAATATATTTTTATGTTACAGGGCCCAGGTCTATTCATATATATGTAGTATGCTCTTTACATTCAGGTGTAAATGGGTACCTGGCAATTGCTGGGGTTATATAAGGGCAGGGCCCTCAGGAAGAATATTAATGATACTGATGAGGATTCCCTGGGTAAAAAAAATATTCAATAGTGTTATTATCATTACTATCTTTTCTCACCATGCACTTGAACTGTGATCTCTTCTTCTAACGCCAGTCCAATATTTTCAGCATAACATGTGTAGGTGCCATCTTCTTCTAATGTAGCATTTTCAACAATCATAAATTTGATGTATTGAGTGTCATATGTGGCTCTATCAAAACCGATATCATCATAATTACGTTCTAGCTGCAAGGAGAAATGGAAGTAATCAAAACTCTTTGGCTCAATCTCAAAACCAAATAAATTGAATATTGGTTAGCAGCTAACACATAAAGAATTTTACCCCAAATTCAGTAGAGGGGCAATTCATCCTTCGCTTTGGCTGAAAGCACAAAATTCAAAGATGAAATCACCAATGGTATGAGAAGCTGAAATCACCACATTATTCTAACAGTGAAATAATATGAATTTTCAGATTTCTCCTAACTAACTTTTGCTTTGGGGTTGTAATATAGATACCCTGTAGCATATTTTTCTCCCATAAAATAATCTGCTTAGTGATAAACAATTTGGATATTATTATAATTCTAGTCCTTTTGTGTAAGAAAGGAAATGGATTAGGTTCCTATACTATGTCTCAGGCAAGATCTGTGTGCACATTTTTTTATTTATTTATTTATTTTTACTCATTATTTATACTCATTATTAGCAAAATTTCAGTCATTTTTCTATTCAAATTCAAATTTCGCAATTGGTAGTGTTTTATTCACCTCATTTGTTATCTACAAAACTTTTGCACAAACATTCATAAACTCAGCTTGATGCTAGAGATACAATTTGAGATAAGTTTGAGGGCTTGCAAATCCCTGGTAGGGGTTATTAAACCTGGGCATTACCCACTTTGAAAATAGTATCCAAAATTTTAAAAGGGACATTCTTCAGGATATGACTTAGACTTTACCTCCGTAGGTCTCTGACCCCCTGGTCTCACCCATGCAAAACTGGGTTGGTATTCTACTGAGTTTTCCAGAGACAGAAGATAAGCGGCTACAGTTCCTATGCAATTGAGTTGAAAGCCCTCCTTGTAGGCGATAACCTCTTGTTTATCTTGAGTAACTTGCAGTTTCAACAAAGGCTTTTCAGCTGTGGAAATAATAATGTTATGATAATAATACTTCTAATAATAGTTATTGTTATAAGGATATTAGTAATAATAATAACAATAATAATAATAATAATAACATTATTAATACTACTGTTAATAATAATAAACACAATAATAATAATAATAACAATGATAATATAATAACAATAATAGTGTAAACTTTAGATAGCACACACCGTCCAGGGAGGCTCATGGCGCTAGCTCAATATAAAAGTAATATCAAACATCACAAGACAGATTTAATCTTTGATTAAAAAGTTTTAGCACATATTAGGGTAACTCCAGTAGTCTAAAATTGAACCCCTACAAAACAAATTTGATCCTTGATTAAAAACTTACTCGCTCCAGCATCCAAGATCATAGTCATAGATGCCAAGTTTCGGTCATTGTCTGGTAATGTTTGGTTGTTGGTCCTATTTGCAGTACTGGCATAGCACGTGAAGATGAGGCTTATCGCCTCAACATCGATTCGCTCTGGCTCCAGCAAGTAGCCAACCTTTGGGTCATATGTATATGTCCAATAGAAAGTCAGGTATTCCTTGTAAGTGTCTTTGTAGAACACTTTGAAGGTCACAAGACGGCTTGGGTCAGATATCCGACAGGGAACGGTGACTGGATTTAACTTGCTGTACTCTATACGCTCCGTCGCGTAGTTTGGAAGGAATATGCGAGTTTCATCTGTTTGGGAAATAAACACAGATACACACGAGTCACGGAAAAGCAAAGTGGGTGACCCTATTTATTTACTTATTTATTCACGATTTCTTTTAACAGGGTAGTTTCATTCAGTTCCACTGGAAGCCAGTGCACCTGCTTTTAAAGAAAGCCCTGCATAATACAATAACAGTATGAAAACACAAGTATAATAATGCAATAATCAAAAATTGTACATACATGTGAAATGTCAGATTAAACATATATCTTTTAGAAATAACACTACCGTAAATCTCCGTGTATAAGGCGCACCGTTTTTTGTTTTGTTTTGTTTTGTTTTGTTTTGTTGTTGTTGTTGTTTTGTTGCCGAAAACCCACGCGGGAAAGGACCTTTATTTAACATCGAGGTGCAGTTAAAGGCGCTGATTTGTGCTTGTAAACTTGTCACAAATAATAGTAACAATGTCATTTTTAGAAGAATGTGTAAGATCATTAATGTAAATTAAAAACAATAGAGTACCTAGGTCCTAGGATAGAACCTTGTGGTACACCATTTGTTATATAAAAAAAATTGAGGAATTATTATTATAAACTACATATTGAGATCTATTAGAAAGATTACTTTCAAACCAAGATGACAGACAAATTTGAGTGTTGTTGTAGTTCCCGAGTGGGGAGTCAACACACTGATTACTGAGCTGGGAGACATTGCCAGGCATAGCGCCATAATCGAAACTGTACCTGTGTATAAAGCGCACCCCCGACTTTCATTTTTTTTCGGCGGCAAAAAAGTGCACCTTATACACAGAGATTTACGGTATTTGAATTCTACAATATGTATTATCAAATTATTATTTGTTTAATACTGAATTATTACACTAACAAAACCGCGCCTAAATGATGCCCATTTACAAGGTACATCTTTCGATAGAGTTGACATCATGAGGAATGTACTCTAAAGCAATCTGTTTAATGTAGGAAGTACACAGACTTTTAAAACTTTAAAAATAGATTCTTGAAATTGGAATTTTGTGGGCTAGCCCACTTTGCAAGTCGTGGGCTCACAAATACATGAAGAGGCCAATAGTGAAATACATTGTTGACATGTATACATGTACAGTCTGCATATTCTTGATTCATATATGGCAGTGATGCACTTGCTATTATTTGCAGTTTTTCACTTGGGACAGATGAAAAGGGGGCTTATTCAATCCAAAATCTTTACCTTAAACATTTTAATCAAAATGGTTTGTCTTTGGCAGGCCTATCGCCACTTCGTCCTTTAAGGTTATCACAATTAAACAGTCAATGAATTATATGCTTTATTGATAGTTCTAGAATTCTAATTTCAAACTTTACTTTGTTCAGCAATGTGTGAATAGTTTGAATGAGTGCCATACCCTCCACACTCCTCATTAAGGTGCCCCTGTTCTACTCTAGAGCATCATCTCTTCAGAGCCAGGGGGACGTTAACTCTGTGTTAAAGTATATGACTTAACAGCCTTCTGGCTCAAAACTCAACTTTCTTGAGCAAAAAAGAGAACGAGATAGTACAAACCATCACTGCTGACAAAGACATAGACCGAGGTTCTCAGAGACAGGTCCTCAGACTTGATGTAACGCAAGAAGAGACAAGAGAAATACCCTGTGTTGCTATACTGTGCAGGATCTATATTCAAGATACTCCTGTAATATACGTCTCCATTGGGTCGCCGTAACGTGGAGACGATGATATTCACTTCCAGGTCAGGGAGCTCATGGACCCAAATAAGTGGCAGGGCGCCCTCACACACCAGGGTGAGTTTAGTGAACTCCTTGATCGTAATGTCAGCCGTTGAATTCAAGATAGTAGGCTTTCCTGTTGAAAGGAAAACAAAGTGAACGCCTTTTAAAGTGACATGCCAGTGTTCAGAAAACACACTCAATTTAGTACAGTCTAAACCCAATCCAGTGGCTTGATCTATTTTATCAAATGGTGAGAAAATACACCATTACCAATAAGGGTAGTTGCTTGTAACATGATAAGATTCTTCATTATCTAATATCTAGGTAATGGCAAATAACCCTAATCAAATTAGAAAATTCTAAAACTAGTTGTAAATCAAATAGGAAAAAATAGCACAATTTTTTTTTCTCTTAATTTTGTCCATATGATAATAGCAGAAAAATAACCTAGTTTTCTAGGATATACCATACAAATATAGAGAAAATAGCCCAGGTATATATTTTGCAATTGAAAAACGACCAGGGAAGATACACATATGTTTCATGCATACATTATGGATTTCTTTTTAGTAGGGAAAATGCTATAGTTGCCCCCCTGATAGTATCCTGATTTCATCATGGGGGCACCTAGCTCCAGGGGGGCGTTTCACAAAGACTAAGATCGACTTTAAGTTGAACTTAACTATGGCAGGCCATTCATGCCACTGGTTGCTCCCACTATTGGTCTCTCAATTATGACCTTCAGATAATAATTTTTCCTTCAATAATAAACTATCAAATAAGGTAAATTATGTAGATTTGTGACTACAATTTATACTTCCCTTTAGAGACCAATGCCAGTAAAAGGTAAGAGCAAACAGTGGCATGAATTCCCTGCCATAGTTAAGTCCAACTTAAAGGTAAAGACCAGTATTGGAAACGCCCCAAATTCAAAAAATGAAATGGAAGCTCTTATACCAATCATGTGAAAGAATATGTTTTGAATATTACATGATGATAACAAAATTGACGGGAAACCGCCTACTAATTGATATATTTGGTAAATTAGTGTATCTCTTGCCTGTTGAGAGATATGAAATGCACGTGTCACGCACGTGTGTGTAGTCCCATATACATCTTTCTGTGTACAGTGCTTCTAACTTTATGAAGACTTGGCCAAATTTCTTATCATTTTGATGATTCCAGAACCTTGCAGTACATCTATGCTAGATGATCAACCTTTTCTGATCGATTTCACAACGTTTCTTTCACAATGCAATCGCATGACCATAACTGGTTTTAGCTTTAAAGTCAATCTTAGTCTTTGTGAAACACTCCCCTGATCGATCAACAACCGAATGGAGTTTGTAACTTACTGATGATCTGCACAAGGTATGTCTGTTCCACTGTGGATCCTTCATATGTTGCTCTGCAGGACACGTCCCCCTGGTATAAGTCTGCCTCCACACCACTCACACTGAACCCTATCTTGTTATCGTAACTTGGTAACTCATCTTGCGACACTACTCCACCGTTCGGCAGGACCAGATTCACTTCAGTTGAAGGTATAGTGACGCGGCAAGGCAGGATAAAAGGGTCCAGAGCATACACAGAAATAGTTGTGGTATCACTTGGCAAGAATAGACTGTTGGCATCTATCGACAAGGAGCAAAGCACGTTTATGTCAAAGCAATTGCATAGCAGTCCTACACTGATGCATGTATACTTCCAAGTAATCGAGTTCTAGTATTAAACCAATGCAAATATACTTTACAGAATCAAAATTCCTTACGTTACAGACTTTGAATAAATTATATCTGCCTTATGAAAACAATAGAATATCTCTAACAGCTATGAGCCATGAGTCGATAAAAGACAAGCATATTTATTTTCATGATTATTAATTCATTTTGCAGGTCTACATGTACATGTATATAAAGGTAACTTCCCCACCACATTCATTGTTAATTTAGGCCACTTTTATCTGAACATTTGGATTTTAACGTAACTTGAAAAATATAATGTCATGTACCCTTACCCCCTTTTCAAACTTACCAGAGGCATTGACATAGACATATATATCCCTGGAAAGGTCTTCGCTGTTATGGGTATGTGTGCAGGTAAAATACCCTGTGTCTGTGGTGGTTGCATTCACTACAAGCAGTTCACTGGTCTCAATCCAAGAAGATGAATCTGCATTAAAAGAGAGAAGAAAGCGAGGGGTCAGTGACACAAAGACCTCCATTTTGACCATTTTGAGAGAAAGTGGTTTTCGTGTCACTGAGCACTTGGGCCTTAAGGAGTAAAGTCTATGTTTCACTACCCATTTAATGGGGTGTTGGGTGGAGTTAAGTCTTTGTGTTTCCTGGAAAGCACACATTTTCCCAAACATTTTGATATCAAATACTCATTTCGGAAAAATATGGAGTTACGTCTTTGTGTCACTGAACCCTCGACATATACTCCCTAAATGAAATTGGATTGAAAGCCAAACCCTGATATAATCTTAAGGAATGCATCTGGAATAAAAGAAGAATGAAGAAGTATGAAGAGCTATTCAAAGTGAAACCCTTAGTGGACTAGGAAAATTCTTATAATAAATATATGGGATACCCTTATTTAACAAAATGTGAGGGGGGGGGGAGGTTTATGCACAGCGTGGCGACTACAGAGAAAATTTGGAATACTTTCATAGTTTTTAATTTTCACTATTTGTATTATCTGCAGTATATGCCTACTATGATACCTTAGGGAAATCTTGAGCATTATGTTTTGAATTTGATAAAATTCCTAAAATTGGTGGTAAATGTGTAAATGCCGAATGGGGATACTTTTCACTGTATTTTTTGCTACTGTCTGCTTGTAGCAATTTGGTAGGTTATAAACTCAACGCAATTACCTTCCTGTTTATCTTCCTACAAGCCTAACACCAGTAAATATAGGAATGGTAGGAATTGGGGGGGGGGGTATCATTTAGAGGTAGTATTTCAATGTCATTACACCCGATGTGATATTATTTTTTTCGTTTTTAATTTATAAACTCCTTGCCTATGTCTGACATAGCCCATAAGCATCCCACTACCGATTGTATATGGTAATAACAGAGTAATTGCTTTATATTAAGAACCTCATACTGTTATATGAGGAAACATTTCGAACAATGTATGGATATTGTAGTGCACTATCTTTATCTCAAGATTTGTATTTAGAAAAACATTTTCTATAAGCCTTCCACTAGCAAACTGGTATACTAAGTAGTAATAGCGGAAAGGATTTATATTATAATGCATGATAATAACTAAATTGAAAAACTACACGATTGAGAATTACCCTAATCCCGAAGGCCTAATTCCGTAAGTAACCAGTAATGCACAAAATCCGTGTAGCCTACTTCCACAACTCCATCATTGAGTTGTCTAGCTCTACGTCCTAATACTCTCCCACTAATCATTTTTCTCAGAAAGTCATCCATTAAACTGACCATTCACGAGATCAGGAACGTTAAACAGAAGGGACGGCTGTCACATCCATTATAACTCCAAAGATATAGCTTTCATTAACAGCACGCTGTGAAGCACCATCAGCTGTTGCGTGCCATGTCAAGTTTTAATACAGATTCAAGGATCGGGTGACAGACAAACGAGTCGATATAACTAGCTATAAATCCTACCTCCCTAATGTTTATTATTATTATTATGGCCTGTAGGGAATCACTCTCATTCTCCTATGGCTACTCAATTTCAGAACGATACACGCTACCAACATCCTGCTTTTCAAAGTCACGTAATACATAGCAGGAATCCCCAAAGCTGACTTCGAACGCACAAGTACACAAATGCTTGGAATATTATCTGCTCTTTTCGCTTCTCTGCTGTCATATCAATTCAACAACTACACACTGCAACATGAGCCCGAAGTGTTTAATATAGAGATATGAACTATTAGAACTTTGATAGACCGCCTCTCCTCACCTCAGGTTTAATACAAGATTTACAAAAGATCTGCAAACTTCATTCAATCAATGAACAGTGCACGATCTCGCCTGTTCAGAAACAGAAGGGTGTTAGCTCACATATAGCTCAGATAAGATAAGATCCATGTTGCTCAAAACAGACAATTGTTTAAAAAATCAGGTATAGTGACCGTATGAAAGTTCTACAGCAAATAATATCGCCAAGTGCTGCTGCTGCGATCTTGAGCCAACCGCTTCATGTATCTGTAACCTACTAGTCCAACACATAAGTGTTTAATAAAACTCTTATGTCATTATCATCTCTTCCTTTCATTCCTTATACTTTTTCCTCAATTCCGGGTTTTTCTGACAGAGAATATATCAACTGCCTTTTCAATAAGGCTACCACTTGGTGCTACCGAAAGCCTCAATCTGTGAATAGTCCATATTCTCCAGTATCGCTTAAGAACCTTTTATAAGGTCTTCATTTCAACTTCTTCCGACCTAACAGGGTAGAAATTCAACCAAATTTTGGAAGCAAGATAGATAAACTTTCGAACGGGCCCAGCGTCATGACAAGAAGTCTAGTTAGTTACCTGGTATCGGAGTAAGAAGTCTAGTAAGTTACCTGGTATGGGAGTAAGAGGTCTAGTTAGTTACCTGGTATCGGAGTAAGAGGTCTAGTTAGTTACCTGGTATCGGAGTAAGAGGTCTAGTTAGTTACCTGGTATCGGAGTAAGAGGTCTAGTTACTTACCTGGTATCGGAGTAAGAGGTCTAGTTAGTTACCTGGTATCGGAGTAAGAGGTCTAGTTAGTTACCTGGTATCGGAGTAAGAGGTCTAGTTAGTTACCTGGTATCGGAGTAAGAGGTCTAGTTAGTTACCTGGTATCGGAGTAAGAGGTCTAGTTAGTTACCTGGTATCGGAGTAAGAGGTCTAGTTAGTTACCTGGTATCGGAGTAAGAGGTCTAGTTAGTTACCTGGTATCGGAGTAAGAGGTCTAGTTAGTTACCTGGTATCGGAGTAAGAGGTCTAGTTAGTTACCTGGTATCGGAGTAAGAGGTCTAGTTAGTTACCTGGTATCGGAGTAAGAGGTCTAGTTAGTTACCTGGTATCGGAGTAAGAGGTCTAGTTAGTTACCTGGTATCGGAGTAAGAGGTCTAGTTAGTTTACCTGGTATCGGAGTAAGAGGTCTAGTTAGTTACCTGGTATCGGAGTAAGAGGTCTAGTTAGTTACCTGGTATCGGAGTAAGAGGTCTAGTTAGTTTACCTGGTATCGGAGTAAGAGGTCTAGTTAGTTACCTGGTATCAGAGTAAGAGGTCTAGTTAGTTACCTGGTATCGGAGTATGAGGTCTAGTTAGTTTACCTGGTATCGGAGTAAGAGGTCTAGTTAGTTTACCTGGTATCGGAGTAAGGGTAGAACTGATGAAGACCTTTCTGTGGTCAATGCCTTGATAATAAGTCCAGCTCAGAGGATATGATCCTTTACATTGTAAACGAAGTGTCTCTCCCTCCAGGATACTGGTCTCATAGCTGCCTTCGTGACCTAAGAGGTCAGGGGTGTTACCTAGAGGTGGATGATAGAATCAAATCTTTATAATGGTATCTCGAAATACAATGACAGCCAAGGAAACCGTTGCCCTCAAACTGTTCATGAAATGGTTATGTCATAATAATGTATTCTTGATAGATACAATTCATAGCTTTTCAGAACTTTATAGTTCAATAGAGATTGATCAATGAAGTTGGATCAATAATAATGCTCTGCCACTCTATCTATCGACAATACATCGTATTGACACAATCACTTCATGGAAAGAGGTAATAAATAATTTATTCCAACTTTATCGGCAATTTTTTATCTTTTTATTTTTTTATTTTAAATGTCATTAACGAACCTCACTATTTTTATTTCTTCAATGGATAAATTGTGTTCTATCACTAAAAGAATTGTGACTTCTGTCGTTGCGAACAACATGATAACCAAATCATATAAAACAAAACCAAAACCCCTAAAACATTACAAAACAAAAATACAGAACAGGATAACAGCAACAAACAGAACAAACAAAGTGTACAATATTGCTCATATTTTGTTTGTCTTTTTTAAGGTCGCGGGTGTAGAAAATGAACCAAACAACAGTCACATCTATCTTAAGATACAAGAATAATCATTTCTTTTCTTCTTCGAATATTCAAAAAAGGAATTTATGCAGTATTTAATCATCATGATCATTTAAACTCAGATGAGAAACTGTTAACATATTCCCTATAACAATGCATCATCATAATTATATTGCGGGCGCCAGTTGCGATGGTAGTAGGGGGGGGGGGCAATCTGTTCTGCCAATTATCAAAAGGTTAATGGTACCATCTATTCTAACATGGTCGTGATAGTAGATGTTGTGTTTCTTGATTTTGCTGTATGAATGTTTAAAAAAAAAACATCTGTGAACGTTAGTAAGGAAAATTAGCAATGCTTATTCAGTGTAAGCGTAAAGCAGACACAACTTGTCAGTAAGCAAATGGGAATGTTTCTTCCCAGCGCCTTCTCCATTCTGGTAATACTCCAAATATATCATGGACAGCATATTATTAAAAGATTACAACTTTATACATCTGTGTACGATTTCGTTCACACTTTCACTAGTCTTAATTGTTCTGCTTTATCTGCTTTCATGTTTAGAATAGTTTGCTACTAGGGTCGGAATTCCATTTGACATTCAGAGTTTCACATCACCACATGTCAGGCACAATACCATTGATACATTAAATTAGCAGAAGCATGTGCAGGCGCGTGGTATGTGCAGAACACACGTGTTTGCTTTGTTTTAAAAGTTAATTATCAAAGCTTTTTACATATGATATGAATAGACATATTATTATCGTGCAAAAATAAAGGCATGATTGAAATTTCTGAAAGAAAAAAAAAAAGAAAACATTTCAGGAAAAGTCATTTATGGCTATGTGGGAGGAGAATTATAATATGTTTCTTTTTACTTGTTATAATTACTATTTCAAGCAAAAAGCAGTAAAATTTGAAATTATCTAATTTGCAAAATCAGACTCTATAAAAGAATTTGAGTCTGAGAAAGAAATTTAAAATGCATGAATCATCATTCTCCTATATTTGACATGCACAATTAGTGCATAATAATTGCAAAATGGAATAAAAATGTATCCAATTTGGGAAATAAAACATGAATGTTTTACTAGAAACGGAATTAAGAGAAAATAAATGGGAATTTAAAAAAATCAACTAACATGAGCGAAAAATGAAAAATAGATAGAAATGTGTCAACAGTGAAATACATAAAGATAGACAAAAACAGTGGTAAATTTGTAAGAGTGATCACGGCTGATAATGTGAAAGAGGAACATAGAGAAATTGAAATGACGTAGAGAGAGAGAAATAGAGAGAGAGAGAGAGAGAGAGAGAGAGGAAGTGAGAGGGATAAAAGATATATATATATATAAGTGAGGGGGAGAAAAATATATAAGAGAGAGAAAGGGGGCAGGGAAGAGAGACAGACAAAGAGTGGGTAGGAAAGAGGGATAAGGTGAAGATAGATATACATGTAGTACGAGAGAAAGGAGACAGACAGACAGAGAGAGAGAGGGGTGGATACAAGCGCAGGTGTATACAAGAATTGGAAAATGTGCAAATAATTAGAGCTCAGTCTCGACATGGAAAATTCAACATCATTTTTCGAAGTGTAACAGGATGTTACCAAACTAAATGCACAAATTATAATACATATAATGGCTGGAATATTTATTTTTTATTTATAAACCTCCAGAATTAGAGCAGTATTAAGAAAGGTACGTGTATAAACATTGTAGTTATTTATACATGCAAGTGCATAGATAAAATAGTATTGTGCAGCGTATATATTAATTGACAAGCACTCAAACGTTTTCAAATTTTGTAGTTTGGTCGACATACATGTACACGTACAATTCAGATAAAGACAACAAAATTTAAGGACTGTAGGTTTCAGGCAATGGACCTTTTTCATTTCAAAGGAACATTCATTGAATCAAATAATTCGTCCTTGTTTTCACGAAGTGACGGTAGTGAGGAAAATCGTAACGCAAAGTGAATGCAATTTTTTTTTCACTACCGTCACTTCGTGAAAACAGCGACGAATTATTATTTGACATCTTACAAAATATACAAATTTTAAAATTACACAAATTTATTACAAATCCATATATGCCCATGCATGCTAAAAGTAAAGTGGCAAGTCAAGATATATTCCCTATACTGTATCTTAACATGGTAAATACCTAGTAAAGATTATTCCCGCAAATCAAAATGAGCAAATACTAGGAAGGAACATGAAAGCAGGCATACATGATCTTACCTTCGTTAACCCCTGTTCCAACAAAAAGTTTGCGGGATATGAATGAACAAGAATCATTTTAATCATCTAAATGTTGTATGACTCTATATTTTTTCTTGTCAGCTGGTGCGAAAGAGCTTCATGCATATTACAGAGTTTCCAGCATTTCATGAGGAAAACAAAATATTTGATTTTCCCTGACGGAGTTTCAAAATTCCAGGATCGCGAATTCAACCTATTTCTAGTTTAAAATGTTACCATACCCAATCATCCAATCCATACGATGTCGGATACAAGACAAAATATAAGGTATTGAACAACTTTCTTCACTGCCAATGGAATTTCCTTATTTGAATAACTTTCCTCAAATTCCTTGACTGGAAAAGAGAACTTAAAGGTAATACAAAGTTTTGGTATGGGGTCATGAATTTGGTTCAAATGAACATATTGGAAGCATGTACGATCCTACAATATTCAGTGATCGTTGTCGTGTTCGAAATCGACTCTAAAGTTATGAAATTGTAAATAATAAACACTTTATGTTGAATAGCTCCCTCTCAAGGTCAAGGTATTAATTAAGCTATAAAACAATGTTTATTGACTAAAAACGACCGATAAGCTATTCTCGTTCGGAAATGATATACCACAACTACATACTCTGAGATTTTCATGGTCGCAGCTATCTTCGTACGGCCGTAGGAGCTATTTGAAATTTATCAAAATTTACCGGGAGCACCGGTAAATCTTTATATTCAATTTTTCTCGAAAGCAGAAGTGTTTTAGGGGCTAAAATTTCTGGTGTTTTTAATTCATCCACAGGGGCATCCAAATATATAAAAATTGTAAAGAATCACTATCCACCCATTTTTCAAAATTTCCCAAAACTTTGTAATACCTTTAATATCAAGGTTTATCCTTACTTCCACGATAGCTGGGAACCCTCTATTATGGATATAATTGCACAAATGTATTCGTGGGATGTGAAGCAAATTTCTTGGTATCTTTAATTTCAGTAATGAATTTTTTTTCCTCAAAGTTATTAACTTCTTTCTTGCTCAATTCACACTGATATCATATGATGACTGTGAAATCTATACAAGCGTGATATCACCAACGAAATATAGCCATAGCTCATTTGAAAGTAAGATAATGAATCAAAAGAAAGAATATATGCGTGTACATATAGGAAAACAATTTGAATGCTGAATAGTAAAATGGAGATGGAAAGCTACTTTAATAAATGACAAAGCTTGGCTCACTATGTAAACAGGAAAATGTTAGGTAACGGTCACAATGTAGACATAATGATAACGCACCAATGTAATGAGTGAAAGATAGCTACATGTACTCATCTAGGACAACTACTCCTATGCCCCCTTCCCCTCCTAAATCCTACGGTCAGGTTAGATGTCGGGAAAGGGTGGTAGTACATGGGTGTAGTTATCCTATGAATAGCTGGTTGCAAGGGGGGGGGGTATTTTTCTAATGAGTGGAGCACAAGCCACAAACAGTCTAATGGTGGAATTGGGGGTAATTTTTTAAGGGGTAAGGAAGGGGTAATTTCTAGAGGTGGTATATCAATTTTTCTCAACATAGCCAATAGATAAAGATAAACATTTACGTACCTAAAACGTTTAGAGTGGCCGATGCTGACCCTATCAAAGCTCCTTGCTCAATTTGGCAGGTGTAGGAACCAGCATCCTCGTCGACAGCCCGTGATATCATCAACGACGCGGGCGCAACTATGGCTATCCTACCGCTCTGGGTGACGGTATTGCGGCCCACACCACTGTACGTCCGAAGCACAGCGCCATCTTTCAACCACGTGATCGTCGGGTCCTGATTGGACACCTCTACTGGTTCTAGGTCCTGGTCTAGTTGGTCTAGGCTTGGGTCATTGATGGGCACGGTGTAATTACAATGGAGAGTTGCACTGAATCCTTCGGTCACCTGCACTGTATCTGGATGGACCGTCACTAATATGTTCTGGCATGTTACTGGAACTGTACAAATGGAAAAATAGTAAAATTATGCAAAAAGAAACAAACAAACCAATACCAAAAGGTGATCACACACACACACCCACACACGCAAATATATATATATACGTGTGTATGTGTGTGTGTGTGTGTGCGTGTGTGTATACAACAGATATTTTAATTAATTTTGTAATGATTTTATGCATTGGAGTCAAAACCAAAATTACAGTTTCAATTCTGATTTCTTTCATGTATTGATTCTTGAATGGAAGTGAAAGGGTTTTATTTTATCCACACCCCCCTCACTCTCAATAGTCTACGCTCACACACACATTGTTTGTTCATGCGTTCAATGGAATGAAATCCTCGATGTGGTCATAACGTCCGTGACTGGGGAAGAGAAAGGAAGATAGAGAGAGAGAGAGAGAGAGAGAGAGAGAGAGAGAGAGAGAGAAAGAGAGAGAGATGGTACATATATTCCATTGGTGCGTGGCGGGAAGACACTAACACCTACAAAGCTAATGAAGTAGGTCATCAAAAAAATTGGACACAGAATTTGCGACCCTCGCGTCTTCTTGCTCGCAGTAGTAAAGAGTGGTAAATCAAAGAGATACTAGCTGGCATCTCTTTGGGTAAATTAGCTTTGTGGAGTGAGCAGCGAATCAAGTTACCATGGTGATTGGTTGACCAGGTTTAAAACGTGACAAATATTACATTCCCCGGATTTCCAAACTGCAGGGTAGTGTTACGGACAGGCAAGGCCCGACCACATATCATTGTTTTACTTCTGCCATGTCCGAGTACTGCATAATATATCTGAATCCTCTCTCATATAACAAACACATTCTCCATCTGGACTAGAATTTAACAATAACAAAAACAAAAATGGCAACGTCATATTGTACGTGAAGTGTCTATATTATCATCAAAAACTGTAACATATAGTAAAATGACATTTAGACAGTTTTGTTCAAAATGCGGGTCTACTGCGAGAACTCTTGATTAGCTGTTATAAGAACGCTTTGCACAAGTCTACGACTAATCGCCAATCACTCATAAGCGATCGCTTGAGACTCATTAAAACTTGAATCTTGATGGGTCAATACCATGTGACGGTAGTAACAGTCCCATTGGAAGATTTGTTATCGTCATCAAATTTGTCTGCCGGATTTAGTGACGGACATTTATTATTTCGAGAAGAACACCAAACTAGCCAAAGGCATTTTGTTTTTATAATTTATTTTTATTTATTCTTATTATCATTTAACTGCAATCACATTGATCTCTGGCCGTATATAAGAAATGTAAACATATTAAAAATATAGTATACATAACGGTTCCAAGCTTGACAATTTAGATTTAACCATTTGAGAGTTCGATGGACTGTTTTGATGATCTCATACCTGAAACTATGATGAACAGAAGGCGATTGTCTAACATTGGAAGCAATTGGGCACGTGCAAATATAGGGATTATTAATACTAAGTTCACGTTGCATTGTATAATACATGGTATAATCAAGCGGCTATCGTAATCACGTTATGTTTGAAAATGTGTTTTCCGTTATCGAAGAAAAGTAATGAACTATAACTTTAAACATAAATAAACATTGTACGTAGTTGTTCTGCCCTCGACCATGCTGACGTGATGCAGCATCACCAGGAAAGAAAGGTAGTGTAGAGGTATTGTATGAAAGCATGCAATTCTTTTGTGAGCATGTGCTGATCTGGGGTAACTTACGTACCACTGTCTCTTGTTAGCTCACTATTAATTGACAGATGATGTCATAAGGGGAATGATATCTGGAGCATTTTGGGGGGTGGAGCTTAGCAGGTCTGAGAAAATTAATTTATAATATTTAAAAATCTATGGAAATTATTAAGATGTTTGAATAACAAAATATGAGTTTTAACCTTTAACTTAAGGTTATAAAGGAGACACGAAATGATGACGTCAATCCTCTCGTTTTCCTGCTACCTTGCCCTCGGTTACAGTAGTTCATTTCCGATAAATCTACCACATAATGCGGATTTTGGTATCGATACATTACAACTCGTGACATGAATACAATGTTTTGTTCTGTTTCATACAATTTAAGATATTATTAGTCAAATATCCACGTGCTGTATTTTGCTGCTGTTTTTGTTGTTGTTTCAAGATCTTCTGTACATCTTAATAAGTACATTATCATTATTATGTATTTGTAACTATTCTATACGATTTTGAATAGGATGAAATGGGCTATCCGCATGATCTCAGACTACACAACATTTTCCTAAACACATTACCAGTACTAGGAATTTTTCATCGCATGTTGCCAATAACGGAAATAAAAAAACTCAAGAGTGCCTCAAATATTATGAAATTATGTAATGAAATACTAAGAGCTGGAATGACAAGTATCTTTACTATCTAGATGGGATAACCGACGTTGATTGCGTGAAAAAAAATCGCGAAGTTTGATTCGTTAACAAAGTTCAATATTCAATTCAAAGTTTGTGCCTTCGTTTTTCCAAAAATGAATTCGTGATATCGAAAGTTTAGATGAACGACGCTTCGACTTATTTCCTAACAGTAAATTCACTAGGGGATTCGGGAGGGGGGAGGGGGTAATCCCAATATGAATTACATGTAGCTTTCTCGAAAACATTTTTGAAGCTGTTTGTTAAAAGGTTGAGAAGGCCTCGACAATATCATATCTTTAAACAAAAAGTATGGATGTTAGTCTACATGGGCCCGATTCCAAAGTTTCCAAACATACATGTACACGTATATATATATATATTTCCCAACACATTCAAACTGTAGAGGCGGAGAAGAGGGGGGGGGGGTAGGAGGGGAAGGGATACATGGGATGTGTCGCTCCAGTAGCACAGATCACTACAGGCATGAAATGTAGCCCAATGTATCTGGAAAAACACTGCTCTTCTGGAAATCGCGTTGTTTATGGGGAGGTTGTTGAAAATGAACGCTGACTATCAGTCTTGATTCATGACCTTCGATTCGGGTCATGACCTCTACATTAACACATGAGATTTATGACTGAACTTTGAACCAGTACCTTAGTGCCATGGCAACTTCTCGACTGAAAATCAATCGGATACTAGTATTATATTCATCAAGGCATAACCTTGTTTCCACCCCATACGGAATGGAGAATGTGCACACGTTGCGTAGAGGCGAGCCTAATTCCTGTAACAAAATATAAATCAACAACATCATGTTTATCAAAAATTAAAAGTATATATAGTTTGATATATTTCTTTTCCCCAGTGCTTGGATCTACAGGAATGATACAGGCCCATATTATCTTTGGTATAACCATGGGCGATCGATATGCCTACATACATGTATGACCAATACTAGTGTTGTCGTAGTATAGTGGTTAAAGTGGTTAAAAGATCTAGTCCGAGCCCGACACTAACGTCATTCGGTAATACGTTATATGCGCCACTCTCCACCCAGGTGTAAATGGGTGCCTGGCAATTAATGTGGTAATAATAATTCCAGTGTGCAGAAAGAGCAGTATTGTTACTTAATATGAGTCTTTCGCACAGTTCAAAAGGTGACCTACATGTAATTAAAATTACGCTAGGTTGATTTTTGGAAAGTAGTTATGTTTGGATTAAATGAATCATCCATTAGGATAAGATTAAGTAAAATTGCTGACCCCTCCCCCCCCCCTACGCCCACAAAAGCACCCTAGATGGATCGTAAATAAATATAATCACGTAGCATCACAAAGAAAATGATTAAAAAATAAAGTGCATCCAAAATAGAGAGGGACAGAGCACAGATTATTAAAAAAACGCATGAGACTAATCGTGAAGAATCAACCTCTATATGTATTATGTCTTACATGTAGTTGGTGAAAGAGCACGGTCCTATTAAAGCGATATGAACACGGTCCTCACTGGTATAGCAACGGTCCTTTCATCTCGTAGGTGGACAGCAATGAAGGATGGAATGAGGACAATCACGTAACTGATCCCATCGGGAGAGAATGGAATTAAAGGGAATTTAGGAGAAAGCGGGAAACGAGGTTGATGCAAAGAGTAAACGGATTCAGCTCTCCACCCCCCCCCCCCCCCCCGGGAACGAGATGCCCTCATTACCGCTCCCTCTCTTGGGAGAAAAGCTGGTCGATGATGCTAGGCTTCTGTTACTTTGCTTTTCATGCGGCCGATTTACCAGCGCCCTGGATTTACAGCAAATATTTAGAAAAGGTATTTTATTATTATTAAGGCCTATTCTTTTACGTACATGTATTCATTAATTTACATTTATCAATCTATTAATGTATTAACGCATTTTCGTAATTTTGCAGGCCTATATGGAATGTACGCGTACGTATTTTACATATGTATACATGTAGGCCAATGGATGGGTAAATGGAAGGGTATGGGAGGGTGTGTGTGAGGGTGCATTTGAGGGTGTGCGTGTGAGGGTGTATTTGAGGGTGGGTGTGAGGGTGTGTGAGTGAGTGTCTTTGAGGGTGTGCGTGTGAGGATGTATGTGAGGGTGTATTTGAGGGTATGCGTGAGGGTGTGTGTGTGTGTGTGAGAGGGTGTGTGGGAGGGTGTGCTCTCACCTCAGCATTCTTGTGGGGTTTTATGTGCGCTTCACATACCCCTTGTGAGGCATTTTTACTTTGTGGGGTATTTTTTCAGGACCCCACAGATATGGCACAGAGTAAAGTCTTTCAAATGACTGTATATTCGGTGTCCTATGCCCTGCGGGGCATTAGAAGTGGTACCCCATAAATGACATTTTGTGAGCGTGTGCTAAAACTTGCACACTTTTTTATGGTAACATCGTAAGCACACCGCCGGGTTGTTATCGCCAGGTTGTACATACCCCACTAGTAGGGGACCACAAGGTATATCTGGAACGCACAGAAATACCCCACAATCAGGTGCCCCACAAAGGCCCTGATGTGAGAAGGTGTGAGGGTGTGGGTGTTAGGGTGTGTGTGTGAGGGTGTCTGGGAGGGTGTATAGGAGAGTGTATGTGAGGGTGTGTGTGGGAGGATGTGTGCGTGAGGGTGTGTGTGTGAGGGTGTATGGGAAGGTGTATGGAAGGGGTACATGTCCAAGACCAGACCGTCAAACAATAAGGTTAAGTGCATCCATGGAGTTACTATGGTGCACCATAACAGGGGTTGCCCAGAAGAAATATTAATTTCTGTTAACATGCTCTCTTCATCGATAGTTGTTTTGAAAAGACGAACAGAAATATAAATATTTACAAGTACACAATTAAAAAAAAAAAAAGCTTGAGGTTGCATGAGGCAGAAGAAGAAAATGAAATCTGAATTGCTGCACGACTATCATTATGCAGAATGTGCCGTTGATCTCTAAATATGTAGAAGGAAAATCGTTAGAAACTCCCCCTTGGTATGTCAATGTGTTTACAAGACGTGCACATCATCCATGATTTACTTTTTTTCCCGAAATGTCTCAAGTGTATGGCTTTCACACCAGATGTCATTGTATGATTTGACTGTAAAATTTCTTCGTTATGACAATAACAGCTCTGAACTTCTGAAGAAATAAATTTTCTTTTTTATCTTTGTAAGCAACAAAATAACAAAACATGAATATTTGTAATCTAGGTCAATGTAAAACTCATCCGTCACAAGAACAAGAAGATAATTGGGGGTGGTTTAGACCTACATCCCCTCTGCTTCATGTTATTTCCCATGTATTACTTTCATGTATTGTGACATACTGTATGTCTATAGCATTTCTGATCTCTTCGAATATTGATACTTTTTGTATGAAATGGAGATTGGGGAATTGCCCTGCATGATCGTAATCATATCAATAAATCCATAAAAGTACTAATTAATTGGTTTTCAATCGACTACTTTGAAAAAGAAAGTTTCAAAAATATAATATGTAAACTTTCTGAGACAACAAAAACGTAACATATCATCAAAATTAATCTTCAGAGTTTCGATACGTGGTACAAACAAATTGGTTATATTATCTTTGAAATTTGCTTCTTGACGGCTACCTTACAGTCCAACAGAAAAGAAGAAATAAATCGTAGAAAGCAATCATGATAAAGGGGCTTCGTGGTGATTAGTATGTTTTAATGAGACAGTCGTTACATCCTGAAATCAGTGAAAATGTCGAAAAGTCATTCTGAATACTTGCACTGGACAGGCCAGGTAAAGAAAAATAAGCAGAGATTAAATTGAACCACTCCCCTCTCGCTCTATCTCTCTCTTTTCTCTCTCTCTCTCTCTCTCTCTCTCTCTCTCTCTCTCTCTCTCTCTCTCTCTCAAGAAGAGTCCGGTCACTCGTTCGGATTTTCTTCGACCCGTCCAATCGAAATGGAATTCCATTACCAGAACGCATGATTATGGGTTCAAACGCGAAGTCTAAATACACAATTTTCGACTCATGAAATATGCATTGCCTTCATAAACATGACACGGATAGCCCCTTCGAATCACATTAGTTTCTTATACCACAACTGTGAGTTCAACCTTTAATATGAAAGTGCCCTTCAGTTCAATTTAAAAAAACATGTACTCGGGATCCATTAACATCTTGCACATCATGTCAGCATCGGTACTTTCAGACAGAAACCTCGGCATATCATATGACCCCCGCATGGAGGCCTTATACTTTGCCATACAAGGTATTAGAATAGATAATAATGAACTCAAGAAGAAAACAATCAATGATCATATTTGTTTCCATTTTTTTAATAGAGGGATAGCGTGTCTGTGGGGGATGATGGAGGGAAAGAGGGGGAGAGACAGGGAGGGAAGGGCAATATACGGAAAGAGAGATGAGGCATGAAAAGCTATTCATCTTTCACATGAAAAACTATGCAAAACTGTAAAAGTCTAATGACATTGTCATTAAAAGAGAAGATTATGTTCTGCTGAAGATCAAACATTAGTTTTGTGAGCTTTTTTGTTTTTGCTTTCCCGTGACGTCAACTTCAATTCTAAAAAGAAATATTCCGCAAAAGAATACACTGGAGGTGTAGTTGCGGTCAGTCATATTTTTTTTTCTGGTGAGGATTAAGCGGGGCTGCTAAAGCTGCAGTTGAGTTTTGAGTTTTGATAAAAACAACTTCATCGTCTGCATTTATGTAATGAAAAACAAAACTATTCAGATGGCGTAATAAGCATGATTGTGTAGGTAAACTGTTCAGGTTTGTATGATAGTATAATGACATCACGGGTTCATAACATTGAGGTTGAGTTTTAGTTCAGATGAAAATAATCTATGAGCATTTTTTTTTTCATTTTCGTGTTCCCATAACGTCATCTTAAATTTGTATGCACCCACCAACATATGGCGCTAAAACTTACAGCTCAATAAGCTTTATATTGGCGAAATGTAGCGGTCAAGGTACAGTACATTGTATCTCTCGTATTTTCAATCTTTGATGACGTCATATTACATTCGGCAAGGAAAAAAAACATGCAGGTTTGAAGATCAATACTTTCATCATATGATCTTGAAAGGTGCGGGAGGAAATTGCCTGGTTATTATTGGGAAATGAGAGCTGTAGATACATGTATGTATTCTCGTGCCCGTATATATCGTGATTAAGAATGGTTGACGTACTCTTGCGGTGATTAAAGTGAGATCTTTGTTGTTGTTTTTGCTCCTGTTTTATGTCCTGTTATTCTTGCTGTTGGCCAACGCATTTAATGTGATATGTATTTCTTTTTATCACCATAACCGCATTCAATGATACATAGCAGTAAGTCATAATTTCCATATCTCCATCCGATAGATAAGCATCAGTCAGGGATTCGAACCATGAACCTTCTTTCAAACCAGCAAGACCCTTAACGTGATGTAGCGAGGCCTATTTTTAAGGAAGTGTTTTTCAATAAATCTTACAAACTAAACCAATCATGGACGAGAACGTCATTTATTACCATATTTGAGAGTGCTACTACATCATATCCTAAAAGACAAATACATACAATATTACAAATAAAAATAGAAAACTGATTTAGAGGGGAAATTGGCCTATACGAAATAGATTTCAATGGTTGATATAATTCATATACATGTAAGTACAATTGGTGTCGTCATCAATAAAGCAATATAGTTACAAAACGTATCGTTGCTCTTTTATATTTTCTAATTAAGTTACTCTTCCTCGTAAAAATTGCTATAAAAGGATCATCATATATTAAGGGATAAACACATCGTTTCCCGATTATTCCAGTGACTGCAGACTTATGTCAAACGAGCGGCTGCCATATCAATTACGTAACAAGTGACTCATTAGTTTTCCTCGGACAATGACGTCAATCGGACGAATAAGAAGGTTTGCAGAGGATATTAAATGTACAGGCCCATTGGGAAAGCTAAATTGCTGTCGTCAGAGATTACGAAGATGGAAAACGCCGGCAGTGCTAGCTAGTAATATTTCTCCGAATATTAAAATTGAAAACAAGAGGTTATTGGTTTGATGCGCGGTGTCTGAAACTTCACTTAGTTTCACGAGAAAAATAGATTATGATTCACATTACTTCTTCTTCTCTTTCGGCTTCTTCTCTTTGTTCCTTGTCTTCTTCTCCTGCTTCTTCTTACTGATTGTGATACCAAAAAACCACTTTTCGCTAGTAATTTCATGAGATTCTAATTTGTGGGTGAAAATGAATGGATAAGAGGCCGCCATACGGAGGACACATTGCACAGAATTCCCCTTTCCTGGCCATTACTGTATATTATAGGTCAACCATTGTCACATCATGGGAATCCTCTACACACGAACTACATGTAATAGGGCCGAGTCAATTATTGTGGAGTGATACAGGACGGTATTACCCACATCATTCACGGTAGCATGTCTCAATCTCTGGTAATTACCCATAAATCAGAGCAGGTGCAATAATTGGAATAGTTGGAAAAAACGGAAGCTTTTCTGTTTTTCCAGGTCAATATGATCTACATCTATCACCTGTATTCTCGCTAAACAGGTGAGACCGACTTTCATCAAAGCATGATAAATTCACGCATAATATGGCAGGCCATACATGTACATGCCATTACTTACCCAGTTATAACGATACAAGCATGGTTGTATAGTTCTTCAGTTACCTATATCTATCAAATTCAAGTTAAGTAATTTCCACATTTAGTTAAAAAATTAAAAAATTCAATCAAAATGTATATATAACAAAGATTCAAAAGAAACATTTACTACTCATAATGTGGTGGGAGTAATAAAGACCTACAGGCCTATCAAGCTAATAGTAATACCTAGTAAGTAAAATAAAATAAAATAAAATGTTTATTCATCGTTCAAGATTATAATAACGGGGAGAAATTAAGGATTGGTTGGAACTATACGTCCATTCAAAATTGTTTAGTTGCATAGTTGCATACATGTACTTTACATATCCCATGTACTTTGTAGGTGCATTGTTGTATAGTTTTCTGCGTTCTGGCTGGTCAAATCTATACAGGCTTACAGCCATTCGACAGACGAATAGTAATAATGAAGGCTTGCATCATCTACAACCAGAGTTCACACATCTAGTATAGAGCAAGAGAGGAGGTGCCCACCTCCCTGATCTGACCCACAGAAAAGGGGTTTTAAGTAATTGAAAAAATTGAACCGTCTCAGTTTTATCGAAACAATAAAAAACAATCACAATATTTACAAGTAATTATAAAACATTACAAAATATCAGTACAACGTACATGTAGATCAAAACCTCCCGAAAGGTAAATTTACACTAAGATGCAGGAAATTACATGCACAGTCATGTACCTACACTGTAAAAAAGAATTTGTTCATTGGTAATTTTTACGTATTTTTTCCATGTAGAATTTACTTGAAATCATTAGTTTTGCCACTTACGCACTTAATTTAAGTCTTGCTAACTCAAACTTTCAATTTAGTAGAACATACGTGGAATATTTAAGTAAAATAAAATACATAAGAACTTTAAGTAATTTCAGCTTGTATTAATTAAGTAATTTTAAGTCAAAATCAGAAATTATACGTATTACTCAAACAATTTATGTTGATTATTCTTATCTTTTTAAAGTAAGGACCGATGCAGTGCGTAATATAAATATTTACATAATTTATGAATATTCATTAAGACCAAATTAAACTCTTTTTTAAATAAAACAATTCTTTTTTGTGGTTGAATGAAAATTTAAGGACTTTAAAACATTTACTAATTCATTTAACATGGCTAAGCAAAGACAAGACAATTTTTAATTGTTACCCAGTTCAAAACAAATCAAAACTTGATATTTCAGGAAATTGTCAACCAATTTTCCTTTTAAGATGCTACGATCAAGTATATATAAAATGTGGAGCCTTTCAATATGTGTCGAATTGAAGCGTATGTAATAGTTTGTTAGTGTTAGTGATTAGTGATTATTAATCTTAAATAGAAGTAATGAATGATTAGTGGATGTTACTTGTTAGATTAGATGGGTACCAAATCGTGCAATATGTAATCCTATCATAGCTTTTTTTTAATTATCTAAAATGATTACAATACTTAAATTATTTACGTTAATGTAACTCGATTTAACTGAGTAAAAATTTATTCAGCAAAATAAGTAAATTCTACTTAAGATGCCGTAGGTAATATTTACTTAATAAAAATAAGACAATTCTTTTCCTCAATTTTATTGAGTTATTTCGACTATTATTTTTGTACAGTGTATACAACATTATAAAACAACATAATAAAACAAACTTCCATTTTTTAAAGTGGAAGGGCAATTTAACTCTCCAACTCAATCCAGTCTTCTACTCAAACCTCTCATCCTGCCCAAATTTTCTGGTTTACAGTCCTTTTCAGGACTAAACTCACTTCCGAAAGATACTCTTCCTTCTAACCTCCACTTTCTCGCCTTCCATCTCACCTCTATTTTCTATCTACTCTCCTCAGTCCCTCGAGGACTTTACACATGGTGTACCGTAAACCTCTTCCGTGATTATTCATACCACCATGCAAACCTTCAAACATCATCTGAAGGGCAATTTGTTTTTATTTTTTGCAATACGATATTCAAGATTTTTTTTATAGTCAATGTATATGTAAGTTCTGAAACCCTGAAAATTGGGTATTTTACTTTGAAATTGGCATAAATAAATATATTATTTAAGCATAAGAAATAAATAGGTCAATGTTTTCAGCATCTTTGATACTCGACAAGAGTAATTTGTTAATAAACCTGATGCTCTACGTATCTAAATTTTTTATTTTTTTTCATTGCGTACATGTCATATTTTAGACTACTTGCAAGACAGTTTATCTGGAAACGTGAAATTCCATTGCCGAAACTCAACATCAGTTTTAATTTTACAAGAGATCTCCAATCAATCGACGTGATGGAGTAGGCCTAAGCAAGCATGCCTGTGCGGAGGACGTGCTTTCGCGAACGTAGTATCTCACCAAGGAGGAAGAATTATTACTAAGATCCTTGATCTATTTTACGAGATGAGGACAGGGCGGGGGAGGAGAGGTAGGGGGTGGGGGATGGGATGGGGCGCTGGAATTCACCTCTCCACAGGGATGCCCTAATCTAAGACGACATGGAGGGTGGATGATCGAGCTCTGAGTGTTTTAATGTAGTCCCAAGGTGAAACATTGAACTGCGGAGTGATGTTGTTCACGTATGAATCATCCAGCTACTAATCGTAAATCGTGACAAAAACCATTCTCAGCAGACACACATGGCTCCGCTAGGAAGAAAAGTAGAAAACCATACTATTGGACATTAACATTAGTTCGTCTCCTTCACGGTGAACTACAAAACGTGTCTACAATCATATGGTTAACTGGCTAGAGACTTAGAGGAGTCACTATTTATAATTCACACCCTAGCTTTTCTGAACCAGATTTAATTCACCATGATCACTTTAGCATTATCGTGATTATCACATTCGACGGCTGGACTTGGTAAGAAATGGATGATTTGTACATGTACTTACTACTTTGGTACATTACAAGTTAAACACACCGAATACAAAATAGTGTAGTTACGTGTTTCAGGTCGATCCGCCGACTTTAACTTTGTTAAACTCTGTTGTGATCACAGAATTTATCATCTTTTCCCTCTTTTGGGGGCTTTTGTTTTGCTTATATCTACAGTATCTCCATACAAAAATTACAGTTATGCACGAACGACCATACACCCGCCAAGTAAATTCTATGTTTCCGGCACAACTTATAGCTATAGAATATAGAGCCTAAAGGACCAAGGGTGTCCTAGCACAGTTTTTGGTCGCGGGTGACATCTTTTACCAGAATAGTGAACGTTTGTCTTTTGATCAAGCGAAACGAGCGAGCTGATTTGACTCTTTCTTACAGAGAAAGTGTATTTTTCATCAACGATATGTACCATCATTATTATTATCATTATTATACATACACCAGCCGCCGCACTCCACCACCCCCCCCCCCCCCCCCCTCCCCCCACGTACGCTGGTATTAAGCCTATGAACAAAACACCTGTAAGGACTACCTTTTTAAAGAAATTACATCTATATGAGGATCACTTTTCGTTGTTATCAACATCAGGAAAGAGGGTTTATCAGGCTCATTTTTCATTGTAGCACATACATTAATGTCTTTCCATCATTCCTCATAGAGAGCACGTAATGCGATTAACCTTATCTCGTTTATACTAAGACGCCGACGATAGAAGCACATGAAAGGAATTTTCCTCAACTCGTGATAATATCTCCAGTAAACTTGGGGGGGGGGGGTGTCATCTAAACGCCTACCTTTTTTGCAGTCTTATATTATATACATGTAGGCCTATAGATTATTATTTGTAGAATTTTATTTGTAGAATTTTATTGACTCTTTGACCCCCTCTCGGGGTATGAGAGTACAAACAAACATAAAAGTATAAATAAAAATGCATGACTTATGAATACAATTCACATACATTATACATAGATAATGACACAAAGATAAAAACGATAATAGGTATATAGTGTATGAAAGTACAAACATGAACAATGAACCAAATAGTAAACACAAATTATATATAGAAATCTACATGTACATGTACATGTACAATGAATGTAGATAGTGACAAACTGACAATAATAAAAGGATAACTATAATGCAGTCTATTTACAAGCTAAATAGTAAACAAAGTAGGCTGTTTCACTATTATAGATTGGTGAAAACAAGGTGGAGGAAAACAGAACAAGAGAGAGAGGGAAAGGGGGGTGAAAGGGCAAGGAGAAAAGAGAAGACCCCTCCCTTGTCATCAACCCTAATCAGTGGCCTTGTTGATTCGCATTTTATTAACGTGCGATCCCCCCCCCCCCCCCAACCCTCGATAACACTGTCCCATCAATGACAAACGCTAAATTTAGAACACACTCATCATGCTATTCATCAGAACTCGTAAACTTTCAGTTTCCTCGAAAGAGAGAAAGCATCACAAATAACATCTTCCTAATTATAAATAACTCATTGTGTTAGACCATCTCGGGTCGTAATTTGCGATGCATCATTAACGATGAAAACTGAGAATAAAAACGTGTTAAAAATCCCACGCTCTTGCCGAGATGAGGTCCGGAGGTAATTACATGGACACGCTCATCATCATTATTATCAATAATAATACGGTCATTAATAAGTTGACCTGTCTAGCGACATGTCCCATGAATTATTGATATAGTTTTTATATTACAAATTTATAAGAGAACATGTCCGACATGGCGACATTAGCCTTCACTCTCGACCATTTTCCAAACATGTTGCTCTCGCTGTAATTATAAAACTTAATTATGTTTCGCATTAATATGTATGAATCACGCACATTACTTTTTCCTTTTTCGTTTCCTGTTCTTAAAATATATATTATCTCATATAGATATCCTCAGTGTTTCCATTAATTCATACAAAAATTACCTTTACATTTCTAATATTTGTTAACCTAATATTTCTTAATTACGTTTCATACATTCATTAGTAATTATTATAATTTTTGTCACATATATTATTTATATGTTTCTCATACATGTACAGTTGTACACGTTCATACATTACTTGCATAGTTTTCCTATATACATATACTTCTCGTAAGAATTTACATTTTTCAAATATTTCTCTTGTATTACTTGTATATATTTCTTACGCAGCTAAGGATTTTAATATTTCCAATATCCCCATGTCTTTGTTACACGTTGTTGTTACACGTGATGGGGGAGATGCGAGTAGGTCTAGCGGCACTGCTCACTTGGTCAGCTCTCTGTCTTCGCCTACAAACTGGCTCAGGCGACCCCGGTTCGAAACTGAATCGCGTCTTTCGGATGGCGACGTTAAAGGTCGGTCCCAGACCTATATTTGATTGATTGATACACGTTTGTAAAAGCCCAATTGCACACATTATTCACATGTTGACATGCAAAGGGTTCCTTTCCTTTCTAGAGGATTAATCAACATCTCACCTCGTTCCAATTTCCACTCGTTGAACGTTGAATCAAGCTTCAATGTTCAAGTGGCTTCTTACGTCAGTAGTTATGTAACACGAACAATCATGAAGCCTACATGTACTTTCATTGTGACGAGTGTCACAGAATGGCTTCTGCGAGAAGGGGCTTTAGAGCAGAAATGTTATCTCTTATAAAAACAGTTGATTAATTTATAGAAATCTACCAACAACAATGAGCAATCTACTGAAAGGTACCAGCAAAATAGGTTGGTTTATATCATCGGAGAATATTGTTTTATGTAGAAAAAATGCTTCGAAAACAATTGTTTAAACATAAAATTTGGATTCCTCATGTAAATTAATTTTGCGAGCGAGCGAACTTCACGACTTTGTTTAGTGACAACAAAATATGATATCAAGATAACTCAAAACTTTGATATGTATACATGTATTTCAAAACTATATTTTATCATGTTCAGTGACATGGAATATGGCGTTCACTGTGTGAGTCTGGTACATGTACATGTACTTGCAAGTATACCTTTAAAACAATCTGACAATAGAAACATGCTCAATACGGCATGCACATTGACTTTCTCTGCAAGATTTTGCCCATCACTTTGCAAACTTGAGCTTGACACAAGAATATCAGATTGTATGTAACATGATGCATATAGGTTAATAAACTTTTTTGTTTTTGTTTCATTCACCCCCCTTTATTCAAAACAAATACCATGGGAACCGGCCGGAAATCTGGTGATTTGACGAAATGGGTTTGCCGAGCGCTTGGCTAAGTTCCCTCTCTGGCTGCAAGCACTCTGGTCCGTTCTCATATTGACAATTATATTTTGCACAGAAATCAGAAATAGGAAGACTGAACACTGCAATTTCCTGGATGCATCGGAAGTAATATCATAATGGAGCTATATGTGCATGTAGCTTTTTGGTCGTACATAGCCTGGACAACTAATTGTTTGTAGCCTGTAGGTGATTCAGGGCTTCTTACTATTGCGAGGAAAAGAAAAAAATTACATCATTTGAAAATTGGGCGTACAGGAGAATGATAAGAATATCATGGAAAGATATGAACACTAACATATATTACATGTAAACTCTGCAAATGGCAGGGCTTAAAGGGAAAGCCAAAATACTGTAGATAGTAAACTGCTCTAGAGGAAAGCGATACAATGTGAAGTACAACGGTGAAAGTTTAAATAAAATCGGACAAAAATTAGGAAGTTATGAGTTTTTGAAAATTTCATCAGAAGGAATAGAGGAAGGTACTAGACCAAGAGAGAAAACAAAAGCTTACAGAGAGGGGAGCATTACGACATGGAGCGGAGCGACACTGAAAGAGTAGAGTGAATAGTGCGGCAGAAACAGATATACATGTGTGAAAAAATGTTGCAATAAACCTCTGAGCTGGGAGAAGTTACCTTGATAGATAGACAGTGCTCCGAGATGTTTTACTGCGATAAATGTGAACGCCATATCCTAACCGGAGACACAAATTGCCCTTCATTTACTTGGGTTATTGCTCAATTCATTTGATACCGGTGTACAGTATCTACCCGATCTGAATACGGATGAAGACGAATACAAAGTCCATGGCCCATGGGGACGTATTAACTGATAGATACCGAACCATTTGAAAGGTTAAATACATAGTCAAATATAGGGATGGAAATGGTTAACGAGGGCGGTAGGCCTAGGACTTTAAATGAGGCTTTGCATATCCACAAGAGCATTTGAGTCGAATTTATGCCGGGTGTATGGCGTATATAAACTGTATAGGGCAGCTAAGATTATGCTGAATAAATAGTTTTAAATTACAATGATAGCATGTAGTCAAAGAAGTTCGTTCTAGGATGGGTTATTTGATGGAAAAACCTACCCCCTCCAAAAAGAAGCAGAAAAAAGAAGAAAGACTGACGGTCGAAATATTCGCATTAAATACAATATTACTATTAGAAAAGATTACAAGTCGGTGCAAGTATTGCGACGGATCTGACGTCAACGCGATTCGCATGCGATCGGGTCTTTTCGAACTGGGTGGCGCCTACATGTAACAACCCTTCATTTTGAACAAACTTACATTTGTAAATGTCATACTTGTCTAATCCTATTGTACTTTCAAACGCAGCCAGATCGTCATGCGTGCGGCTGCCTTCATATTGAAATAAATTCTCGAATTGACCGAATGGACTACAACGAAGCAAATCAAAAGATCCCCATAATGAATGACTACATGTTTGTTGTATAAACGAAAAGATACATGTACATTGTATAGGAGCTTTTTTTAGTTTACCCCATGAAGTTGGAATGAGCAATCAATAAAATATCACAATATATAATTTTCGAGCAGACTTTGAACTGGAAGAACACAGTGCCCTTAAAGGTACTATGTCCCATTTGCAGGCCAAAAAAATGAAAAAGTTAAATTCCAACTGCATTTGAAAGATAATACTTATTTAGAACTTCCCTAAAAAATGTGGGGCTTAAAAATGTCTTCAAGTGGGAAAATAATGACTATTAGTTGTCAAATCGACTTTAGGACTATAGAGCCCAAAAGTAATAGTCTTGATTTTCAGACAATATTGTACCGAATGGTCATACGTTTTATGCTCCGCAAAGTTTCAATCAGTTTAATCTTGGCCATCACAAGAAGTGGGTTATTGATGTAGACAAATGCTCATGTACCCTTTACAACTCTTTTCATGTATGTTATTACCAAAGAAGAAAAAAAGCCAGTCAGTCACTCAATAGTGTCTGACAATGAAGTCTAGCAAGGAAACGGGTTTCCTTGCATAATTTGAATATGAGGACACTGCTAACGTTTAAATTTCACAGATAGGACATACATGACATATTCATAATTCCTGCAAAGTTCTACAGAATTTGAGGTTGGCTGCAAAAGGGACACAGTGAGGAAACTAGAGGATTATGTAATAGCCAGATCTTATTTAGAAACGGTAAAAACACGACGAACTTTGATCGGTTATATTAAAAGATCAAATATGGGTAAATTTAAATTGGTCAAATTTTTCATGAGGAATAACTCCTTACTGCAGCCAAACACATAACAGGAAAAACACAACGAACTTTGATCGGGTATATTAAAACATAACATAAGGGAAAATTTAAATTGGTCAAGGTTTTCATGAGGAATAGGAGAAATAACACGGAACGGGCTTTGGTTAATACAGTTACTGCAGTCATGACAGTAATGAAGTGAGAAAGAGTAGACGCGTGACGACCGACATACGAGTTGAGAAGTTCATCAAACAAAGAGAAACAATTACTGTCGTGTTTACCTTTACGTTCTGTCATTAATAGAAGATTACAACACGTTTTGGATTATTTCCTTATTTGTGTTTGCCAAATAAAGTACTTGACTGCATTCGTATACATCATTGTAAGGATCGTCGTCAACGATTAGTACATTGATTCATTATAGTCATGCAGCTAGTATAGTAGTATAGCTGCCATTACCTTTTCAATTCAGTTCATATCATAACTGTAATAAAACAATTATACATCGCATATATATATTTCATAAATCTTAGAAAAATCAGGCATTAAATTACTTTGCTAACTTTTCTTTCTTTAAATGTTCTATACAAGTCATGTACCCTCTTGCCTTCAAAATCGCATGTTCGTTATACTCAATACGTAAATGTTGGTCTACACTCTTTACAAGGTCGAGGCATCATATAAACCATGGACCTTTAGAACCTATATGCATTTCTCGTAGGTCCATACATGAGGTTTTGGCGCCAAATAATGTGGCGCCAAATAATGCATATCAACATGTAGACCTTGGTCTATGATCTGTGAGGTCGTTGGTTCGTGGCGCCGCGCCGCATGCACAGACCTCCAGTGTAATGGTGTCGCCATACGTAGGCGTACACTGCACATGCAGACCACCAGTATGAACGTCAATGTGTATTTTAAGGGGCGTCACATTAATGTACGTAAACGTACGTGACGTACATGTACATTGTAAATATAGGTACATAATGGACCTACTAAGAATACAAAATTCCTTCAAAAAGGACATGAAGATGTCTTTCAGTGGGAAAAAACGACAGTTAGTTGTCGAATCGACTTTAAAGATTAATGCAGTCCTTTTATTAAATAGTCTGATTTTCAGACCCGAGTACCTTCAGGTTAGAGCATATAAATAAAAGAAAAGGGAGGGTATGTAAGAAAAGAGAGAGAAAAAGAAGAAGAAGAAGAAGAAGAAGAAAGAGAATTGAAAAGTATATTCATCATGACTATGTATATTATATTGAATGTATACTAAAACAGGGCCCTATGATTGTCAATTATATGTTGTTCCTATGTTCATATGTTGAAGCGAGATCGTTCATGTAAATATAAACAATTATCCTATATGGACACAATAAAGAAATGAAATGAAATGAATGGTCAAAGATTCAAACAGTTTGATTTGGCCATTACAAGAAGTGGGCTATTGATGTAGACAAATGCTCATGTACCCTTTACAGCTCATTTTATGTATGGTATTACCAAAGAAAAAAGAAGACGGTAAACGGGTGTCCTTGCATAATTTGATCACTATAGGCCACTGCTAACGTTTAAATTTCTCAAATAGGACATACATGTACATAACATATTCATAATTCCTGCAAAGTTCTACAGATTTGATATAGGCTGCAAGAGGGATACAGTACCTATATATAGAGCGTATCCTCAATTTTCCAACCACTCTCGTACCCGCATTTTGCCTACATGTCCTTCTTATGTTTGTGTTTGTATTATGTCTGGGACTGTGTGTCATCTAAATAAAGGCTTATCTGTCGATTACACACGTCTCAAGACCTTGAATCAATAACGGTCTGCCATGACAATGGTCGATACACACGGATAATAGGAGCGATTACGTAAGCATTAACGGTTTGATGACTTTATTATGTGTACACTGTATCATCCAGGAAGTGTAGCTACATGTATACCTGTTCTTTCAGAGGGTAAAGAATTATCACTGAAAAAGATAAACAAGTGAAACGATGAAATACACAGGCTCGCGTTTAAATTGTAGATATGTTTGAGTTCTGGGGAGAGGTGAAAACTATTTGTGAGCGTTTTTAATTTTAATTTTGCAAGTGTGGAGTGTGGACTGTGGAAGAACATCAGAGAAAAGATGCTCCTTGAAAAGCATGGCTCTTCAAATGCCTTCATATTCTAAATATGACATGTATTAAACAGTTCAAAAGTGAGGACCACATAATATGTTAATGCCGCAGGTTTGTGTAGTCACATGTACATATATGTATGTGTACAGACTACAGTGCGTGTTACTTTGAGTTTGACCAAGACTGGGCCAAACTTCTCATCATTATGATGATTCCAGAACCTCGCAGTACGCACCAATACTAAATATATGCGACATGATCAACTTTTTCTGATCAATTCCACAATACAATGGCATGACAAGAACTCAGCTTTGCCCCTGGACCCCCACGCCAATTTACGCTATGCTCTACCTGATCGTAAGTACTTTAGCTCCCCCCCCCCCTCCCCACTTGGCCTGCTATAAATAACCAGCGTTTCAAAAGTGTACATGCAGACCTACATAAATCAAAGATCTATTATTCCTTGACAGTTTAACGCGCGTTCGTGTATCCCATTCACTTTCGACCCAATTATTTATTACTCATTTGTTTCTATTATCAATAAAGAAAACATAACAAAAAGAAACAATATTTATCATCAAATAGTTCATTGCGCTAATAATGCTCAGTCGGTAGAGCAGTGGTCTCGTAATCAGGTGACCCGGGTTCGATAGCAAGGCGATGCGCTAGTGCCCTTTGGTAAGGCATTAATCCTCATACCAGGTTCCTCGAAGAGGACCTAAAGCCGTCGGCCCTTTTGGTTGCTTACTTACAAGCATTTATGCTTTCTTAGCAGTCAGGTAAAATAACCACCACCACCATTCATTCATTCATATATTCATTAAAAAACAAGTCTGTGTATCCGTTGGTCGAAGAAGATAAATACATGCACCTTACTACAATATTATTTGATACGATTTTGTCTTTGTGATTTTCTTTCATTTTACCTATATCTGCTTATATCGTAAAATAAATTATGTTAATGTGAAAGCGATGTATTCCTATATAGTCTTTCCGTGAAAGACCCACTTGTTGATGTAAGTTCGGTGTATAAAGAAAATTGATTGAACTTGAAAAATAACAAAATGGTGTCCTTTCCTCTTTCCGGCTAAATCTCCACTTGAGTGACTCGACCTCCTTACTCTTTTTCTCATCCCACACCTAGTGTTGACCTAAATACAGCATTCTTTTTTTTCAATATTTTCTAAATATATATACCAGCAAATAATCACAACATTGACGTACTTATACACGTATAAATTTCAATGAAATGTAAGGGATTGTGGTAAGGTGTCAAATTAGAGTCTGTATATACAATTATACATGTACTAAGAGTCTAAATTTTTGTTTTGTTTTGTTTTGTTCATACACGTTTATCAAATCATGTTTCATGTTCACAGCAAGCCTTAATTATGGCCTACATCATTACCACAAATGCTGATAAACGTTAGGTTAAAGTTACGTACCCTACACACATTTTCTGTCGCGCGTCTAACTTGATATATATATTCATGATTGAAATAGGCTACATGTATATCATTACACGCATCTTTGTACAGGTTTTCGGCTTCAGTGAACATGATTACAGTGACGCGGCGGCAATAATATTGTAGTAAATGTATATTTTATACATAAATATATTTAAATGAGTTATTTGCAGAAGGTCAAAAGTCTACTTTGAAAAGATCGCGGTGTTTTTTTTTAACAGCGTCGATTTGGGATAAGATACAATTTGTACACTATCATTATCGTGATCCGAGAGAAATCCATTCCAAAGGCACGGTTAACCGATGAATTATGCATTAAAGCCTGGATACCACTAGTTTGAGCGTGGTTTCCGTTCCAAAGCATGTGACGCGTAATAAATAAGACTTCGTCATAAAGATAAAAATGGATTTCCACTCCTGTGCATTTACGTTAGAAAGGAACGTTGCATAAGCACTACACGTACATGTACCAATTTCATGTCATCAATTAATATTACGCTCCTTACTTCACCCTCTATCCCATTTACACCCCTTTCGTTCTCTCTCTGCCCCCTTTCCACTCTCTACATTGGTATAATCATGGACCTACTACTCCTTCTCCGCCTCTCTTCCTGCTTGAGCTCCTACTATCTCCATCAGACCAAAGTTGCAAAATAACCCGCTATTTTAAAGCCCCACTGCCTAGTTTGGCCAGGAGGGATTAGATCTCCATGATTGGTCACTGACAGGTGGTTATCTCATCAAATAAGCTCTCAATTAACTTAAGAAAAAGAGGAGCATGGTGGACCAATGGCCACCGATTAGGCATTGTTTGTTAAAGGGCGCAATCGGCTATAAGTAGTGCAGTGGGGCTTTAACTAGCCCGATCTCAAATTATAGCCAGCTAATTTGCATCTTCATCAGCCCGCAGTTGCAATTAGCGGGTATTTGGTCGAGAAAATATCGAGAGAAATCTTGCTCTTGTTTCCAAAATAGCCCGATATTGACAGGCCTCGTGTGTATCACACCCCCCCCCCCTTTTCTAACGACTACATTGGATTATGGCATTATCATATAACTGTTTATCAAGGTACAATGTATTAGCCTTGAGTGTTTAAATTGAGGTCGTCGTTAATTATTGGTTGTACCATACGTCTACTAATTATATAATATCTATTTCGGCCTATCCACTGCAAGGGCTAATTGGCAATTGTGTAAAGCGTAAAGGGAGTAGTAGCCTATACATGTACAAATAGGCTAAATCATTTTGCCATTAAAATCTGTTTATAGCACTCCCTCTTAGACTCACCGATTGTATTTATATGGCGTATTTGTCTTGTCAACAAACAAACTGCACCTCAATCTTTGAGTCATTGTTTGTAATAACATTTCAGCAAGCATTTGGCTCTTTTATTTTAAAAGGTAGACTTCGCTCTATCCATTCACCGTCTCAGTAATAATTAGCAACCGTTTCTTTACGCGTTAGGCGCAATGTACACATAACGGTCTGACTGCTATCCGATTTGGGTAGAAGAATTCGCAATATTCATGAACAATCAAACATGTAAAAATCATAATAATCGAGGTTCTGAATATTCAATTTAATAATCAAACTTAAATGTCAGTGTTTGCAAGCATCCATATGGGAAGTAAAATCAAGTCGGCTCCGAATGTCAGATTATTCGTGCCATACGATGCCGATTTGGTCATTATTGCAACTAGGAATCTCAAAGCAGACTAAAGTTTAATTTCAAAATCATTTAATCAATCAAACCTAAATCAGGAAGATTACAGTTGTTTAAATAGGCATTATGAATTCTTCAAAGATATGATCGCAGTTGGATCGTATAGTGTGGATGTACATTTTCGTGTTCTATGAAACGGATCGTGGTGAAATTGCAGAGATGTAATATGTGTTTGCGACTGATCAGGAAATTAAACGGATACCAAGCACAGCAAAAGGGAGGGTGCATTTGGCTAACACATTAAATGTACATTACACCATGTTTACCGGAAATAAATCAACACTAAACAGCCACCCGTCTTTCCTGACTACACCGATCGCAAGGACACTGACTGAGGATTTACAAAGTGTATGAAGCATGACTCCTCGTCTTCTCATTATCATAATAGCGCTTTACCATTTACTGACTCAAAGCGCTTACTATACTCCGGTCACTGGATTCAATTTAGTAAGTAAATCGATCAATCAATCAGTCATTCAATCAATCAATCAATAATTAATGTTCGGAACAATCAGTTGGCTTATACTGTACATGAAGGAACAACCCTTATTTTTGTAGCGGTACTGAAAACTGATATTAAATCAATGGAAAGAATGGAAAGGTTACCTACTGTACATCTACATCTACAGTAGTTTTACGGGGGCAAGGGGTACATGCCCCCCCCCCCCCCCATCAAAGAGAGAGAGAGAGAGAGAGAGAGATACGGAGAAAGAGAGAATGCAAAGGGGGGGGGGGTGTAAAAGAACTACAACTCCAATAGTATTAGTACTACATAATTATGTATGCAGTAGTGCCAGTACTACTTCTTGAAAAGTTGTCATTCCCAAAACATAGAAAATTGTGGGATAATGGGGTGGGAAGGAAGACCTTACTACTGAAACATCCGGGTCAATAAACTACATTTCATAATTTATACAAAAGTTTGGCGAAATCTAAAATGACGATTGTTTGCTTGTATCAGAAAAATAACTGGGTATCTGTCCTTGCTTACGCTAAGTATATGACTGGTGTTATACTCAAATAGTTTCTAGTCGATGACAACCTAGCATGTGCATTAAATACATTAAATAATAATATTATTGTATTTCACAATATCATAATCTGATTCTTTCTCACGTTCTCAGCATGACAAGCTTTTTTTCTATACGATAGCTTTTTTCAAAAGCCCTGCTTTGTAAATCTTCTTCTTCTTTTGGGGGGTCTTGTCCTCCTCATATCATCTTCTTTTTCTTTATCATCGTCATCATCTGCGTCTTCTCCACCTCCACCACATCTTCCTCCTCCTCCACCTCCATCACCTCCTCCTTCTTCTCCATCTTCTCCTCCTTCTTGTTCATCATCTTTTCTTCTTCTTCTTCGACTTTTTTTCTACATCATTATCTTCTCCTTCTTCTACTTGTAATCTCCAAGGACAAAGGGCTATGTAGCCTATGGCGTGCTCTTAACATCCGTGCTATATCCATGGACCCTACTGGAGTTTAGAAAGCGAATACTTACAAGATACTTTCGCTTTTGATATTATAACCATGACAATGCAAGAATCGTAGCTTTGAGTACAGCTGTCTCAACAGAGGAAATCTGCAGATGTTGACATCTACAAAGTAGGCCTAAGTAATTACATTCGACGTCCCTTGTTTGTTTCTCCTACACATCAATCCGTACTAACTAGTTAATTACTGTTTTTTCCCCCGAATCATTTTACACTGTAGGTCCATAACCTCTAGATGCAGGATGTATACTTGTTTTGTATGTATGTTTGTTTTGTGACTCATACACCCTGCAGTTGACATAACCACAAAGTCAATTATTCATATCATAAGTGACACATCTATTCGCATTCCATTGCACCTAATGAATGAGTTAACGGTCCATGCATTCTCGACTCGTCATCCAATTAACTTTAAGCAGAGTCGGTAAATGAGTTCACAGTTTACCATGCATGATATAAATTATAAATGTACTCAAATTCTTGGGGGAATTTATTAGGATTTACATGTACATGTAGGAAGGTGTTGACTGTTCTATGAATACTTGTAAACCAAATCAACTTAAATAATAGTAAATAAGTAATAAGTATATACACACATGTTACATGTACATGTATATCGTAAAAATTGAAGGGAACGATGAACGATTTAGCTCTCGATTCTAGTATACACCCTTGCCAAATGTTACCTGGACAAAAATGTGATGCTGCGTGCAACCATTTTAACCTTTTCACTTAAAATGTTCGGTATTGAAGTAAACTTTTGAAAGACAAATATCATCTGTGGTTTTTTAACATTCGAATTGCTCATCTGAATCTTGCATACAATGTAAGGCCACGTGTATTGCAATCACTGCAAACTGAACACCATGCAGGTGATGAAAAGTTCAGAACTATTTTCTTTGTCGAGAGACAAGTTCTACAGTCAGTTCCGACTTCCGAGTATCTCGTTGTATTGTCTTTAGAACTATTGTTTTTAGTAAACAATCGGCCTTTATTTCGCTCAATATCCTGTTGCCGTAGATTTAATAGACATGAGTGTACACTCGGACAAAAGATTTGGACATTGGGTCGATACTGCCTGACCATAGGTCAAAATAATGTTCCCTATATAATATACTCGGTTTGTTTGGGTGATATTATATCAAGTTAGCCTGTCGTATCTTTGAAGTTACAACATTTCTAAAATCTTTAAAAGTGTGTTTTCTATAGCACAATGTTGGGTGGTTAACATATTTTGTTATACACGAGTGATTTTCTGTGACAAATTTTCAATACGCCAAACTATGCCCACATTGATGTACTATTGGGCGTATAAGTCAGGCCTATATTCTAATCGGAGAATTGATACCACTTCGAAGTCAAGAGATTCGGACACATCATATAGCTTTATCATTTTTTTCTCTCTCTTTCTTTACAATTTAGTTTCAAAGAAGTATAGTGACAGTGTATAATTGGGAAGTGTATGATAGTATTATTGATGAGATGAATAGGTGTCTCATGATCATCTCTCCTCCTCCCCTCCCTCCCTCTCTCTCTCTCTCTCTCTACCTCACTCATTCGCCTTCATGCTAGAAATAATTCACGAGAAGGACAGGGGTTCCGAGCATACATGCACAAATAAAACGAAATATCAGGAAGTTTTAAACTCGCAACCCCCTGTTATTTTCAAGTCACAAACAAACACACGCATTGTTTACTCCAACTTAATTTTAGGCATACAACAATTGAAATATACAGTAAGTTTAAAGGTTTGAGAAGGACTTACTAAAGGCAAAAGTGGCGAGAAGAAGCAAACTCCATAACAAATTCATCATCGCAACGCCTGAAGACCCTAGTGAAGCTGGCCTAGTCATCGGCGTCATAAAACTCCTACCACCACTTCCACCGTCAAACCATCGGAGCGGTCCCCGGCACCTCCCCCGTACCTCACTGGTACCACTGGTAGTCCGTATACAATGCCCGCAGCTACATATTCCTGTATTTTGTTTATACCGTTTCTTCCGCATTTGTCTTGCTGTATGAGTCCTGTGTCCCTGGATGCAACAATTAACTTTATCAATAATAGATCCGTCTATTACTGCATTATTAATCCTGGTATTCCAAACTGTGTCACCATAGTCACTATAATGTCTGTGTCGGCAGAATGGGTGATCATATTTCAAAGTCATTTTGGCGATTGTCGTCTGCGCTCCATGTTTCAACACTTTAGCTTATCAGCTTTCGGATATGCGCGCACAGTGTGTGTCAGATGCGGATGTAATCGCGTTGGTCGCGTGCAGTGAGTGCCACTATTTTTGGTATTATCCGTCCTTTTTTTTTTATACGGGCAACTTCCGATGAGTCTGTTTTTCAGGTAGCTCGCAGTGCTGGTTGGTTGGTAGTGTTGGACTTCCCCCTAGAATCATACCGCCCTCTCTCGTCTAGGGGTTATAATTATTTCGTGGTTACTGTTTCAGTTTCATCTGTTGCATGATTTGCATTCATGTGATCAATTGATTAATTTTAAATGTTAGATATTGCGTCCACAACTATAAAGGGTCAACACATTTTGTTAATTCATCCATAATGAGAAATTCACATACAAAATAAAATAATAATAATAATGATGATGATAATAATAGTAATAATTCACGTCATAGCTTCCCCGTTATCACATATCTTTAATTTATCTCTTTCCCAAGGGGTTTTTCCCGACCCACTAAAAGTTGCAAAAATAATTCCGATATATAAAAAGGATGATCACTCTAAAGTTTCAAACTACCGACCAATTTCTTTACTACCAAGCATTTCAAAGATATTAGAGAAAATAGTATATAAACGATTATATTCTTTCTTAGATATCAATAACTTTTTAATTCCTAATCAATATGGATTTAGAAAGAACCACTCTACTGATTATGCTATTCTACAATTATGTGACAAAATAACTGATTCCCTTTCTAAAAAAGAACACACTGTAGGTGTTTTTATGGACTTATCGAAAGCATTCGATACCATGGACCATCGTATATTAATACATAAATTAAAAGCATATGGAGTTAGAGGGATTGTACTTTCTTGGTTTGAAGACTATTTGCGTAATAGACATCAATATGTTATGTTTAAATCTACAACATCTAATATTTCCACCATAGAATGCGGAGTACCACAAGGCTCCATATTAGGTCCCCTACTGTTTTTAGTATATATGAATGATATTGTTAATGCATCACCACTCCTAACATATGTTCTGTTCGCAGACGATACCAACGTATTTTATTCGCATAAAGACTTAAACATTCTCATTACAACCCTCAATTTAGAACTAAATAAATTATCATCTTGGTTCAAATCCAATAAACTCTCTTTAAATATTAATAAGACTAATTGTATTTATTTCAAAAACATACACTCTAAACATGTACTTCATTATGATATTTTTATAGATAACATGCCCATAATTGAAAAAGAAGTTACAAAATTCTTAGGTGTAATGATTGATTCAAACCTAACTTGGAATAGTCATATTAACAACATTTGCATGCTAGTCTCGAGAAGCATAGGCATTTTATATAAATTAAAATATTATCTATCACAAAAGTCACTATTTATGCTTTACAATTCCTTCATTTTGTCATACATATCTTATTGTAACATAGTTTGGGGCAATAGTAGTAAGATGAAAATTATGTTAATATATCGTCTCCAAAAGAAAGCACTTCGTCTTTGTACACATTCACATTATTTAGCCCATACTGATCCAATATTTTGTAAACTAAAAACATTAAAAATCGCTGACATTCACAGTTTTCAAACTGCAATCTTTATGTATAAATGTTGGATAAATACTATACCTTTGGCATTTCGAAATATTTTTGTTTACAATAGTGATATACATTCTTATCCCACACGACACTCATCCGATTTCCACTTAACAAACCCCAAAATTATTATGGCCTATAAATCGATAAGACATCATGGTCCAGACATTTGGAATGCTTTACCTGACAATATTAAACACTCTGCAACTCTTTATTCATTCAAAGCATCGATGAAAAAATATTTAATATCTACATATTCAAAAACATCATAAGGGTCTCGGAGGTTTTGATTGTTTACTTAAATTAATTTTAGATGACCAGTTCATTAACAATACGAATCGAACACTTACTTCACCTGCACACACCCACTTGCACACACTTGCACATTTTTCTTCTTTTTTCTTTTTTCTTAATTTCTTTCCACTTTTTATTCAGATATTTTCTGAACAAAATCTTTATATGTGACTCTCTATTCCCCTACATTCTCCTAAAAACAGCGCCATGTACCCCCCCCCCCCCTTCCCGGCTGCTATCGCCTCAAGCTTCTTAGCTTATGATAGTTGGCCTCTGCATTTATCTTGATTATTTTTACTTACCTCCATACTTTCAAGCTTTCAATTATGTACTTTTTTTTAAAAATATTTTATTTTGTGTGTATTAAGTTGTCACTCTTGATGTAAATCAATTATATTATATACTATTATTGTTATGTGAATGTTTTGTATTTGATTTATCAATAAATGCAGAAACATCTGCTAAAAAAAAAAAAAAAAAAAATAGTAATGAAAATAATGATAATGATAATAATGATAATAATAAATTATAATGATACTAATATTAAATGATATCATGATAAAATGATAAAAAAATAATTTAATTAGGTGCATATAAATAAACTGGGGCTGCTCTCTACATATACGCTTAGAACCCAAAATAAATTTATTCTGACTGGGAGAAGAATTAAATCTAGAAGATGATTCTGCAGACAACCTGTTTGCGGGGTTTTGTACGAGTAGAGTTGTAGGTCCATATTGTAAGAAGCGTACAATGACGTCATAGAAAGCAGGATCAAATTAAAGAACACAAATGATTGAGGAACTTCTATGACAGTCTCTCCTTTTTTGGCAGGGGGTGCCCATGCATGTTCCCGCAAACAAGAGAGAAAGTTCTAACTGTATAATATACCGGGGGGGGGGGGGAACCAAATGTAAGTGTGTATGTATACCTAAAACTTTGCACAATTAACTCAGGATGTACAATTTTATTGTCCGTCTCATACTGGTGAACTAACTAGACAGCAGCTATACAAAAATGAGGCCCCTTATTAAATAGACTATAAATCTAATAGACGTTCAATTTAGTGGACTATTTCATTACTTCCAGCGAAAAGTGCACATGGCAAATTATGATGCTCCATATATTATACTCACTCGCATTCACATGCAGAACATTAACGCCAATCACACTCAATACAATGGCCTCAGTCACACCAGCAAACAGACTCCAGACTGACCAATTCTTATAAGAAATAAAGACAAGATGAGAAAATTAGAGACAGATGGATAGGAAACATGGTAAAAGAAGGCCTGGACCACCTCCCGGGCCATACAACTGATCAGAAGCCTTGATAACGTTTTGTTTTGATCGGTCTAGCGTCGGTCTATCTAGTTTCAGTCAAGTGTCGATCTATAGAGTCGAACTAATGTCGGTCAGTGTCTATTTCGTGTCGATCTAATGTCGGTCCAACGTCGGTCCAATGTCGGTCCAATGTCGGTGTAATGTCGGTCTAGTGCCGATCTAATCTACACCCAACCACGCAACCTAATACCACGTACCCTCCATTTACTTAATCAAATGACATGATTTTAATTATTGTGCTTCAGCAGTCGCTGCGGGAGAACCAAACAAAAAAAATCTTTATTCTGATGTCCTTGGGTTTTCGTCGAATATGAGAGACGATGAGCGAGAACGCGGGAAAATTAAACCGAACCCGGGATACCAAAACAAAATAATGTGAACATTCGCATTCATGCGTAATAATGGCATTAAAAGCATTAATTGCCGCCCCACCTTTCATTTACTAATTGCTACACTGAGATGATGACACGAACGCATTGAATTTTTCCAGTGGCTGCCGGGCTCACGTTCAATTGGGCAAAAAGAATTTCCGTTTCGGTTTAATAAAATTTGGAGTGGACTATTAGGCTATTATTATTATTATTATTATTATTATTATGTGCTTTTCTATGGAATTTCTATTTTGTAATTATGCTGTGATTACATTACTTATAGTGCAGTGGTCTCGTAATTCGGTTGTCCCTGGTTCAAAACCAAGTAGGGGCTCTAGTGCCAATTGGTAAGGAAGAAATCTTCATTGCCAAGTGTCTTGGAGAGGATTTAAAACCGTCGGTCGCCTGGTTGCTTATTTATACTCATACACATGCTCTCTCAGCAGTCAGTTAAAACAACTATTTGTCTCTTAAATTTTGAAATGATTATAAAGATGGGAAGAAATTGCCTGATTATCTAATAATTTAATTACGAATATATTGAAATGCATTTTAAGCGGCATGATCTTTTCCCGGTAATAATTATCGTGTGATTTTGGACCCCTACCTGACCAATCCTCCACTCGGTTATTGGGAGGGATCGGGGTTGAACATTTTTTCTCACGTGATTTTCCAATTCCTCTCCAGCACTTTAAGCGCACTTGGAGCGGGAATCTTTCTCTCAAAAAGGGGGAAGGGGAGGGCGGCCTTACATCCTCTTGATCCAATGTAGGCCGACGAGATTTTATACTGGGTTTCAATGCTACAGATCAATATTTTTAATTAATTTATATCTAAGTCGTAGAAACTAAGTGATATTTTGAAATCGAATTTCCATTGGTTCCATCCGTGTTATAATACTGACCTAAAAGATAAAGTTGAGTTCTGGTCATGCGGATTGCATTGTAAAAGAAACGTTGTGGAATCGATGAGAAACGGTTGATCATCTAGCATTAGTATTGATGTGTACTGCAAGGTTCTGAAGTTACAATCACTGTACACAGAAAGATGTATATGGCACTACATGAACATGTGGCGTAAAAATCCGTCCCGATTTTTATGATGTTACATGCCAAATTTAGAATATTAAGGCATTTGAAGAGCCATGCTTTCAGGGAACAATTTTTCCCTGATGTTCTTCCACATTTGCATAATACAATGATAAAGCTCACAAATTATTTTTCACCCCTTCCCAGAACTCAACCTTCTCTTTAATGAGGGCCATTAAAAAATTGGAATTTACTTTAAAATTAAATCTTTTGAATTCGTTATAAGAAGATTTTGACAGGTAATCAACCCGTACTCAAGTATTTTGTTTTGATTGTTGTAATTCGATGAGATATTCAGTAATATGTGAGCCCGCACAATTTTTAAGTAGGAAATTACTTGAAACGTGTCTCGGTAAATACATATTGTACACTTGATAATGTCAATGACAATTTTAAGCCTGATAATGTTTTCGAGGAAATTACGCTTAAAGGGAATTTCCCGTCGAGTAGGCCTATAAAAGGTGCTGTGTAGCATGACGTTAAGATCTTTTGAAATATTCGAAAAGCAATTTTGTCTATCACTATCGCAAATGCTTTCGAGGAAATTAACTCAAGGGCAACCTTCAATCCCCCCTATATCCTGTTTTCTGTAGCAAGCATGGTGGAATTACCCAGCACGCCAATGCAATGTTTGGAAATAGGTGATGGGCAAGCTATAGGCTAATGATGATTTTTCAAACATCTTTGCGATCATGCTTGTCAAGGCAAAATCATGTCTGCTACGTTTGATTTTAACGAAAGTTTTGCTCGTAGTGTCTGTTTAGCAAGAAGACACAATCTTGTCTCTTTATTTAATGCTCCAGCATTTGATCATGATAATTGGAGATGTCTTGGTCTAATTACTCTAATGGATACGTCACCGGGATCACAATATGGATCACAATATGGTTCGCGGTTTGGGTCCCGTCGCGGAACCGGCTTAAAGATAAAGTTGAGTTCTGGTCATGCGATTGCATTGTGAAAGAAACGTTGTGCAATCATAACAAGTTGATAATGTAGCATATAAGTATTGATGTGTACTGCAAGCAGACGCGTTCGTAGGGGGGGGGGGGGGGGGGTGAACCCCCCCTTTAACTTTTTGTATGTGTGAGTTTTTGACGAAAACCCCCACCCCCAAAAAGCTGACCTTACCCCCCCCCCCCCCCCCCACACATCGAAACGAAATATCGATCGGCCAAATTTTGGGACACACACACACACACAAAAAAGTGCTCTTAAAAAATGCACAAAACACAATACTTTACAATGTCCTTTGATAAGACATTAATCTACATTCGCCACTCTCCACTCAGGTGAAGTAATCGGGCACCTGGTAGGAATTTATTCCCTGAATGCTTTGAGCGCCTTATGGCAGGTGGGCTAAAAGCCAGGGTAATCATTATATTACTTTGAAGGCACATTGAACATCCCCTGTGTGGATAAAATTGCGCAAAAATAGCTATTATTCAGTAGTAGTAGGCTTACTAGTAAACAGAATAATCATATTTACTGGAATTCCACATAACATTTTTGATTAATATCTTCCTTCGATCAGCCGTATTGAGGCGTGAATAGCGGATCCCCTTCAATGTCATCCTCGTCTCTGATTACACGTTCTCGTTACGTGTCATAAATTTTTCCTTGAAATTCTAGCGTAGCATGGGTCCAGATTTTTCGAGATTTAGGGGAAAGCTGCATCGGGAGAAGGGCGCCAGTCACATTCAGTGAATGTAACCCAACAAGGCAATTTATTTATTTTTCATTATTTTAATTCAACGTATTTCTACCACGGTGGTTTCATCATTACTTTTGACAATGGTTTACTAAAGTGCCCTGTAGTGAACAGTATAATACAAGATACGAACAAAACATGATCAAACATACAATTAGTCACAAACAAAATAAGTCAGACAAAATATATCAAACTGAACTCAAGGAGTATAGATGAAGAGTAATTTATTGCTTAGGGTTAGGGTAAGGGAGGGGTCTTCCCTCTCCTTTGTTTGTCATTTGATGGGGAGGGGGCATACCCCTTAGCTATGCCACTGATGGAGAGGAAAAGCTCCTATAATATAGGGTGAAAGTTTTGTGGTCATGTGGATAGTTCGAGCGCTGTTTGAAGGCAAATCTCTGAACAGATTATCTTATATTCTTGGTCAAACTTCGTGAAATTCATGTACACGTGATTATAAATTCATAAAATTTATGAAACTTCGTTCCCTTCTATAAACAACTCAGTTTTGTATAGAGTCCTTTTATAAATAGCTCAGTTTTGTGTAACATTTTCAGACCTAGTTTCATAATTATCTGGCCTTGTGGATCGGAGTATGTAGTTTCGGCAGTATAGTGCTAAGGTTACTAATTGAATGGAAATAAGATGAACAAAATGAAGAAAAGAAAGAAAAAGAACTTAAAGAGAGGAGGAGGAAGGGAGGGGAGGGAGGGGAGAGAAAGAAAGAGGGAGAGAGAGAGAGAGAGAGAGAAAGAGGGAGGGAGGGGAGAGAGAGAGAGAGAGAGAGAGAGGGCAACTTGATGGAGGGAGAGAAAGAGAAAGAAAAGAGAGAAAGAGAGAGAGAGCGAAAGAGAGAGAGAAAGAGATAAAGAGAGTGAGAGAGAGAGAAAGAGAGAGAGAGAGAGAGAAAGGGAAAGAGAGAGCGAGAGAGAGAGAAACTAAATACACGGTATTGACATAATTATGATATGAAATCATTCATAGTCGTGAAATAAGTATAGGTCGCTATTAAATCCGCTTTTTCATGGAATGCATATATATTTTCAACAATGCACCATGTATGAATACACACGACAGCTCGAATTTCCCATCAAGGCTTAGGGTCATCAAATTATATTTGTTTCTTTGAAATCACGTCTTTTTCTATAAAATCACGACTCTGTTTGCCGCCCTGTCTCGCCAAGCAGTTGATTGAGACCGACATATGAAAAGATTTTTTTTATTTTTTTAAATATTTTTTTATTGAATAGGTATTCCGCGTAGTCAGAGTATAAGTTTGATAGTTTATAAGAATTATTGCCTCAATTTTTTTTTAAAAATGCGTCAGTAAATTTTGGATGCCGTTGAACTTTTGAAATATGATCGTTTAAGAACAATCCTATGGGGAGGAAAACAACAGAATATATGGTGAAAATGGTATGTTTGTTTAGAGCTTCTATATGAGGCTATTTTCATTAAAGAAAACTGATTCCCGCCTATAAATGCTATATACGGTATTACAAATATGTAACAATATGTTGTTGATAAAATTCACATTTATTACGAGGATACCAAAGAATTTGTATAAATTAATGTATTTAATTATTTTCTGTATTTGTTCTCTATACTGTTATGGGTTTATATTCATGATTGTTATTACATTTGTTGTTACCGAACAGTGAGAATTGCCAAGAAAGACCACCACTTAAAGTGAAAATGTGCTACAATGTCAGAAATAAATAAATAAATAAATTGACACTTTAGGGCTATTCGAAACGCAATACGAATTTTCATTACCTTTCTATTTACTATATACAGAAAGCTGGTTATTTTTCTTGGAACGTTCGGGATATGTTCTACATTGGGAAATCTGAAAGCTTTCTCCAAAAATACAGTATCTCGTACATATTATGGAACATCTCATAGAGTGAAAATCGACGATGAAAACTGACACAACAAAAATGATATACTTGATTCTACTGTAGTTCTAGCTGTAATACCCATTCAAATTTATGACAACCTTATTCAATGCCAACTGACAAGATCTAGATCACCTTTCTCTTTGTTAACCTATGAAAGAAATATCATTTTGCCTCTCAGCCAAGTCGTACATTCTGTGATTTTATTTTTCTGATAAAATATAGCTGTTGCGTTAAGTGTTAAGCGTTAAGTGTTAAGTGTTAAACCAATGACGATGCATGCGTATGATCACACTGCGAACCCAGTATTCATCTTGTTTCTAGTGAGTGGCATTGAAAAGCGCATCCATTCATGGAGATTCTTATTATTATGGAGAACGGTTTAGATACGGCAGGGTTAATTCCGTCTTTGACACGGCCCGCCGGGCTTTGGGTCCATTATCTAAATGATATATTATTCCCTCGGTAGTTTCGTTGTGGATGAGGGTCATACGATCAATATTACCAAGTGCTAATTATTGCTGCCACTCAGCCTCTACGGTCGTACATCACTGAATGTACTCCGTATATATATACGCTGGGTGGATGGGTGGGGGGGGGGGGGGGGGGGTTAGAGAGCAGTGTTCTCGCGGAGTGGGGCCATTTAGATATTTTGTTTATGTGAGGAGATATCATATTGCAGTGTTCCCCGCTTTTCTTTCACCACCCCATATCCCCCTTTTTTTCCTTCAAAAAATATTTTGGTGGGGGGGGGGGGGGCGGGGGGTAATGTTTGGTTACGGATCTGGCTGTAACATGAAAATATTGGTACGGGTCGAACTTTTTTTCTTCACCAGCTGTCTGATCCCCATCGAGAATCTATGGATATAATTAATATGGGTAGACTATATACGCTTGCTTTTGGACTCACTGTATTATGGTAACACTGTCAAGGAAGGATTTTGCAGTAGCCCCCTTTTCCCGAGGTCGGTTCATAAATATTGAATTGATTAAGAACTATTAAAAGACTGAGGATAGACTATCTTCGGTCAAGGTGAAGTCCTGGGCCCCATTGCGATTGATTCGAATAAAGTTGATAGTTGTCCGCATCTACATGATCATCACAGAGACATTTCCGATTGGGCCAATTCGAAGAGCCTGAACATAATAATAATAATAATAATAGTCCGTTCTTGTAAAGCGCATAATACTTAGTCTCTATGCGCTTCCAAAGAGCTTCGGAATATTACCCTTGCTTTAGCTCCGGCTACCCGATATCGGCGCACAGTGTATTTCAAGGAATAATCCTACCAGGTACCCATTTACCTCACCTGGGTTGAGTGTGGCAAATGTAGATCAATTTCTTGCCAAAGGACATGAGTGCCGCGGCGGGACTTGAACAGCGGACCTTGTGATCCACAGTCCGGTGACATATCCACCCGACAACTTTAAACAAATCTCAACTCTCTTATTGTTTCGTCCTAATTCATTCGAACTTTCAGCAGATTACTTTTCTGTTTTGTTTTCTGCCTTCATCTAGAGTATTTTGCTATCAAGATCTGCTTCCCCTTCAACCTACTGAGTGTGATTCCTTTATTACATAAATAAACGCCAACAGAACACATTTGAGCGATGCCAGGCGTCTTTATACTGACGTTAATTAAAGCTTTTGACATTATACGGAGGCGTATGATTTATTCTTGGGGGATAAAGCGAAATGTGTAACCTCTAGTTTCGACGGCCAATTTTCTCTGTGATATTTTTGCTGAATTTGTAAACTGTAAAAGATTACCCAGCACTATAGGTCAAACCTGGGAGACGTTTTCTCTAAAAAAGAAACATAATATTGATCACCTTGAAAATGATAGGAAATTGGGATCACACCAGTCACGCAGTGTGAGCATAGTTTTATATTTAATATTATATGAATCCTTGAACAAAAATTGTATGATTACAAATGGTCGTAAATAATAACAATGGCCCAATAATCTGCTAGAAGCCTAAATCCTGTTCAGTTTGGGGAAGTCCCTAAACAGTTTTGTCATATTTCTGTGAAATCTGGTATTCACAATTTAACTAAAAATTATAAGGAATTTAAACAATAGATGATGAATTCATAATATAGAGCGGTTACTCGAGAAGAAAAAAAAACACTCCGCTCTACAAAAAGGTATCCTATCATTATCCCGGCCAATACAGCCGAGATCCCATGACAAGAGGTTCAAGGCTTCCCGGAATTTCTTCCTACCGTGCACATGGGGGAAGTAACCTGGGTGGAGAGCGGCAAATATTAATTAATGTCTTCTAAAAGGACATAGTGGCGTGCAAGAGATTCGAATCATTTACAATGTGATCCACAGTTGATTAACGTATCTGCGTAAAGATGTTAAAGTGGCCTGAGAAAAGGCAAATGACAATGTTTATTTGATACATTCTTTGTATTCATGATAACGTATATGATCAAAATCATTGCTTGTTTCCCTTTGGTCAATTCAATTCAAATCAATTCAAGTCAATTCTAGAGGGCGTACTTGGAAAGCAGTTTTGTTAAACTGAATGTACCTACCCTCTATTTTAAATAAAACTTGAATAAATAAATAAATAAATAAAATAAAATGTGTACATAAACGCTTCTTGAAAAACAAAATTATATTTAGAATCTCACGTTTAATGATTTCTTTGCCACTGTGGATCTTGTATTTACTGTTTTTTCCATTCATCTCGGTGGTCCATTTCCGCTCACTCTTTCAGTAGAAAATATCTTTTCTTTAAACGTGAAGGAAATCCCATCACTTAATTCCCAAGAACAAAGCATGTGCTAGCTGCAGTATTGCACAGCACACCCGTTTCATCGTGTTTGCAGAAGCACCGCTCACCCTCGGGTCCTCGTTCAGTGGTTGAACCAGACCGGGGGGGGGGGGGGGATGGGGCACTTACCCCATGTACCCATGATGAATCTTGCCCTCACAAATCTCTCATTCATTAATAACTTAGTTCATCACACAGAAATAAAATGAACAAATATTTTATGTCGTTGTTGTCGATGTTGTAGTTAAGTTTCATCCAATCACCGATAACCTCTATCTCTTCTAAAGAACTATACGGTTCAATCCCTTATAAGGAAATGGGAGATCTCTGGGTTTGATTCTGAATCGTGTCCTCCGGATGTTCAATTTCATTTATTTCCATTTTAAAACAATGTGAGCACCATTATTATTACGGTCAGGAAGGAGAATGCGCTCATTGAAATTTCGGACAGGCCGACATTTGGGCTCATATGTTCCATACTCCGTTCGTTTGTACAATTAAATGGAGTGAGGAGCATGAGGGCCCGAGTATCGGTTTGGTGTGGTTTTCCTTCCTTCCTTCACACTGATGTTCTATCCTTTTCATCATTTTCAATGTGTAATACTAGAATATGAGAATATTTTATATCTTGTCTATCTTTTATTTTGATGGTTCTTCTATGATTATAAACACAACGATATAGTTTCTCATATATATATATTACGTATTTGTACAATGTGTGACCAAAACAAATTTCCATGTATTGTTTTGAATTTGGATGAATAAAAAGAATTGAATTGAATTGAATTGAATAGAGAACATGGAAATAAAAACATGATGGTATAGCCCTAATGGCGGCTACGATGTTGAGTTAAAAGGCAGGGTAGAGGTCTTATCAAGCCTGTGTAATGTAATATGTGATCTTTCTCATTCCTCTTCTTCTTACGAGTTAGAATCATTATAGAAGTAATTTCTTATGAAAAGGAGTGTTCCTGAAATGATTTTATGTTCTAGATTTGATTAAAAATGTTTTAATACGTTGAATCAGATGTTGAAGCCCATATGCAGTGCTTTTTAAAGAATGTGATTTTCAGCCACATCGAGACAATTCCTTATCATTTTGATACAGTAGCTCCAAAGCTGCATTATGTGATAACTTGTATGTAGTTTCTTTCACAATTCAATTGCATGATCAAATGATCATGTTTTTTCATTTTTCTTTTCTTAAATACAGTATGTTATTCTTGAAAAGCCGTTAAATGGGAGCATTCGACTTCTTCTCTCAAGTCTGACTGAAAAAAATCTGAAAGAAACCCACACCTGAAAAGTATAGATGCATGTATATAGAATTAACCCACAAAGAGCCAGAGGACGCCCCTTTTTCTCTCCAAATTCCTGGATACGCCACTGTTCATTTCCCAAGTGATGAAGCTATTACTTGGAATGTGAGCAGTGGGAAATGAAGGTGCCGAGGTGATCGACTGACAAATCGACCAAGGAGGCTGATTTGGCATGAAATGGGGCATCGCTTGATCGCACTCGCTCAGTCCACCACTGCAGAAATGTAAATCTTTGCACAGCTCACCTTGGTGTTAGTACTCCGTGAGTGTGAGCATTCGAGTCAGCGTAATTATTTCTCAAGAAGCATATTGATTAATAATAATACACAATGTAGACTTTACAAAAAATATGGACTTAAAAAAAAAAAAAAAATCCTTTTGCTATGCCTTGCATTACTTTGAATTCTATTGTCCATTTTCCGAATTTGCATTCAATATCATGAATAATTCCATGCTCTCTTTCGTAATGCTCATACTGATACCAAGCTCATGGTGACTTGAGTTTTTTCCTTCCTATGAATGTTATGTACCCTTTAAAATATCACTTTTCGTCAAAAGGACGACTATTTCGTACGTTCCCTTGGATTCGGAGATGAGTTCCAAGAACAGAATATCTGAATATTGTTTCTAACGACAACACTAACATTACAACCAGGGAGATAATACGGTGTGCTTATATATTTTGAAGAGATGTGGCAGTAATGGACCTTTGCTTGTTGCAGTGGTCTAGTCTGTGTGGATATTGTTTGATCGATTAAAGTTAAGCGATTGCTCGAACACACCAGCGGAGAGGAAAATGGCGCCACGTCCCAGTTTACTGGGAATTGATGCAGAGAGAGAGAGAGAGAGAGAGGGGGAAGGAGAGAGGGAGAGAGAGAAAGAGAGAGAGAGAGAGAGAGAGAGAGAGAGAGAGAGAGGGGGGGGGGGTCCGGGATTCCTTGCCACCCCCGTCATTACTAGTTAAACATGCCTCTTTCGTAGAAGATAGCATAACATCCTATAACTTCGTCGAGAAATTGAAGAAAGATTGCTTCTGAATGAAAAGAAAATTCATAAACATCGATCTTTACTCAAATACCAATCACCTCACAATATCACATTCATATTAGTGGGAAGGTCGAGTTCCCTTTTGGAGACACCATGAATAAGATGCATGTAAAGATAAATGATTTTATCAATCGAAAATAACTTGGGTAAACCACCCCGCATTCTGATATTTATTTCCCTCATGATTACTACAGTACTTTACTATCTTATGAAGACAAATTGTAAAAATCGATGTACGCCCGGTTATACGGTTTTATATGTCTCGTATAATTGTAGAGTTCAAAGAAACAGGCCCATGGTAATAATTCGTTCATCGTCGATGAATGCGGCGATGACGATGACGCCTATGTTGATTATCATGATTATAATGACATATATGAATGTACATCATGACAAAATCATTCTGTCATCGTCGATGGCTACGACGACGATGATGACGATGATGATTATCATGATGGCATTAGATGAATGTATATATATATACATATATGATACAAAAGAAAAATACCTATAAAATCAAATGAAGATTCTAGAAAACGGATAGTCTAAATAAATATCCCCGCTTATGATAAGAATGATGTGGATGATGATAATGATGGTAGTGACGATGGTGATGATTGCACATGTATGACATTGATACGATCGCAACTAATTCCGAAAAATCAACCTGACCAATTAAAATAGCCTCGTGCGTCAATAATTAAAACATGCGAAGATGACAGTGACATATCATACGTATATGATATTGACAATACAATAGTTAAGATCGTGTTACTTATGCGAATATCCCTATGCCATCGCAATTTTCTGTAGTCAGTAGTTATCTTCTCTCCACATCCTGTTTTCCTTCGATCACTTGATTTATTCATCTATCTTATTTTTCTCTTCTCTTCCCTTTCATTAATCTTGAATCTTCTCCTATAGCTATATTTTTCCTGCCCCTTTCTCACTTACAGCTCGCTCTGAAAGATTCATTGCATTCTCCCTATTCATCACTTTCATTTTATCTCTCCACCCCCGGTCTGTCTCCCCCTCCCCCACCCTCTCTCTCTCTCTCTCTCTCTCTCCTTACACATCCTATGATATCAGTCTTTCTTCTCTCCCTCTCTCTCTCTCTCTCTCTCCCTTACACATCCTAATTATCTCAGCCCCCTTCTCTCCCGCTCTCTCTTTCTCCCCTGAACCTTTACCATACTCATCCCTTTCAGACCGTTTGAAGCCGGGTCGTCATCACCACGTTCTGTATATTTGAATAATTGATGAGTGTCGTGGAGCATTGACCGAGAAAGTCACCATCCTGCCGTTTCATCTCTTCCTATGAAGCGAGGTCTAGAGGCAGATTGATTTACGAATTTCGATGAAGTGCTGATGTCAAAGACCCTTGTGTGATGTCTGTGATCAGTGGCATGGGGCATGTGTCGCCAATCAAATGGGACAAAAATGTAAAAGACCGACAGATAGCTAGATAATAATAATAATAGCTAGTTCTTATATAGCGCTTTTCAGGACCGAAGGCCCTCTCAAAGCGCTTTACAGATGACATTATTACCCCGGTCATCGGATTCAGATAAATCGAGAGCGGAGTGTGAGAGAGAGAGAGAGAGAGAGAGAGAGAGAGAGAGAGAGAGAGAGAGAGAGAGAGAGAGAGAGAGAGGGGGGTAGAAAATGGAGAGGGGAAGGAAGATTATTAGTTACTCTCCCAGACCCCAAGACCTAAATAACAACTGCGTTGTTCATTCGCATTTAATACACTGAAGATGACTGGTACCCTCTCCCTCCGATACCAGCCAAGCCCCCCCCCCCCCCTCTCGTTGGTTAGACACAGAAATCGCCTCACTCTGTACTATCTCATCAGGGAAACGATGCGGCAATATGCCAAGTCATGACTGGAAGATATTGATTGGGATATATATATTCTTTACAAATTTAGTTTCATTTCTATTGTCCATTTTCTCCGCTTCATTTCTGTCGTCTTTTTCTATTTCCCTCGAACAATATATCAAAAGAAAGGGGGGCACACCCCCTCAGACACCCCCTGCATTCTACTGTTTTCTTTTTAATTTGGCAAAAAGAATGCACCAAGTTGAGCCATTTATGTATAAATTTCAAGAAAAATCTCCAACTTCTGAGGGGGGCACACCCCCCTCAGACACCCCCTGCATTATTCTATTTTCTTTTAATTTGGCAAAAAGAATGCACCAAGTTGAGCCATTTATGCATCAATTTAAAAAAAAATCTCCAACTTCGGAGGGGCACACCCCCCTCAGACACCCCCTGCATTCTAATGTTTCCTTTTTAATTTGTCAAAAAAATGCATCAAGTCAAGCCATCTATCCATCAATTTTTTTTAAAAAAATCGCCAACTTCTGAGGGGGCACACCCCCTCAGACACCCCACCCCCCCTGCATGGGGCACCCATTTGCCCCTCTTAACAAAATAACCTGGCGCCGCCCTGTCTGAACTTGTGTCCCCCCACGGTCTAATTTGGATTGACGCCCATGGTAGTAGTAGTAGTAGAAGTAGTAAGTAGTAGTAGTAGGAGTAGTAGTAGTAGCAGTAGCATAAGTCAGTGGCGGATCCAGGGGGGGGGGGGAATGTGTATTTTTACATTTTTTAACGTTGATTTAACCTTTTTTTGGAGATGCCCCCCCCCCCCCCTGGCGTAAGAGGACATTTTTTTTTTTTTTTTAGTCCCCAAAAAATCGAAACGACTCAGCCAGCCGCTGAATAAGCAGGGGGGGGGGGGGGGGGGGGGGTTTAAGAGGACACTATTTGTTTTTCTTTTGGTCTCGAAATTGAAAATTTGACATTTTTCTTTGTGGGGGGGGGTAAGGTCACCTTCTTTTACGTCAGCCATGGGCATGATTTTTTTTTTTTTAATTAAAAAAGAAAAAAAGAAAAAAAGGGGAGGGTTTTTAGGGGTTTTTTCCTAAAAAATACATACATAAAAATACCCAAAGGGGGGGGGGGGTTCAACCCCAACCCCCCCCCCCCCCCTACGTACGGGCCTGGTGGTGGTGGTTGTGGTGGTGGTGGTGGTGGTGGTGGTGGTAGTGGTAGCAGTAGTAGTAGTAGTAGTAGAATTAGTAGTAGTAGTAGTAGTAGTAGTAGTAGTAGTAGTAGTAGTAGTAGTAGTAGTAGTAGTAGTAGTAGTAGTAGAAGTAGTGGTAGTATCAATTTTAGCTCAATGATACTATTATTGGTTGTAAGATGACGCTCTTTAATTATTTACCTTGTAAGGTAATGAGTTGATTGATGGAAATGTAACATTAAATGCCGATGCCCCAAACATTATTAATTGTTGAGATATCTAATAAACATGAAATCACTAAAGTCACACATAAATTAAGATGAAGCATACAACACGATACATGTCTTCTTTCATAGCAAAAGCTTGTTATAATTTTCACTTCTGTGCTTATATAACAGTTGACACATGACATTTCAATGACATTTATTTCCCCCCTATACATGTACATGTATGAGAGACACACACTGGGAAATCTAAGATAGTTTGTCGTTTTAGAAGACAGCAGGTCAAAGCCTGACAGCAAAAGTGTTATATATTTGTTGCTTAATTTAGTTAGATGATCATAGACTGACATTCTCATACGATATATTGCAAACATAAAACATATTACATATCAATGCTAATTCATAACATATTATGAAGGATTAAACCAAAGTATAATTAAAATTTTCTTTGAAAAAACCCCAAATAAAGATGTGCATTTACGATAAAGCATCTTACATTACTGAACTTAAATATACACAATAATATCAACCTTTAACCTATACGACAATTTTTTTCAAGAAAGAAACACATAAATGTTACACATTTTACGTAATGCATTTGTATTTAGAAATCGATATTATGTAGTAGTCAAAGTACAAATTAGAAATGTTTTAAATAGTCAATTTATAATAAATATGTATAGTTCATTAGTGATTTTATTATAGAGATTGTCAAACACTATATAACACACACATTTGGCGAGTTGTAAACTGTTCTTTTTCTTGAAAGTTGGATAACATAGAATATCTCATAGCGTGTTTTCCCCTCACCAAGTTGCTGCTAAGTCGGGCAAGTTTAAGGCAATACAGTTATTGCATCCATTAAAACGTTAGAAAGAAGTATAGGTTGATTATGCTGATCCATCAAACGTAGTTTATTTTAGCAGTAGACATCACTGTTATCATTTGCAAAGATAACACATTTTCACGATAATTACAACAATCTTTAGCACGATCTAGTCAACCTATTGCATAACAAATCTATAACGTCTTAGTTGAAAATGGTGATGATAATTATTTATAATCACATCTTAATAATTATATCAAACGGTCCCGTTATATTTACACGGAATGACTTATGCCTCAACAGCACGAGTGCCAGCACTCTGTGTTACCGTTGTACACAATCAAACACTGCCATCTATTGTCATATCACTGTATACGATTTCGATTCGACTGGTTCTAAAAGGGAAATGGCTCCCTGATAATTGATACGATTAGTCATGTCTCACTGATCATGTAATGATTGCAAGCAAAGTTGCGGGTAAATTTCAGATCTCGACTTGCAAATGCGAGTGCATTTTTTGTTCATGAGAAATTACTTTTGTCACTTGATATCAGTTTCACAAACAAGGATGAACCTTCAATTACCCGTTTCAAAACTCTCTTGACTTTCGAAGATCAGCAACGAAACTTTCATCATCATCGATCCTCGACAAATTGAGGATGAGGAATTGCACTCATAATAAATGGCCTTGTATTTCTAGCTTTTTCAGATCATGCTAATTGAACCAGTTCCCTTTTGTTTGATTTCTCATATACTAATTAATTGCAGCACCCATACTGAGATATGCTCATGGCGGCATACATCCCTGTCACACTTCGTCTATGCTTTTTACCCTTCCATCATATTAACAAACATACATTGTGCATCATTGAACATTTCGTTCTCATCGTCAACATCATGACCTTCGGACATGAGCCGTCATTCAGAATGCGTTATTAGGAAATTTTAGATTTCTGCACGACGAGAACGTGGACTGCCCTTTTAAGGCAACGTGACGTCCTTTTAAGGCACTGGCAGTGACGTCACATTGCCTTAAAAGGGCAGTCCACGTTCTCGTCGTGCAGAATCTAAAAGTCCCTATCACTGACGCTTATCAAGCCTATGAAGTCAATGAACGCATGCGCCAGTATAATTCAATGAAATATGCATTCGGTGTGTCATAACAATGTCACTCTAACATGGGACGTCAAGACCAGGTCAGTCACTGACACAGCCATAAGTCAGCTTAATAGCGCCTCGTGTGCAATGTGCCAATGTCTTTTGAACACGTGGCGTCATTCGATCAAGTTACTATCAGCGCTAATCGCTCATGCGCCAGGACTTAAACGCAATGTTAGGACAATTAACTTTGCATTCGGTGTTCGTATGATGTCACTATCTCCTGTCGCGTCAAAGACAGTATGCCTTTCAGTTTGTGACGCAGTCCTACGTCAGGAATTTGGACTGCTGACGTCATACTCGAAACGATCTTCGGTGGCTGAAACGCGATCTCGATCGTTTGGTTCTCCAACTACCGTCTGGTATGGAGTTCGGACGACAAGAGAGGATACTCTTGAAGACGGTCTTAAAGTTCGGATGCCTGGACGCGTAGATAAAAGGATTAATGCACGAGTTAAAGACGAGGATTAACGTGATCCAAGGGATAGCTGGGTCACTGGACGGGATTAGACCCCCGATTGTAGCTGGCAAGACACAAAGTAGAAATGCGCAGATGACCAGAAATAGATTTTTTGTAATTTCGACCTGTTGTTTGCGGACCTTCTTGGCGCGTTTTTTCTCGAGCGAGAGAACAGTGGCGAGGCCGTTGACGCCTCCCGCGTTATGGTTGTCGTAATCGTTCGAGTTCGCACTGCTTTCGTTGTGGGATATGGGATCTCCCACTTGATGCAGTGATCGCGAGAGACGTCGTTGATCAGGAGAAACCGCCCCCGTTGTGCAAGTTATATCCGACATACAATCTATACTCCTTGATCGATAGAGTTGACGATTGTGGCTGGTCACGTGATGGTATATCTTTGCGTAGCATGCGAGGATCAGAATGACGGCTGGACTGAGAACAGAGAGCGCACCAAGAATACTCAAATAGTCTGCATTTTCGTGAGATGTATCCTGCGTACATACTTTGTACTTGTGGGAATAGCCTATGTTCCCGAGTCCTGTCTGAGTCCCAATGATGATAATCAGTACGGGATAAATCCAGGAGAATACGACCATGAAGACGATGTTTAGAGGTTTGTAGATCCAGATGTACGATGACGGTTTGTGGGTGATCAAAAAGTACCTATTAATTGCGATCATAGTGAGAGATATAGCGCTCGTTCCAAGACAAATCAGCGATAATGCGGCGATAGCCATGCAGAGCAGCTCGGAGAACGGCATTCCATGAAAGGTTAATAGCGTCGCAACGTGGAACCACATTAGGACGGTGATGGCGATGTCCGCTGCGGCGAGGTTGATGACGAAAACATTCGTGGTCGTCTGCAGCCGTCGGGAGAGCGCGACGGCGAGGATGACCAGGAGGTTGCCAAGGAAACTGACGATGGAAATAACGAGGAGAAGCGCGGCCAACAGGACGCGGTGACTGGCCGTCGAAAACTCGAACTCGGGCTCGCCATCGTTCCCGTGACTTGTGTTCCCAGAAGGACCCATGGGGTTTATGGGGTGATAAGGCGTTTCCATTTTCAATGTATGTAGAATTTAAAGAAAATTACTTTCCGTTGTGATGACCAAGTTCTCTCTTGTGACGAGCTTAAAGAAGTACCCGATGGTGATCGTCCACTTAATTGTAAAGGTGTATCACCAACTACAATCTTTAGCTCCTGATCCAACACTATTTATCTCGATTTCGACCGGTCTGTTCGGATGCAAATGATTCCATGTCACGATACTCTCGCATACCATATACTTATCAATTAATAGCTATGATTTATCACAAATCCTGGGCTAAGTTTTCCTCGAGAGTGGTGGGACTCCAAGTTTCGTCACGCAGCTTAAGTCCTCGATGAACCATTGTCATCCATCATACCTGCAGTCAAGAAAGAGAGAAATTTAAAGGGAAAGGTTAAATAATGATAATTAATTATTTTCATCATGTCCTTCTGGTTATTGTATGGAAAGGGTGGAAAGGGACGGAACTAATCGCAATGGAACAAGTAAGTCAGTGAATACTGATAATCATTAGAAAAAACAATTATATTAAAATTATAGAGATAACTATAAAATAAAGATAATTAAACATATTTCATCATTTCATTATCACTTTTTGTTTGGAAAGGGTGAATTGTGACCGAACTTAACGTAATGGACTAAGTAAGTCACATTGTCTGATAACGTAATTTCACAATAAAATATTTGTCAGTAACGAATTCGTTGTGTCGTAATTATGATTTTTGTACAGAAAAAAGAAAGAAATATAGACACGAGTACTGCCAAACAACTACTTGATAACTTCTGCTGCATGCGATTTAAAGTGTGACAAAAAAAGTACAATAATGTACACTGGCTAGAGAGGTTCTATAATTGAATCTATACAGCATCAAGGTTTTCTGGGGGGCGCTATAGAAATGCGATTGATCACAGTCATGAAGTGCTCTTGACCGAGCCATGTAAGAGATTTCTAAGAAGGATCCAACAAACATGATTGTATTTCAATCATTATGAAACTAGTATTTGACCATATTTCTGATACTCACATAACAGTTCTAGCACTTCAAAATGATTTATATAAGGTAATTATGACGAAAGTGGCATAAGGATCTGAATAAGAGATTGCATCCTACTTATCAGTAACAAAACAACGTTTCCCAAGACCTCGTTAAAAATAATAATAATATTCCACTTTCATATAGCGCTTAATACATCTCATATGTCTCCAAGCGCTTTACAGTGACTGATAAACAACCCTGTATGGATAGATGCAATTCTACTAGAGTTTAGAAGATTTGCTACAAGCATAAGTTCGCGTGAGTCAAAAGAATTGAGAATTTACCAATTTTTGGGGCAATTTTACCTAATATTTAGGCTGATTATTTACGGATTTCGGTGGTTGCAGCATTCCATAAGCACTTGATATATGATTATATGTATTAGGTATCAGTTTGCAATATACCTGACAGAAGTTAGATTAATGTCCTGCTAATGGACACGGACATGAGTAGAATAGTTTCTAATGCCCCAAGCACAACCTACCAAGTTCTTGTCGATCGCTCTGACCGATACTTGTATCATTATGTCTCAATACATGTATCTATGAACCCCCCAAAACAAACAAATAAACATACACGCTCAAAACTATTTAAAGAATATGAGCAGACCACGATGGAATTAAATCATAGTTTTAAAAGAAGTACAACATGGTTAATTGGTAATATTAACCAAACAAAATTCAGTGTAAACATCTATTTTTAGAAGTGGTGTGCGGGTGAAAACATTTGGATCAAATTAACGCAATTTATAAATACAGTCTGTGGATTATTATTTAAAACCGCATAACTAAGACATGATTAAAAAGGCAAGAGAGCGCTCATATGCGTGCTAAAATTAACTTAATTATTTCTATTTTCGCATGTTCAGAGTTATTTTGATCCAGTTAAAGGCAATTTAAGTATTACTGAGAAACATTGCGCGGGAGTAATCGAAGAGAGCAATATTGTGCAACTTCTTTTGTTCTATACCCTATTTAACCAATTAATTAAAAATGAAATTATAATTCTTTTTAAAGCTCATCCAATGATGGCATATTAAGGTCCTATCACGGCTAGACATGTGATAAAGACAAATCATCTAAATTGATTGAATATTTGAATAAACATATACGAGGCCAGTTATAAAGCAGGTACCATTTTTCGTCATTTCCTTGTTTGTTCATGTTATAAAGGGTATTATAAGCTATCATTTGGTAAAGCTTTACTTTCTGTTTCCTTCATAAGTTAGAAGTTAAACACACTCATTCGGTTATCCTTAGCATTGTACTGAAATAGAAATTTAACAAGGATTAAGTAGCATTTTCTGTATTTTTTACAGTCCATAAACGAAGAAATAATCCAGAAGGGAATAATTCCTTAATTAATTTAAGAAAGAAAATGTTAACGTCATAGGATCCTGTTTTACAAATTAAAGAATACTTCTTTTCCAATAAAACTCAAGTTCTTTATAGCATGAGTGGATGTACACTCTTAAAAATGTCTAGTCAGATTTGACTAGAAACTAGTCAAATCTGACTAGAATAAAGGATCCCAGGGGCACTTACTAGTTTCTAGTCCTTTTGAACCGAAAAAACTAGTCACGAACGATAATGGATTAGATTACTATTCAAACTTGTTTGAAAATTAGTCACGAACTAGTCACGAACGATAATGGATTAGATTACTATTCAAACTTGTTTGAAAATGGATAGATTCATAGTCATAATGACTAAAATCTAGTCAAAAAATGTGACTAGAAAATCTGATCAAAATCTGACTAGGTATTTTTAAGAGTGTAGATCATTTCTCCTCTCTTTGAAAGCAACACCTAATTTCAATAAAGAAAGAAAGCAACAAACAAACAAGCAGCAACAACAGCAAAGTAACAATAAGGCGTTGTATACTGTACTCAGGCCAGACATCGTGGAGTTTTGCGGTTTTCAAAAATGTTTGCTCCCCATACCGTCAGACGATCCTGGATTTCTGGTTTTAAATACTCATGTTCTTTCAAATAATCCCCACCCAAGCGGGGCGATTCTATCCATGGTGAATTAGTTTATATCTTCTTTATGAGAAGAACACGTGGTGCATTGTGACACGATCAAAATATGTCAGCCCTCTCACTTTAATCCTTTATAAACTTCAACTCGACCTAGCCCCATTGTTTTATGAGGGGCGTTATAAATATGGATTATCGTGGGCGTAATATAGCTGTCATAAATAATTATGTTTTATTCGCGTTGACAGCATCAGAATCATACACAGGTAAAAGAGGAATCATTGCCAATATCGATGAAGCAATAATTTGTTAATCTGTTTTCGTTTCATTCGCTTATCTATCGTATCACTTTCTTTTCAGTATAATGTCATCATTGTTTAGGCTGCAATGGCAGGAACTCATTTGAGAGTTATCACTTCCTATCCACATGGCATTCAAACAATCTTGACATTTCAGATAACAAAGTCGTTTCGTTATTAGTTGAAGGTGAATTGCTAAAAGTAACTCATAGAATAGAACAGGAGCACGGCTGTCTACAAGGTTTGTTTCTCATTAAAATAAAATGAAAACTTCCGATGATATCTTGAAATATTGAAGTCACTGATAGTTTACAATCGTTATGACTTTTAAAGGCACGCTGTCCTACTTGTAGCTACTTGCTCCCTCTATATAGAAAACTTCCACAATCGATGCCTGTTGGTCCCCCATGATCCTCTTTTTCTTATGTTAAATGAGAGCTGAGTTAATGAGATAGCCACCTGTCACAGTGACCTCGCTGGCTCGCTGGCTGGTCTAATCCCTTCTAGCTGAAGTAGTAAAGCCTGCCTTTAAACAGAGAAGTGTCCGATTGTCTTTAAGTCGTCTTCGACGTTTGGTTGTTATCAATTTTCATTTCGGTTGTGTATTATTTGTCCATACATGTCGAATGTTTTGATAACAATTCATTCGAGTTTGACCTTATTTTACCTATACAGGTAGAGGTGTCGTGGTCGAGTGATATGTCGATATCCGTGGTTCGACTCCTGCCGCGGCATTAATGTCCTTTGGAAAGACATTAATCTATATTTGCCACATTCGACCCAGGTGAGGTAAATGGGTACCTGGCAAGAATCAAATCCTTGACATAGTGCTCGATGGCCGTAATGGCAACCACGCTAAAGTCGGGGTAATCATTTCCAAAGCTCTTTGTAAACGCATAGAGACGTTATAATAATAATAATAATAATAATAATATTCAGTTTTTATATAGCGCTTAATACATCTCGGACGTCCCTTTACACCTTACAGATATACTATTACCCCGGTCATTGGATTCAGTGCTTGCCCGCACAATCTCCCCTCCTTGATGAGCATTCCAGCCAGGCGTGACTTGACGCTCAAAAACCGATAATGTGATAGGCGTTATAAAAGAAACGAATATTATTATTACATTGGATGAATTATAAGTGAATATTTCTGCAATAGGTATCAAAGAAAGGTAAAAAGAACAGGACTAAACTAATCCTTAAGAAATCCCGAATATAGTTTAAATATTTAAATATAAATATATCTTGATATTTGTGTCTCTTCTACAGAGAAATTGACAATGTTAGATATCTGTGTATACATTATTTTAGTTTATAGGAAATTTGAATGACCTGATCAAAGGGGGATTCACTGGATTACCAGTACAGCGATACTAATACAAGTACATTTGATTTTAAACTATCTTGGCTTTTAACTTCGGCAGTTCGCTTATAATTTTCTCGAGTTTTGGTAAACGTGTAACTTTAAATCCAACGAAGATCCACTGTAAACATTGATTGTTAATTATAAATCATTCAGGTTTTAAATATTTTGTTATAATTTTTTCTTTGTTTTAGTAAATATGGCATGGACGCAGAAATATTGAAAGGTCTGAACTAATCTGAATAATTGTTGAAATTGACCGCTGAAATGATTACCTGAGAACGTGACATACATTCTTAAAAGAATGTTACTTACTATTTAGCCCTTTCGTCCTCTCTAGCCTATATCTTCAAGTTGTATGCTGATTTAGTATACTTCTCGTCCTGTCGTATTCGTGCTGTATCATGCAGTCACTTCGCTATGCAATGCAATGTAGGACGCGTTTGTTTTTCCGAATGAACTTTCAAAAACTATTTGAGCACGAAATCTTGAATGGAATTCTGTTCTTTGTATACTCAGCTATGTGGCAGACTTTACTCAAATTGAAGCCAGTGTTTGGCAGGAAGTTTGGTGTTTTCCTCAGTTGTTTGTTAAAGAAACAATTATCCATGTGATCTGTTTGAATATGTAACGCGTGAGAATATCCCGTTTGTAACCTTTAGCGGTAATGAACCACATGAAAAACAAAGAACAACGAACAATGACAAGAGTATAGAGTGTGAGTATAGAATACAACAAAAATATCTCGCATTCAAAACCCAATATCCTAAAACCAAAGTAACATTTGTTAAATATGTAATGTCATGATAGCTTTATAGCAGGGCTTCTTTATATAAAACAAATTGTGATACTTTGCTGTTGATAACACGTCTTACAACGTTTATTTTTAGAAACAATTTTCAGATGTTATTAAACTGATATATATGCTGAGCGTATCTAACCCTTCTCTTTCCTTCTCTCCATTACAGCGCATAGGGACATTGGGATAATAGTTATCTAAGTATGATAGATTATTATTATCATCGTATTTGATAGGTTGCTTATCCGAATTTGACAATGGATCAGCGAGCACTTGTCACTTAAAAAACAAAATATTCAAAATATTTTGCTCAATTTTTAGGTTGGATAGTGTTTAGGAAGTACTTTCACTATCAACTGAACCATCCATTTAATGCAAAAGTGGGACACAGGATAACGTTTGACATGAATCAGGAAATATACTGCTATTCAGCTGTCTGTCGACAAACTTTATTTATCAAATTGTCAAATAAAAGAATATTTGATGGGTTTTATAAGGTGACAAGGTGAGTGTTTTTGACAATATACACATTAGCAGGCACGTAGACAGGGGGGGGGGGGGGGCACGGGGGGGGGGGGGGGGGGGGGGCACGTGCCCCCCTAACATTTCCAGGATCGGTTGAAATTTTGTAGACCCCTTTTTTGACCTCGATCGATTACATGTATGTGCCCCCCCCCCCCCCAAATATCAAACTCTGGCTACGTGCCTGCACATTAGGATAAAAGGATAGTAATGTTCGTGCATTTATAGTATGAACAACAGATTAACAAAAAAATTGGCATAAGTAAGCCTCATTAACCTGAAAACGTGCAAGTTTTATGTTATGTTAGCAACATTCATACTTGAAAGTCATCAGTGTTTATATCCAAACAGTTTTTTCCACGAATTTCGACTCTATTGTTCTTCTGATTAATTACCTTTATGGTCTCTTTTGAAATAGGTTTTACAACATGACAATTAATAAAATGATGTAACATGTAGGTTTCAAGGCAGTTTTACAAAAAGAAACTTATTATTTAATAAATATCCATTCGCATTTTCTTTTAAAGGCACACTGTCCTACTTGTAGCTACTTGCTCCCTCTATATAGAAAACTTCCCCAATCGGTGCCTGTTGGTCCCCCATGATCCTCTTTTTCTAATGTTAAATGAGAGCTGAGTTAATGAGATAGCCACCTGTCACAGTGACCTCACTGGCTCGCTTGGTGGTCTAATCCCTTCTGGCTGAAGTAGTAAAGCCTGCCTTTAAAGGTTGTAGTTCTGTCATGAAAAACGTGGGTCTGCGCGTCCATCTTCTGAATCTAATTGGCACCTGTTTGACCTTTGAAATATTAGATTACAACTTAAAAGTAAATTGTTCTTTGTATTATATTGATTGTCAAAACGCGATATGGGTAGTATAGTTTATAGTATGTCTATATCTAAGTTATACTGGTATATTAATGTCGGGAGATTGGAAAATCGTCTAAATCTTCTTTCATTTTTTATGGTAAGTTACGTAACAGCAATTTCGAAAATGTGGGGGTCATTTTGACATAACTCTGGACCCTGGTTGAGATGGCGGGGGAAATTTCTTATTTTTTCCTATTTATTATTCCACTGCGATTCTTTTATTTGATACCCATTTAATACACACGTTTCATGAAACAATCTCGTTCAGCACGTGTATACATTGGGGAAGGCGAGTGCAGGGGCGTTGAAGGGATTTGAGTATCTTTGTCTCAGATTCTGAACAGATTCCTTGATTTAGCTCATACTGCAATCATAATTATAAACCTTTAGGTCTTTATTATCATTATCAAGATATTTATGATCGGAAATCGATTTTTCAAAAACCGTTTTCCGCAACGGTTTTTTTTTTATAACACTACAGTCTAATGGGGAAAATGAGTATGGTAAAACCGGTCACTCAAAGATTTTTACTTTTTTGAGGCACTTCACGATCATTTTTTTAGGGCTTTAATATTTCACCATATCACAGACGCTAATAAAACGTAGGGCCGTGCATCCCAGATTTGGCATAGTTAAACATTGCCTTTAATAGAGAATCGCGTGCATAATAATTATATCCAGTCGCCATTTATGTTGGTAGTACACTTTAGACATCGGTTGTATCTGATATCTTCAAGAATTATATGTAGGACAAGAACTCTTTCTTTTCTTATACTTCCAAATGAATATTGACCTTATCTCGGAGAGAAAGTTTCAATATAATATAAGATGAATGTTTTGTATTATTTTGTTAATACACGTACTCGTTCTTCCATGCGTTTCAGGGAGCCTTAGTGACGACACTAGGGCGCTTTAGTAACGAGACGGTACGCACAGGAGACGGTAATGCGAGCGAAAAAAACAAACTGCGCATGCGCGATTCTGAATTCTCTCCGTCCCGTCGATTTTCGGAACGGTACTCGGCCAACATAGCGTTCGTTCCCTAAACACGACGTAAGAGAGAGAGCTGACAAATAATTTGTATCTAGATCTAACAATGCAGGGCCCTACTGAAGATAAAAACAGGAAATCTACTAGTGTTTCCAATGTCTGTTCGGTATCTATACCTCAATTTACAATAAATTGATGGTTTGGCCGTTTAGGCCTACTTTGGGGGCCCTTTTTCATCGTTATGCATGACGTGCCTACACGCTGCGCACTACAGCCCACCGCCGGGTCTATTGCCCCGGCGCTCCGGCCAAGCCTTGAGGCCCAAGAGCACTCGCACCAAAATGCAGCAGGTGTGCGGTTCAGCGCGGCTTTGCGTCCCCGTCGCCTTTAGCAGACAGCGAAAGCGCTTAAACATCACGACGGTAACAAGAGTGCGAGACCCGTCACAGTTGGTTAAACACTCCGTCTCCTGTGCGTACCGTCTCGTTACTAAAGCGCCCTAGTGGCGTATAGGGGAGGTTGGGGAGGGGGTAAAAACTGCGAACTTTGTCCCTTTATAGAACCTGAACAACCCAAGTGTCACACTTTTAGTGCACAAACCCAAGAAGGCCCTCAGTTTTGTTTCTTTAACGGAAAGCCAGACAACCGAACGATGCCACATTCATCGAAGATAAGTTCTGTTTGAAGATAGGTTTGGGGGTAACCATTGAGAGTTCTGTTCCAGTTCTGTTCCATCATTTAATTCCACAAGACCATTCTCGATAAGGGTGATGACGTTTAGTGGTACTTTATGACCTCAATTAGTCTAATTATACGACCTCTTTGTGTAATCCTGACGAATTTAGAATATATCTTTTTATACGGCATTTATTTGATCTGATAAGGGTTTTATAATCGTCTCAAAAGATAACAAAGAGGATTTTCTCTCACGAATATCATGGAATGCGATTGAGGGAGGTGACGCGTTACACACCTGTGTATTATGGGGATTGTTTGATATAATAAAATTGTAACGTATTGGAATTTAATTTGAATACATAACATACATAGTAACCAATACGTGTGGATAGGTTTGTTATCTCACCAGTAGGTACGTTTCAAACTGTAAATACTAGATTGAATAAAAAATAAATAATTAAATTTTATATGAATCGGTCAAAAAAAAAAATCTATTTTTTTTAAAAGGGAAAATGTTCACAGTATTTGTAGTTCTATACCCGAGGCTCATTTTTAAAAGTCAAAATCAAACCAGTTCTATTTCCCCCTATTTGCATCAATTTCTTAATGCAAATTATCAAAAAAGTTAATTATCGCCCCTTTTAGCATTCAAAGGGGGGGGGGGTAATCATCATACCTCTAGTGGTTAGAGCACACCCTTATTACGTAAATAAGTCCACCCCACTGATATGAGGCACCCTCTTATCAGTGTGTCATGATGTTGCTTTCCGGGTAACAGAGCTAGAGGCCCGTTATAAAGTGCTTCATAATTATGGATATAGGGATGGTGTGTTACTAACGGAACACTTAATTATCTCTGTACTTCTTTACCAATCAAACAACCCAAATATGCTTGCAAGATACTTGGTGGCAATGGACTAGCGTGACAGGAACTAGATAATTAGCGTGTTTAATCTTTGTAGGAAGTCTATTGTCACCTTTTCCGGTAGGTTGCCTTCAAAATTAATACACCTATCATGATACTTAATCAAGTGGCAGGTTTTATTCGTGATTTTGAGGAGAAAAGGGCCAGAAGGGGGGGGGGGGTGGTGGGTAATGGAAACATTACCAAACTCTATCAATATTTTATAGCGGGCCGTATATCATGGTATATAATACTTATAAAGGTATTTCCCTGTATCCTAACCGATCCAAAAGGTACTTCATCTAGCGCCTTCTCCTTGGAGTTACAAATTGCACCAGATACTACCCTTAACATCCTATCGAAACTTAAATAATAATAAATTACTATATCACTTCAGAAATAAAGTTATCTACGTATATAGGCTTACGAAACAAGGTCACCACAATTTGGATCGCAGAGAAAACCCCATATGCCCATATTCAACTCAAATTTAAACCCGACGCAAGGTGTTAGCTTTTGTTCGCAATTAGGTTGAGTCCGATGTCTGGGTTTTTCTTTGTTAAAACGCGATCATATACCCGCTCGCTCGAGACAGGGTTTAACAGAGTTAGTGGAATATGGGTAATTTTCTTTTATTGGAACAATGGTGAACTAGTAGGGTAAACCCCCTTTAATTCACAATGGAATCAGATTTTAGTCGCAGCATTCATACTGCAAAGTGAAAGAGAAGAAAATTCCATTACATTTTTTTCTCTTCAAGCAAAATGGCTTTGACTTTTCTACCACGAACATTTCTATGTACCAGTGTAATTTTTTTAATCACGACTATGCCAAATATTTGTACGTTTTACAATTATTTTACAAGTTTTAAACGGATATAAATTTTTAACATTTCTATTAATTCGTCGCTGTTTTCACGAAGTGACGGTAGTGAAAAAAAATTGCATTCACTTTGCGTTACGATTTTCCTCACTACCGTCACTTCGTGAAAACAAGGACGAATTACTAGGCATTAATCGACTTATGTTGAATCAAAATCGAAAGTAAGTGGGAAATAAATTCTGATCCAAAAACCAGGGGGGATATTAAAATATTTATATATGCCAGTTGAAATACCATTGTAAGCATTTCGCTCGATTAAATACTTATAATTTTATCACGTCAATGCGGCCTGGGGGCCATATGGTATACCCATGGGAACGCATTTTCACAAACAAAATATTTGGTCTCAAATAAGTACTACCGAATCATCCATGTCATATTGATACGTTTAATTCACGCTATTTTTAAACTCTTTCTAACCACAGACCATTACACACGCGTACTCAACAAACCCTGACCATCGTAAACAATTATAGTTGAAAACCACCAAACGTACAATGCCATGAAATACGTACTTCAAACCCGGGCTTCAAACAATAGCCTGACTACTAAGTTTCAAGGTGTCAATATTATATTTTTTTACGAATTAAACTTTCTGGCCGGATAATAACTGTCACTACTGAAGCTAGGAGGAAACAAGTTAGCTTCTGTAAGGCTCTCGGAAGGGCTTCAAGAACTGAAAGTGTATACACGTGAAAACACGTATCGGAGTTATAAGTTTTTTTTGTATCGCTTGGTTGGAAATCCTTTGGATAACTATCTTCTTGATTATTGCGGGTTATCTTTGATTACTTTCATACAAAGAATGTGCAATAACACGTGAACCACTATCTTAATATTGTATTGAAAGTAGCCTGTTGGGCAATATAAGGCTGGTCCCATATACAGAATAATACAGAATCATATCCCCACAAAATTACACATCATTATCACATCAGCTTCGTAATTAATTTATCATAAACCTTCTTCCTGCCATAAAACAGGCGCGGTTCGAGAATAATATTTTGGGGGGCATTCGGAGGACGGGGGCGCTCGATTGCCCCGCCAAGCCGCCCTCCCTAGAACCGCTCCTACCATTCCATTAGAGTTAAAACGAAAAAACGAGGACAGATTATAATATAAGACATATCTCTTCCGCAAACGAAAGGTCTTTAGACTTTACTATTTCGAATAAAACTTATCGTTACAGCTTCCTTGCTCGAAGCTTTAAATAGCTATCAAATCTTTTGTTTCATTTGTCCTTACGTGTGTATAGCTGAGTTCTAAACTGCCATTATGTAAACAGCTTATATTATCAGCATTGCCATGATTGTAATCGTGTATGAAGGCTAACGACTATACATTCGGTATTGGAAGATAATTTACCATTGTCATGAGGGGAAAAGGGCATATTTTCTCCACTCGTTTTGTGCATGTTTAGTCCTGGAGTAATGAGTAATGATATAAACATGAATAGGATAAGTTAAAAGAAAATCTGTAGGCCATCTCATCATTTGTGGAAGGCTCCATGATCTCATCATGTATAGCAGGCCTGTCATGTTAAAGGGCAATCCAACTCTTGTAAAATAAGTTCATTTGAATGAAAGCAGAACAAATCGGAGAAACAGAATGGCGAACGCTTGAAAAAAATCGAAACAACTTCGTGGAAAAAAACATCTATTGATGCCTTTGAAAATCAGTACTTTTGTTAATATAATTATATAATAATTGTTTTTAACATTAGCGTGAGCCTCAAAATCATAATTATTGTAATCTGAATGTTACTGAGTCTACGGGGCTACACATTCACCTCCAATCAATCAGTGAATATCAAATTAGTCAAAGATATGAATATAAAACATGTACATATTATGTGTAGTAAACTGAAACGAGAAGATAAACCCATGTGGGTGTTTCACAAAGACTAAGAGTGACTTTAAGTTGGACTTAACTGTGGCAATCCGTTCTTGCCACTGTTTGCTCTCACCATTATAATCTTTAGGCTGATATTATATTTCCCTTCAATAATGAATTATCAAAAAAAAAAGTAAATTTTGTAGATTTGTGACCATGATTTGTATGTCCTTTGAGAGACCAATGCCAGTTAATGATAAAAGCAAACAGTGGCATGAACAGCCTGCCATAATTAAGTCCAACTTAAAGTTGATCTAAGCTTTTGTGAAACACCCCCTGCGGCCGGTCCGATATTCTCCATAATTGGTTGAGAGTGAGAAGGGTGTTAACCAAAGTACATGTATACGAGTTATGGCTCTCCGAATAGAATGAGATCAAATAAGAATGACGCTGCATGCCTGGCCTAGCAAAGAATTCAAGAGCAATCTCTGAAACATTTTCACCGGGGCGTTGACCCTGCCACGAATTCAAGCAATATTATTGAGATTGAATTCTTTGTCGATGTAGTTTAGGCCAGAACATGACCGGTCTTCAACTCTCCATCATGTATAACTTTGCTATCTATTGTAAACCACACAATTAAGTTAATCCTATCTCTATAATCTATAGTGTAGACCCATTACCTATAAGTCGGAGCTTTCAATCGGGTATAGTACACTAACACTCGGCGGTCCCCTATTTCGGAATTGAGTAAAGACCTTTTTGACTATCTAATGTATTTCAATCTATGAATATTTCAATCTATGAATGTTCCTATCCAGAACCCCCTCCCCATTCAATCCATACTGGCAACTCTATGGACGGATTCCACTTTGAATACATAAATGGTTGCTGAGTCGCACAAGCCTCTGACAAGCTTTTTTTCTTAAGAACCTTATGTTTTTAATAAAATATCCACAAAATGAGTCCCCCTTGGCAAGGAGTCCCTCGATCTGACAGGCCTTGAACCCGAACGTCATGCGGTTGTTTATTTTCATGTGCAGACATGAGACTATTGTCATTAATTGATTTATTTGGAGACAAAAGACGACACCAAACTCCAATTGTACCGCAGAATGAAGCATTATTGATTGTTTCAATAAATGGTTGTCTCTTTGACGTCGAAGCGTCCATGACAATGTTGACTTGCAATTAGGATCTAGTATCACCATTACTTTTGTAATTAATAAGAGACAAATTGAAGAGTCTGATACCAATCATATTTATAAAGAGAAATAAATGACGAATAAACTCTTCCTATGAATTGTTATCATAACAGCTAGCGACGCTTACTTCAAACTTTTGTTATGCTATTGATTTCACCTCATTAGCATTGTCTTATATAGGTGCATGATCTTATTAATTTTGCACATAATCTGGCGTGGTTGCACTATTTAAAGAAACAAATCAAAATGAACAAAACGTAAACAACAACAACGACAAACTAGGATAATAAAATAAACGAAGTGCTCGGTGATTCTTACCTTAATTAGATTAATACTTGAGAAATCACAACTGTCTTGTTTGATTTCTGAGAGGTAATAACTTATTCCAAATCCAGATCTTTCACGGCGAGTCAGGATGTGATAGCTCAATAAAATGTAACGAAACGAAAGAGGAAATCCAGTAAATCGAGGATTGAAAGCAGTTGAACTTCGTGTTGATATGGTTCGTGTAATTACGAAGAATAATAAGTGATGAACCGGCAGCAGGAATTCAACCGTCCCGTAATATGACAGCTAACTACAATGAACGAGGAAGCAGAAGCTCTGACACGGTATCATCGTTTCGCGCTCTTCGCCCGCTACCAATCTGGCCCGTCCGTTCTAAACTCACATTGTGGTCGGATAATAATTAGCTCCCTTCCTCATTTGAATGTGTTTAATCCCTCGATCCGCTCAGTACACACCTCACTTGTGTAAAGTGCACGGTACTTTTAGTACAAATCATATGTCCACATGGTCTTTGTTATTATACAAGTTGCACACCAGACAAGATTGACATGAGACCGGCAATTGACTGAAGGGAAATTGACATTACCCCGATTGGGTGCAAATGTTGTTTGGTGAGATGTCTGCGTGGAGTCGATTTGGCGGTGTGAATGGGCGCTTTAATAAAACAAACGGCATTGTCATTGATACAGACCCTAGAGCTAAAGGGAATGTTTAAATAGAGTAATAGGCCCCGAATGACGAAGATGAATTGGGAATTCATGAGTGACGTAGCATCGGAGGGCAACCCTATCGAGGGGGAGACAAAACAAAGTGAAAAAGGTAGTTCCCTTCGGAAGAAATGGGAGGAGGGAGGGGGAGGGTTAAGGGGTACTCCCCTCCTCGCATCTTCCCGCGCTCCTTCGCATTTCATCCACCTATAAGACTGTTGCCCCTCTTCCAGACAATAATGAAGTCTTACCAGAGAGGTCTTACTGTGCCAATTAAGACAATGCATCAATTAATAACCTCAATGAGTCTTTGCATTATTCGGACATATTCAGATCATGTTTTACTCATGTATATATTCTTTCCTTGTTCATCAATGGAACATCGATCCAAGACGTTGTTACTAACTTACTCCAAAGGTTCGATCAAACCTTTCCGCCAACTAAAAAGCTGTTTTGCATTCTCATAGACTATTTATTAGACCTACCTTTTTGGCGTGGTGGCAGAAGTATAGGGGGAAGAAAGAAAAAATCTTCGAAATAACAGTTGATTCCCTGAATGAGTTTCTTTTTCCCCCCAACATCCGGGTGCTGGTAAATTGGTTTTTGTTAAATCTCCCTCACAATAGGTGGCTTACATGCAGAACTTTTGTTTAGAGAGAACGGTACGCGTTTTCAGGGAAATAGAGCAGATCTGGAATATGATTCATGATCTGACAAATTCGACCTTTTAAATTTTATAGATTAAGTGGGTCACGTACGAGAAAAAGGGAAAGATGGAGGAGGAGTAGTGTGGATAGACAGAGAGACAGAGAGAAACAGAGACAGAGACAGATAAACAGAGAGAGAGAGAGAGAGAGAGAGAGAGAGAGAGAGAGAGAGATTGTCTCGGCAAAAATCAACAGTAATTGAGTGCGAAATAGGTGTATTTGAATAGTATGCCCATTCATCAGAATTCCTATTTTTTGTTGATGGCAGAACCAAAAGAATGCAGAAACACAAAGGATTTAGCAATTTAAAATGGTTCTCTCTACATACGAGGGGGGAGGTATGGACTTAACATAATGTAATACCCTGAAGTGAATAGAGGACGATTGAATAGGTAACAAGTGTGTATAACGAATTCTACGGGTGGTATGCAAGGTTTAAATAGGCGAAATAGCCCCTCCCCCTCCATTATACACACAGGTCATTGAGCCTGTATTTTTATCCCCCCCCCCCTAAAAAAAAAAAAAAAAAAAACATTGATCGATTTGAACCATTCATGGACACAGGGCATCTTCCTCATTTTGAAGAAGAAAAAAAACGAAAAAAAAAATAATCAAAACACACACAAAATAAAAATCCGGACAAGAAATTAAGAAATTATTTTTACCTAGCCTTATGTAAAATGGCTTTTCATCGAATTTGGTGTGGTATTGATGCCAATGTCCATGACAATTTCATTGAGTATCACCATATTGACGTCATAATATTCACTGGTAATAAGGGCAACCACTATTGTTTGTACATTGCGGTGAACCGAAACACATGAACTATTTTGGTCAAATATTGAGAAGAAATATAGGTGTGACCATAGTCACCTTTTGATAGACAGATGTTGCCTTGAAATCCAGAGACATAATAAACAATTTGCAATATTATACAAAATGATCTATATCCCGTACGTCATCATATTACCTCCACTCACTTTCTCAATTGAAATTATCCCCCATCCCTTTCCTCCCTTTCATCAGTATAAAGTACTTTTATTAACTCATCAATGTTTCCGTCAGTTTGCTCCATCATATCTCATTGAATTATTAATACGGTATAAACCAGAAAGAACGCCACGTTTCAGTAAAAAATATACATTTTATGTCCAACAATAACAAAATCTGACGGGGAAATGTTATTTTCACAAGCAGCCACTGTTTTATGGAATAACTTGCCGGAACATCTTAGAAATATAGAAACATATGAAAAGTTCAGAAGTAATTTGAAAACATACTTATTTAGCACTCTGTAAAAAACTCAAAATCATGAACCCAGTGCTGTCCATTTTTGCTACTTCTGAATTCTGTTCTGTAAAGCGCATAGAAACATGCAATTATCACTATGAATATGACTGACAAAGAAAGCGGACAAAATATACAGTTCCTCAGGTAGACAAAGGAACATTCCTTCATTGCTATTATGTAAAAATGTGTAGAACAGGTGTCACATGCATATTCACCTTTTTACATAATAGCAGTGAAGGGATGTTCCTTTGTCTACTCGCGGAACTGTATATTTTGTCCGCTTTCTTTGTCAGTCATATTCATAGTATATGCCTTGTGTTTTACGCTATACAAAACATTTAATTAGGATTATATCCCTCTACGTTTCTCTTCATCTAACCATCTTTCTCTTCTTTAGAAAAGCCCACGTTTATATCCCTCTTTTTTACCTTTTATAATTTATTCAAATAAAGACCTCGTCTTTCTGCCCCCCTCACTCTTGCACTATCCCCCAGTATTCCTTCTCCCCTCTTTTCTATCTCGCTCTCTATACATCTCCTGTACTCTCGCTTTCCCTCTTTTTTTTCTCTCTATCTCCCTCCCCTTTCTCTTTCCCCGGTTCTCTCTCTCCATTCTCTCACCTTTAACCTTACACTCTCCCTTTAGCTAAGTGCCACCTTTCAATTTCCCCTTCCTTAAAAATGAAACAAATTTTTGCCACAGCCATATAGTTTTTCACAAAAATGAAAGAAAGTGAACAAAACAGAGCAATATTACATTATTACAGAATGTATTTCAAATTTTGTGTTGGTAAAAATGTATAAATATAATTTGCAGCATATTATTCAATTTAATCAAAGATTCAAAGATATATATTTATATTCTTAACATTTCAAATTCTTCTATTATAAAAAAAGTATTGGAAAAAAGACTATAAAATGAACTGAATATGACTTGATTGTCATAACACTATACATGTATCTTCAAAATTGTAATTCTATTGCAAAAATTAAATGACAATAAAAGTCAAGTACAAAAATAGCACAAATCTCCTTGAGTACAGAGTTTTTTGGTGTAAATGCAGCTGAGAGTATACCATTGGATAATATCGATCTTAATTCATAAGCACTCAGGATTCCCACCAGTTGACAATGTTTCAGCTGGTCATTGACCCTCTTTGTAATGATACTCAATTCGTCGCTGTTTTCACGAAGTGACGGTAGTGAAAAAAAATTGCATTCACTTTGCGTTACGATTTTCCTCACTACCGTCACTTCGTGAAAACAAGGACGAATTGTATGCACCTGCCTAGTATAGTCAAAGTTGCTTTAGTGACTACCTGTCTACAAAGATCACATTTTATGTTTCCCTTGAAAATGGTTTCTCGTTGAAACATGTACTAAAGGAACCTATCTACAAAGACCACATGTCTACAAAGATCACTTTTTGTGTTTCCCTTAGGCGGCCGCTAAAGACAGGTTTGACTGTATATACATGTACTTTGATTTTCTTCTTTGGCTGTTCCATAAACGTTTCTGTTTTAGTTGTTTGAATAAACTTGTGTGTTTTAGCCTAGAGAAACGGCCTAAGGGAACACCCTAATAGCTAAGGCCGATTTCCAAAGCGCTTAGAGATTCGGTGGAAAGCGCTTTATAAGCACCATTTTATTATTATAATAGGGGTTACATACTGAAATGTCATTCCCATAGGCGAGTCAGCTGATTTATATAAGCAATGGGTTTATGTATGTAGGATCCAACAAACCATTTCTACATGATGAGGAATTCAGAGTAACCAGGGGGTGTTTCACAAAGATCCTAAGTCTAACTTAACTCTAAGTTAGACTTCAACATTATGGAGAGCAATAAAGGTACTATGTCCCATTGCCCAACAAAAGAAAAGGTTAAATTCCAACAGCATTTGAAAGATAATAATAATAACAATAATATTTAGCTTTTATATAGCGCTTAATACAAATGTCTCTAAGCACTTTACAAATATACTAATTTAAAACTTAAAGAGAAGGTTGAGTTCTGGGAAGAGGTGAAAAATAATTTGTGAGCATTACTCATTCTTATTATGCAAGTGTGAAAGAACATCAGATAAGACATGTTCCCTGAAAAGCATGGCTCTTCAAATGCCTTCATTTTCTAAATATGCATGTAACATCATAAAAATCGGGGGGGGGGGGGGGGGCCGGCTTTTTACGCCACGTGTTTGTGTAGTCCCATATACATCTTTCTGTGTACAGTGTTTGTAACTTTACCAAGACTTGGCCCAATTTCTTATCATTTTGATGATTCCAGAGCCTTGCAATACACACAAATTCTTATATGCTAGATGATCAACCTTTCCTGGTTGATTCCACAACGTTTCTTTCACAATGCAATCACATGACCAGAGCTCAACTTCATCTTTAACATAAAATATGTTAAAAAGCAAAACTTCAAGTATTTAGCCTTTAATAAAATCCACATCAATAACATAAAATCTCCTTGATAATAGAAAATACCAAGTTATTTGAATCAACAATTTGTGCCTTTTTAAATAAAGTTTACAAAATATTTTCAATATTCCCCATAATGGTAAAGTCCAACTTAGGATCTTTGTGAAACAACCCCCAGGTTCACCAGAAGTTTCGATTTCATTACCAGAATTCAAATATACAGATTAGGCATCTAGAGGTGCCGTGGTCGAGTGTAACGTCGGCGGACTGTCGATCACAAGGTCCGCGGTTCGAGTCCCGCCACGGCACTAATGTCCTTTGGCAAGACATTGATCTACATTTGCCACACTCAACCCAGGTGATGTAAATGGGTACCTGGCAGGAATTAATTCTTTGAAATGCTAGAGCGCTGTAATGGCAGCACAGCTAAAGCCGGGGTAATAGTCCCCAAGTTTGGAAGCGCTTAGTGATTGTAATAAGCGCTATATAAAAGCTGAGTATTATTATTATTATCATTATTAAAAGAGCCTCTTCGAGCTGATCAGTACTGTCCTTTGATGATATCCTCAAGTTCTTCTCTGCTTCCTTCCTTCAACCTTGCAGCAGCTCTGCCTGCCTTGCCTTGAGTTTCTTCCTGTACTTGGCCACCTCCACACCTTCCCATGTTCGGCTCACTCCTGGAGGGAAGAATCTGGAAACAAAACAGCACCAAAAGAAAAAAATAAATCACTTTGTTATAATAATAATAATAATAGGCATTTCTATAGCGCCATCTATCTAGAAATTCTATTCCAAGGCGCATTTATTATTACCTGGCTTTAGCCTAGCTGCCATTATAGCACTTCAGCATTTCAAGGAATTAATTCCTGCCAGGTACCCATTTACCTCACCAGGATCGAGTGTGGCAAATAAAGATTAATGCCTTGCCAAAGGACATTAGTGCCGTATCGGGGATCAAACCGTGACCTTCGAATTTCAAGTCAAGTGCTTAAACCACTCGACTACAACAATTCCACATCTTTACTATTAATGTCACTTTTTTGGAAGCATGTTGTGTGTTTGGAGGCAGAAAAGCATTAATTCATAAACGTTAACATAGAATTACAGTTTATGATTTGTCTTTTCAGAATAGGAGTGTAAAGCCATAGGAGGAGATGCAAGTGAACCACAAACCAGACTGACTTTATAGGCCCAAACTCCATAAGGTCTCTTGTGACAGACAGATAATAATAATAATAATAATAATGTATTTATATAGCGCATTTTCCATTGACAGTCAAACCTGGTTGTAGCAACCACCCAAGGGAGACACAAGACAGGTTCCTTTAGTACATGTTTCAATGAGAAAACATTTTCAAAGGAAACAAGAAATGTCGTCTTTGTAGACAGGTGGTCATATATGTTCAAATACGTCTTACAATTATGTTATTAATAGAAGAGGTGAGTTTTGAAACGTTGTTTGAAGGTATTGAGAGATTGCTGGTTGCGAAAAAATCTGGGTAGGTTATTACACAGACTGAGAGCAGCAGTAGTGCAGGCTCTGTCACCAAGTGGGGGTAGCATCTTGGGAGACGGATGCAAACAACACAAAGATGATGCCCTTTTCTGGCTCCAAACATTGTCTGTCCCCTGCTTGGTTAAAGCCATCTGTTCCCTGGTTGCTAATACCTACAAGAACATGCATACTTTCTCAGCAGTCAGGTAAAAACAAATCAACCATTACACTTACTCCTTTTGAATTTCCTGCAAGACTTTCTCCTCTGTTTCACTGAGCTTGTTGTGCACCACATCCAAATTGCGCTCCAGAAATGATGGTCTATTTTTAAAAGAAAAATTGCACAATTTAGCACTCAACGGAAATAAATCTGTAAAATTATCAATCTACAGTAGATCATGCCATATCTTCTTTCATAATTCAAATCCATTATGAGTTATTATAATTAGCTTCAAATTTATTCTCATTTATCGCTCTGTGACTGTTATTTGTTCCCGAGATAATCGCTCTGGGATTTGTTAGCTCCAGGGTTCAGGGCTCAGGGCGATTACAGTACTAGGTCGATGGTCAATGTGAAAAATTCACTTTTGCTCCATTTTGCTCCATAACATGGTATAAGCACTCCAGCAAAGCATAGAGGGTCAATGCTGATTTGTATTGACCTCTAGCGCTGCAAACGTGCTAATAGGCAGCAATTGCACACATAAATAGTCAATACACACACAACACACAAATGCACGCAATAAACACGATGTGGCTGGTCAGCAAGTTTGACAGTAGACTTACAATTTGAATTTTTAAATTATTCTTTTTAACATCGGTAAGTTGAAACAATTGTATTTTACTGCTATTTAGATGTTATCAATTGTCACTAAAGTACCAATTTTTAGTGAATCAGTGAAGTTTTGTACAGTGGTGTTTGAAATGTTGAGAATCAATAGCACAGCTTTTAATACACAGCCAGAATAGTGATGCAGCTATGCGTGGGTATAAGGACAATGACAAAAACTCAGTCTTCAAAGACATCAGTTGAGCCAATGTGCATTAAAATAATAATAAATGCTCTATAAACTAAACTAAGTAGGTCTTCAGAGTTTACTGAACACTCACCTATCCATGCCGACTAAGACGGTTGCTACTTTTGCCTGTGAGAAGGAGAAGTGTATGGCTAGTTTGGCTAAGTCCACACCGTGATCTTGGCAATACTGAGCAGCATTTCGGCAGGATGCTCTGACCTCATCAGAGGCTGGGTGCCAGTCTGGAGGACCGAACGAGGTCAACAGAGCCATGGAGAGGGGCGAAGCAGAGATCACACCAATTCCTTTTTGCTATGAATCAAAACAAAGAAAAAAACTTTGTTAATAAAGCGCTTTCCATCGTAGTCTCTAAGCGCTTTGGAAATCAGCCTTTGCTATTAGGGTGTTCCATCCAAAAGGAGGGAAAATGAATGAATGAAAGGCTAAAACACACAAGTTTGTTCAAACAACAAAACAGAATTGTACTATTAAACCAGAAACAAAGGTGTCGTAGTTGAGTAGAAATTCCCTAATTTTCATATCAATTATCACTTTTTCTAAAAAACTCATACAAATCTCTCCTCTATGTTTATTTCTCCCCCCCCCCCACCTTCTCCCTCTCTCTCTTTTAATTTCCTCCTTTAATAGACCACTTCACGGTAAGCACATGACTGCAATGACCCCAAATATCCACAGATCTTCAAAACATGAAGAGGTCCCACTTTGTACATTTTAAAATAATCACTCCTACAGCGATGGAGGTGCTACATAAATAGCTTTTTGTTCTGCAATGACCTTTATCTGCTCATGCTCAGACTGCACCGTGAACTGGCTTATTCTCAAGCTCATCCGATGCCTAGTTGGCAATCCAACCTTTAAAATTTGTTACAAGTATGAAAGCGGAAAATAAGAGAAACAGAACGGCAAAAGTTTGAGATAAATCGGAAAGTAGTGAGCATTTGAATATATGTAATCACTACATGTCTACAAACCTCAAATTGGCATTTTGGTCAGTGGATTGTGACATAGTCATGGACAACGCTCCAGTTTATCATGTACAAAAATATTCTAACTTTCTGTTTTTCTGTTAAGTACCTACTCCCTTGGGGTATTAGTCAGGTGGCTTAGTGAAATTATCGTTACTTGCCGGATAAAAGCACCATTTTTGGTACAGGGCTTCCTTAGGACCTACTGAACGATATCAGGGTAGGAGCCCCCGACAAGAATATCATATAAGGTGTGGGACAGGTGCGTCGCCTCGTAGTCCACAAATAATTTGTAATGTAATAAAACATTGATTTGTTGTTGTACAAACGCCATTTTTGGTACAGGGCTTCATTCGGACCTGCTGAATGATGGTAAGGTAGGAGCCCATGGCATACATATTCATATACGGGTGATTGGGGGCCCATGGCGTTTGTACAACAACAAATCAATGTTATATTACCTTACACATTATATGTGGACCACGAGGCGACGCACCTGTCCCACGCCCTTATATGATATTCTTGCCGGGGGCTCCTACCCTGATATCGTTCAGTAGGTCCTAAGGAAGCCCTGTACCAAAAGTGGCAATTGTAACAACATCAAATAAATGTTATATTACCTTCTAAATTATTTTGGGGCTACGAATCGATGCCCCCGCCCCACACCCATATATGATATTCTTGCCGGGGGCTCCTACCCTTATATCGTTTAGTATGTCCTAAGGAAGCTCTGTACCAAAAATGGCATTTGTACAACAACAAATAAATGTTATATTACCTTCTAGATTATTTGGGGGCTACGAGGCCACGCCCCCGCCCCACACCCTTATATGATATTTTTGCTGGGGGCTCCCACCCTAATATCGTTCAGTAGGTCCTAGGGAAGCCCTGTACCAAAAATGGCATTTGTACATCTACAAATCAATGTTATAAAATTATTTGGGGGCTCCAAAAAACGCCCCCGCCCCCACACCCTTAAATTGAAATTTTTGCCGGGGGCTCCTATCCTAATATCGTTTAGTAGGTCCTAAGGGAGCCCTGTACCAAAATTGGTGCTTTTATCCGGCAAGTAACGATAATCGACAAATTTGACGCTAAGCCACCTGACTATATTACTCAAAATATATTATGGATAGCATACTATTACAGGTCCTCTAAAAAGTAAAGACCCTCTTATGCCATACATTTTGAAAGGTCAATATGTTAGGAATTTTGATTGTTGAAACAAATGGGAGAGTTGTATGCCACAAAATCATAGTGACATTGCCAATTTGAAATTATAGTGATAACAACTTGTTATAAGTCATAATTTTCTTATTATTTGTCCGACTTCATTGAAACTTTCACCAATTTGCTATTAAGGTTGGATTTTCCTTTAAAGCCTGTCTGCACTAGTTTGGCCAGAGGGGATTAGACTTCCCTGCAAGGTCACTGACATGGGGTTATCTCATCAAATCAGCTCTCAATTAATGTAAGAAAAAGGGATCATGGGGGACCAACAGGCACCGAGTAGGCATTGTTTTCTATATAGAGGGCGCAAGTAGCTATAAGTAGTACAGATGGGCTTTAAAGGAAACCCATTCTTATTGACCTACCTCAAAGAATGCAATATGATCAAGTAATGAAGAATCGTTGAGGTCCAGATGACAATATGATAATACTGAGTCTATCTTCACTGTACTCCGCTCTACAATCTCCCTGGATAATGAAACACAAGAAGCAGACTGTTATCTAAAGCAGGAGATTAATGAACAAGATGAATATGACTGCGACTATAATATGCTCTGCCTACATATAAATTCAGTTATCAATGAGATGTGAGTTGGTCTAGCGGCACGTTCACTTGGTCAGCTCTTTGTCTGCGCCTACAACCTGCCTCAGGCGACACCGATTCGATTCTTTCAGATGGTGACGTTAAAGGTCGGTCCCCAGACGTAAATAATCATATCTGATTGATACACGTCTGTAAAAACCTAATTACACACACACATGGCGACCTTTAATATCTGACCTCAAGGACCAAAATACTTATCATTTCATTTCTTTAGTGGTTGAAATCATTACAGTAATAATTTATTTTTGGGTATTTAAAATCATTACAGTAATATGTTATTTTCTGGTATTGTAAATGACCTGTGAGGTTTTACATGTACCTTTCACAACCAAAATCTAATCAGTTCATTTCTTCACGCTCATACAGTGTACATACTTCATCCAGATAAACCAGATTAAAACATGAATCTTATCAATTTGGTAACAGAGCTCTGGTAGAAAGCAAATCTTTTAGAAGAAGCTCATACAGACTTAAAGACAAAGGAAGAAGAGAGAGAGAAAGAGAGGGAAACAGATTGAAAGAGGAAGAGAGAGAAAGAGAGAGAGAGGGGGAGAGGGGGAGAGAGAGAGAGGGGGAGAGGGGGAGATAGAGAGAGAGAAAGAGAGAGGCAAAGAGAGAGAGTGAGACAGAGAGAGGGAGCACCATGCATCCTTACCTTAGTGTGCTGATTGGATACCCAGTGATACCAATAAATCTAGCTTTCCCAGCCTCTTTTATCTTCTGAAGGGCTGGCAGTGTCTCATTCAAAATGATCTCAACATTTTCAGCAAACTCCACATCATGCACCTAGAGAAAGACAAACAAAATATGTTTTTTTAGTCTAATGAAAATTTCAACTATTTATCAACTGAATCAATTGCAAGTTGCTATATTTATGCATTCATATTTTAAAGGCACACTTCTGTCCATATTCAATCATATATTCAATCTGAATTGTACATTTCAACTGTATAATACAAGGACACAGGAGAATACACGCGTGTAACTGTTTAAATATAACCTTTTAAGAAGCACTATAACATTTATTGGAACAAAATGCTGGAATACTGTCCCAAATGATTTGAATTTGTGTCCAACATTGTTCAATTTCAAAAATAAATATAAATCTTACCTGTTGTGCAATAACATTTAAAGACCCAGATCATGCATGTAAACTTTCTTTCCTTATGTTTCTCTTTCTCTCTCCTCCATGATTTTCCTAATATTACTTTACACGGGGATTGCCCCAGATAAACCTTTATTTGGCTTTTGGTGATCCCCCCCCCCCCCCCACAATCACATATCCCAGTGTACCGGTAGTTCTTACCTTCATATGTTGTTATTATTGTTTAATTATTGAATTTAAAAAATATATATATTGTTTGTTTCTCTGTAATTTGTATATCATGTATTTTTCAGTATATTATATTGCATTTTCTTGTTTTTATCTTTGAATGATCAATAAATGAAATAGCCATGTATCATTTTTGTTATAAGTTCCACATGTATGTTTCATTTTATTTTATTGCGGATAGGTGGCAGATATGAGAGAAGGTTGAATAAACAGTTATAATCTGTAACAGATGAGTAAGTCTTTGCATCAGCAATACTGAGAACTGAAACTTCTCTTGTACATGTTACTTACTATGGTATACAGTCAAACCTGCTTTAGTGACCACTTGTCTACAAAGACCACCTGTCTACAACAAGTACATTTTATGTTTCCCTTGAAAATGGTTTCTCATTGAAACATGTACTAAAGGAACCTGTCAACAAAGACCACTTTTTGTGTTTCCCTTGGGCGGTCGCTGTAGACAGGTTTGACTGCCAGTATCATTTATTTTTCAATTGCAGTTAATATGAACTTGTTCTGTGAAATTATGCTGTATTTTGCTTCCTGTGACTTAACACTTTTATATATTTATTTTTGGGCCGATTTTTACTCAACAGGGACCAATACAAAATACAGGGATGTGTTATTGCCCACGCCGGCATGTATACATGTAGATGTTAATGATATCCTCAGTACAGGCCACATTACCTGGATGATATCCACACATCTGAGCCCTAGTCTTGATAAGCTCTCATCTACGCTACGCGTAACTCTCTCAGCGGAGAAATCAAACATGCCTTCCACATCCTTCTCGTACCGTCCCACCTTGGTACCGATGTAGTAGCTGCCTCGAGGAATGTCCTCCAAAATCTGGTGGGAAATCAAGAAATGAATCCTGTGTAATAATAACAATTATAATAATGATTGATGATGATTATGATGATGATGACCTTCTGATGTTTGTATATATCTTGTATTTTTTTTTTGTTACACTTGTAATATCTTTTGTTTTTTATTGAATGGAATGAATAAATCTTGAATCTTGAATGATAATTATAATAATAATAATAACTAGAAATATCGCAATATGTATAGCCATGCAATGCGTATGTATCCCCCGGTAGTGGCAGCAATTTTTGTGTCATCCTTATGTTTGAAGGAGGGACAAAGATCCCCTCTCCCCTCCTTGAAACAAAAGGATGACACATATCTTTACACTTTTTTCTTCTGACTTGCCTTGACTATACCAAGGTGCGTTTTCAATTGTTGATACTGTTCTTCAATTCCTTCAAGACAATATTGCTACCCCACGATCAAAGTCACATCATCTATATCAAAGTATTTTAACATACCTTTCCAAGCTGTACTCATTTAAACTGCCATTGCTTTTCAACTCCTCCAAAACACCAGACCCATTTTATAGCTTCTTCTTCCTCGTTAAATGCTACTTCATGCAACGAAGATTACGCACTGAAGTGTGGTGTGTGCCATGTCCAATATGTGTGTAGGCATCAATCCAGGTGCAATATATATATGTATACAGTGATGTGCTGTTAAAAACGTGGACAGCGATGTGCTGCCATCAGTTGGACGCTTCATTCAATGCCCCTTTAAAGGCATCTAGAGTATCAACATACCTTTCCAAGTTTTTCTTCTGACTTGCCCTGGCCGTACCAAGGTGCTGTGTCAATGTAGTTGATACCACTCTTTAGTGCCTTCAAGACACAAGCCTGACCTTCCTCATCACTAGGTGCCTCGGCAGTGTAAGGGTTACCTAGAGGCGAAGCACCTGCAATGGCAAGTCAAGTTAAAGGTAAAGGTGAGGTGAGTTCTGGTCATGCGATTGCATTGTGAAAGAAATGGTGTGGAATCGATCAGAAAAGGTTGATCATCTAGCATATAAGTACTGGTGTGTACTACAAGGTTCTGGAATCATCAAAATGATAAGAAATTTGGCCCGTCTTGGTAAAGTTACAAGTACTGTACACAGAAAGATGTATATGTATATGTATATGTGATATCTATCCAGGCCGGGTAGATATGATAATTTACCAAATATATCAATTAGTAGGCGGTTTCCCACTTTCCCGGCAAAATTTGTATCATCACGTATTAGTCAAAACATTCTTTCACATGATTGGTAATAAGAGCTTCCATTTCATTTTTTGAGAGGCAGGGTTCTTGTTAATAGCCGGCAACCGGCTATTTTTTCCGGCTGTAACGGCAATCGTAGCCGGCTGTCGGCACCATAAAAAAAAAAAAAAAAAAAAAAAAAAAAAATCGTAGCCGACAGAGACTGATGGACTAGAAGTTGAAACCCACAGTGCTGCAGCTCAGAATGATGACAAGCCGACGACAGTCACCAGGCAAAGTGAAGAAGGTGCCAGTGGGCAAGATGAAGCTGAAGACCAGGAGGTGAAGTCCACCCTTGACATCCTAGGTCTGGATGAGGATCTTCTTAGCCAGTCCTCAGATTCAGAAATAGAATGATCATTCACTATGTAATTATTGCAAAAAGTTTCAGCCTCAGGTACATGAATATTAAACATGTGTCACATTACATTTCAATATGCGAGAAAAGTTTAATACATTCTGATTGAATTGACAAGATTTTTCCTTCTAAGGTCTCTAGAATCTGAATGGGAGATCTTGAAATGCTAGGGGCTTGCCTTCAGGGGAGACTCCCCTCCAGACTGAGGCACTGCACCTGGACCCTGCTGGGGGCGTAACACCCCCCAGACCCCTGTGACAGCTGTCACATACCTGCAAACCATTTACCAATCCAATTTTGTCATATTTTTTTTATGTGTGTTCCAATTTTTTTAATTTTTTATCGGAAACGATTTTCTTCACTGACAAGGTCCTGTAAACGTCAGTTAACCGTTTTTGCCCAGGACTACCTTGTATCATTATCATGTAATTCAAAATTGTAGATTCATCACAAATATGATTGATTTATCAGAAACAATAATGGAGCATTTTCATTTCATATTGTATATCATATGAAAAGTAAGTTATTCAGCCAAAATATTCATGATCTTTATCATTAAACTATGGCTCATACAGTGTGGTCATATCTTCAAAAATAAGGCTAAGATAGCACCAGAGAGCATCTAAAACCCTAAAGCTTCCAGGGCCCTTGGGCGGGCCCTGGACCCCGGCCGCAAGGGACTTCGCGCTTCGCGCTCGTGATGTGCGCTTCGCGCACATGGTGATGCTACGCGCACAGAGATTTTTTGCAATTTTAGTAGCCTCCTGTAAATCATAAATAGCCTGCTATCAGAAAAATTAACAAGAACCCTGGAGAGGGGGGCGTTTCCAAAACTGGTCTATACCTTTAAGCCTTGTTCAAATATGGTGCATTAAACCACCATTATAAAAAATAAACACAAATAAAAAAATAATTCTGTGTGAAATAAATGGCAAGTGCATGCAATGAACATGACAAAGGACTTACACGTATACATTAACTGAGCTCTTTGCTATATAAGATACAGAAAATTGAAGATTATACTTTACTTCATCATAAAGAAGAAAGCTGCAGTTTAGCCGCACCGTATCCGAAAGAGCCTTTAGTGGCCCACTTCATGTGAAGACCATTTGTCTTTAGTAGACACATAGAATTTGAGGGTTCAGTGACACAAAGACGTACCTCCATATTTTGCCAAAATGAGTATCTGATATCAAAAGTGTTCAGAAAAATGTGGGCTTTCCAGGAAACAAAAAGACTAACTCCACCCAACGCCCCATTGAAGTCAATGGCTAGTGAAACATAGACTTAACTCCTTAAGGCCTAGTGCTCAGTGACACATAAACCACTTTTTCTCAAAATGGAGTTACGTCTTTGTGTCACTGACCACTCGAATTGATCCATTTTAATGGGTCATACTCATAGTCTACTCCTGCACACACACTACGCATAGACACCATAGACACCTTCAAAACCAGGCTTGATCGTTGCTGGAAGGAACAGTGTCATATCTCTCAATACTCAAACTGATTTCTTCAATTTCTTTGCTCCTGGGACATTGTACAACATTGTCCAGTCAAGATGCAACCTGTTGCCCCTCTGCCTCCCTGACTTGTATATAATGAGAATTATTATTAAAGAGTATGAGTACAAGAAGATAGATCAAGAAGATAGACCTGGAAGCTCGACTGCTGTCTCAGCATTCTTCCAGTATTTGCGGTAAAGGTAAAGTAAAGAATCTTACCAAAGCCGACGGAGGACAGCTCCATGCCGGTGTTACCGAGAGGCGTGTAGCACATCCTGGCGACCTCCTCCGGGTCGTGGAAACCCTCGATGTATGTAGCCACCATACCTGTGAAACATTTGAGCTGGATGGAATACACAAAACACCAAAGATAAATGGTTAACACCTGACCTGGGTGGAGAGTGGCAAATGCAGATTAATGTCTTGCCATGATGAATGTACCAATATACCATGACACCATACTCCATGGTTTATTTGATGGTTACCAATTACTACATCTTGTTAAACAAATTTATGAAGGTTCTTTACTTTAATCTTGTACATAATTCCAAAATAGAATACGGTTCATAATTCAAGAAATGAAATAGAATCGAATTAATATTAGGAAAATGCAATTATTTAAATGAATTAGTAATAAAAAAGATTGAAAATGATACCAAGAAATAAGAGATGCAATATATACATGTACTTCCAAATTTGTGTAGATTATACAATAGAAGTAGTTGAAAAATATAATTGTGAGTATTTCATTACATGACCGTTGAATCAGTTTTGTTCTTGAGATGGGTATCCCCCGGATATTTTCGTTTGATAGTTTATAAAAATACACCAATATATTATTCTTGGAAAATACGATGTAATGAAGTTTGTGTCCAATGTTTTAGGTGTCAGTTGAATATCAAATGACAAAACTTCAACATTCCAAACGTTAAAAAAACATTTTTTAAACTATTCATTTTACACATTTGAAATAGAATTTATCTCGAAAGCAATATGGGTCTGAAAAGTAAGGAATACACTTCAAACTATGGCTTGCCTGCCGTGGCAAAATACATATCCCTTTGACGATTTTACAATGTGGAAATAAAGGCGTATAATCAGTTTATTTAAGTGGGAAAATCCTTAAATACAAACATGGAATATTGTCATAAGATTATTAAATACAAAAAACGATAACTCACTGTTGAAGTAAATGTGTAGAAAAATCATAGTTGGAGGATTTATAGTCCTTTTTTGCCAGCCATAGTCTACCCAATAAATGACATGTGATGGCGCTGCCCATCGACTAAATAGTTATGACAGAGATACGACAGTGTCAGAGGCGTCATAACTACTTAGTCAGGATGTTGTCGTTGATCTTGGCAAAGAGGGCTTCGTGAAACACGTAGCGGACAACTAGCTCACTAATGCTGATTTAGTCAAGAAGTTAGACTTATGACGGTTTCTAGGAACGGGCCCCTGTAGGCTGTACTTCAACATAATTCAGAATTCAGAAGAAGAAGTTGCAGCACCCTAGGCCTAGATTCTAGGGCTAGACCGAAAGCTTCAGTTGATAGAAAAGAATCTAGATAAGTAGATTCTAGATCTACTGTAGAGTGTAGGTCTATTCTAGTGTTGTCCTGGTGCACGGTGAGACTAGTTTCAGTTCAGTTTCAGTTTATTAAAAAACACATGGCATAGTAATCATGACGAACAAACATGATCCAAATTGAGACCCCAAAAAGCAATGCTTGTGAGTGGGGCCCCTTTGGAGGATGGACATCTCAATCCCAGCGGATTGGCAAAAAGACCAACGTGTTTCAAGGAGCTGCGCAATTCAAAACATGAAAGATGGTAGGATACATGTACGATCGATCATGGATACGATACAGTCTCACGCGCGCAGAGCCCCCAAAACAAGCAGGTCCCAGAGTCCGCCAACAGAGAACAAGAAGTTCATTTACAACAACAAGAAAACATGGTAATTTACACAAATTATTACAAGGAAATGGCAAGGTTGTGTAACTTAAAAACATATTTACAAGGAAAAAAACATGTATTAACAATAACTGATTACAAGGTTATATAAATTTAAAACATTTACAAGGAAAAAAGCTGAATCACTGACAACATCATGAACACCCTTAACCCACCCCCCCCCCCCCCCAGCCGTATACCGGCTTATAATGCTGGGGGCCGTTTCTCGAAACCGTCATAACTACAAGATCAACGACATCTCGCCACTGTCGCGCAACTTGTCAGCTAAGTGTTTCACGAAGCCGTCTTTGCCAAGATGAGCGACAACTTCCGCGACAAGCGAGTTGTCACTGTTCCGAACCCGTCATATCTTTTTAATTGCTGTAAAGCGCCATCACAAGTCAGTTTGTTGCCATTCCATGGGCCGCGAAATGTACGATTAGTTTCACTATCATTTTGAGAAAAATATAGACGAGTTCGGTACGTAATTCTCTGGGATGCGAAATGCAAATGTACAAAAATGAAAAACTTTAAAAAGCTGAATATAAACATTAAATCACAAATCATTAAACTATAACATATAGAGATAAGAATGTTACACACCGTTTTCCATAGTCGATCTATAGTCTTTTCTTAGGATACCGTCATACCTTTGGGGCCTATGTGCATTATTATTCCCTCTCTAATTACTTCTTCCAAATTAAAATTTCAATATCAAATCAATTATATAACGAGTATTTATGAGACTCTAGAATAAAAACTGGCTAAGAAAAGGCATTTTGCCTAAAATTCCTCGTCACAATAAACAAAAAAGTACGTATTGATAAACTATCACATTACGGTATCCTTCAACTAACTTTTGATTCGACTGTCGAAAAAAAAACACTCACCGATTTTTCTTCAAATTAAGAATCTTTACAGAACTAGACATATAATACTTGTTTGGAACAAGTATAGGTGGGCTGGTCAACTAAAATTTGAGACAAAATAGAGCAAAAATAAGCGAGATACTGCTTTAAAATTCCTAAAAAACAATATCATGTAGATTCATAACGTGAATTAAAATCACCTTCTATAGGCATAACATGCAAATTATGTCATTTTTGACATGAGGCCTTTAATCGAAATTTTCACTCTAATGACGTCATCAAAATGAAGAATAGTTATTATTTAACTTGTAGACAATTATCATAGCTACAACATATCGAAATTTGAAAGAAAATTGATCAATATATACAGAGATACAATCAATTTTCCATAAATATGCTGACGTCATAATATGCAAATTCCTATTTTTAGTTCGAAGCTCATTATGATGATGTCACGATACACTTAATGGCCAAATGAGACATGGAATCATATCTCCAACTCATACTCTATCCAAATATGAAAAAAAATTGAAGGTCACGGTTCATTCCAAAGAGCTATAATGAATTTTGTATAGGCATGTTTTTTCCAATATATGCTATGTATTAAAAGCGCTCGCGCGCACTGTCATTTATCTTGAATTGACGCTCATCTTGTTATTAATGGTCATAAAGAGATAAACATGGTATCAAATTCCTTGAAAAAATATAAGAAATATCATGAAAGAAAAAAAATGGCGATTCTATGTTTTGTAATGGTGTTACGCGCGAGAACGCGCGCGCATGCACGTATGCGCGATTTTTTATAAAATGCTTAAAATGACCTGAAACGTATGCCAAAAAAAATTGAGACGATTTTGAGCATTTAAAAAATTTGCGCGCGCATTGACGCGCGGACGTACGCGCACGCACGCGTTTTTTGACCTGAAATCGACCGGACACATATTGACCTTGATCCTGATAAATATGAATGAGAAATTACTTCTGGTTATGAAGATATGATCATGAGTTGATTTTCAATTTTTTTCACAAAATGGCGCCTAGATGACGTCATCAGTCAAGGTCAAGGTCGAAAATTTTCCTATGCTTTGTGAATATGCCTATACATATGTTTGTTAAATTTTAAGATATTTGATTGAGCCATTTTCAAATTATCTTGAACACAAAAAAGTGGGTCGAAATAAGAAAAATAAACTAGACATATAATACTTGTTTGGAACAAGTATAGGTGGGCTGGTCAACTTAAATTTGAGACAAAATAGAGCAAAAATAAGCGAGATACTGCTTAAAAATTCTTAAAAAACAATATCATGTAGTTTCATGACGTGAACGAAATTCACCTTCTATAGGGATAAGGCAAATTATGAAGGCCTTTTGACATGAGGCCTTTAATCGAGGTTTTCACTATGATGACGTCATCAAAATGAAAAATGATTATTTTAAAGCTTGTAGAGAATTGTCTTAGCTACAACATATCAAAATTTTGAAGAAAATTGATCAATATTTACAGAGATACAATCAATTTTCAATAAATATGCTGACGTCATAATATGCAAATTCCTATTTTTAGTTCGAAGCTCATTATGATGATGTCACGATACACTTAATGGCCAAATGAGACATGGAATCATATTTCCAACTCATACTCTATCCAAATATGAAACAAAATTGAAGGTCACGGTTCATTCCAAAGAGCTATAATGAATTTTGTATAGGCATGTTTTTTCCCGTATATGCTATGTATTAAAAGCGCTCGCGCGCACTGTCATTTATCTTGAATTGACGCTCATCTTGTTATTAATGGTCATAAAGAGATAAACATGGTATCAAATTCCTTGAAAAAATATAAGAAATATCATGAAAGAAAAAAAAATGGCGATTCTATGTTTTGTAATGGTGTTACGCGCGAGAACGCGAGCGCATGCACGTATGCGCGATTTTTTATAAAATGCTTAAAATGACCTGAAACGTATGCCAAAAAAATTTTAGACGATTTTGAGCATTTAAAAAATTTGGCGCGCATTGACGCGCGGACGTACGCGCACGCGCGCGTTTTTTGACCTGAAATCGACTGGACACATATTGACCTTGATCCTGATAAATATGAATGAGAAATTACTCCTGGTTATGAAGATATGATCATGAGTTGATTTTCAATTTTTTTCACAAAATGGCGCCTAGATGACGTCATCAGTCAAGGTCAAGGTCGAAAAATTTCCTATGCTTTGTGAATACCGTATGCCTATACATATGTGTGTTAAATTTTAAGATATTTGATTGAGCCATTTTCAAATTATCTTGAACACAAAAAAGTGGGTCGAAATAAGAAAAATAAATAAATAAATAAATAATAAATAATAAATAAAGGCGATTTTAACAAAAATATAAGGTGGTCTGTATTAGATACAGCCCACCTGATAAATAAATAATAAATAAAGGCGATTTTAACAAAAATATAAGGTGGTCTGTATTAGATACAGCCCACCTGATTATGCAAATCGTTTGATGATCTACATTTGATAATGACACTATATTTATTATTTATTTTAGGAGAATTTATATGTAACGTTACATATTTCTTTTTGAACAATTTTAGCCCCAAAACTTGTTTTGCGTTATTCTTGATAAATCAAATGGATCGTGACAAAGACTATCTTCTTGAGCTGCTAGTATCGTGATAGAGTCTAGATCTATATCGATATCATGTCTGTCATGGCTTTGTGAAACGGTTTATCCACTTCATGACATCTCCGTAGGTCGGCGACAAAGATACGACTGTCATGCATGGAGTTGGTTTCGAGAAACGGCCCCCAGTAGGCAGTACGGGGGTTGTCCCCTTTAAAAAAGAGATGGAAAGTCAATATCATGGGATGAAGAAAAATAATAATTAAAAAAAAATAAAGGAGAAGCTGGGAGTCGAACCGGATACATTGCATTGTGAAGCGATCAGTCTTATCCATAAAGTTCAGACTAGACCTAACAAGTTAGATCTAGCTCTACTTCTGAAGTTCTGGCTCAACTGAGCTGACCGCCGACCGAGATTAATTATGGGGGGGGGGGGGGGGGGGGTCAACATATCGCTTTCTATCTCTGAGGTCAGTGGAGCCAAACGTAATCTCAGCTCAGCGGAACAACCGTCGATAAATTCAGAGACTGTTCGATGTTCGAAGCGAAGCTAGCTAGTATCAGCCTACACCACTGACGCCTGTCACCAGGGCATCGACCGGTTACCGTTTGGGTAGACTATTTCCACAGTATTTGCGCCATTTTACGTGACGCCTGGGAACACACAAAACGGATCGTCACACACATCACAAACGTTAGCCCAATTCTAAGAACTAGGACTACAGTATACATAGGTCTAGATGAAAGACATTCTTGAAAACTTTCTAATATTATCGGCTTACTTGGTCAATCTTTGTTGTGAATTCACCGTACCGGATCCGAGAGAGCTAGAGAGAGAGAGAGGGAGAGAGAAAGAGAAAGATAACGTACGTATAACCATAGAGAGAGAGATCCACTTAACTAGTCTATTCCAAGTCGTTTTAAATTAAATTTAGTATCCTAATTAGACCAAAATTTTCTTTCTGGGATACCCACATGATGTAGGCCAATGCTAGCTCTGCCAGTTGAGACTACACTCAAAGATAATAATAAGTAAAAGAACAAGAAAATGGAGGAAGAAAGGACACATTAGTAGGGAAATAATATCATTATTGAGGAAAGAAGTTTGCGAGGATAACAAATATACGAGCAGAGTTACGCCCCCTTTAGTTAGTTCCGTGCTGCATGCTCTATATAGTGCCTGAATATTGCTGGTGCAAAGCATATTTTCACCGTTTGTGGACAAAGATCAATTAGGTCAAATAACAAAAATGAATTGTAAGTTCTCGTCCCCGCCCGCATCCTTTTTGGCCGCCGCCATAAAAAGCAGTGCATGATAACGTTTCAATAGATTCTAAAATGAAACAAATCATTTGGCATACATCGCATCAGTATCTCACATGCCACAGTATCTGTGAATGAATAGGCTTGGCAGGCTATAATTAGCACGGCCAGCCATCTTGGGAAAAAAAATTGCAAAATAATAAATAATAATTAATGCCCTGATCCTTTGTGTGCGGAAACAAGTGGCCTTCTTGTTACATATTTCAGCTTCCGTGTAAATATGCTGACATTTCGTTTAGCTCGGTCTCTTGTTTAGGTATTTATCACACTTTTAAAGGTAATACAAAGTTTTGGATCTTGAAATAAACATATTGGAAGCATATATATGCGATCCCATAGTGTTCACTGATCGTTGTCGCGGTTGAAATCGAGCCTAAAGTTATGAAATTGTGAATAATAAACTGTTTATGTTGTATAACTCTCTCTCAAGGTCAAGATATTAATTAAGCTTTAGAGCAATGTTTCTTGACTAAAATCAACCGATTAGCTATTCCCGTTTGGAAATTATATATCACAACTACATATTCTGTGACTTTCATGGTCGCAGCTACCATTGTACGGCCGTATAGGCGCTATTCGAAATTTATTACAATTTACCGGGAGCACCGGTAAATTTTTATATTCAATTTTTCTCGAAAGCAGAAGTGTTTTAGGGATGTTCATAATACATCCACAGGGGCATCCAAATATATCAAAATTGTAAAGAATCACTATCCACCAAATTTTCAACATTACCCAAAACTTTATATTACCTTTAACGAAATTCCAACTTAGAAAAGACTCCTAAAGAGGAACAGCATACCTACGTGATATTATGGTCAGGAGTCGAAGGACTTGGATGTTCAATACGTGGAAGATGACATAAGAAGTACTGAGCAACCCCAAGAACGTTTGGGAAGCGAGCCGGGGGGATCTCTACCCAGCTAGAGCCCCAGGAGAATTCCCTGCTCTTAAAGCAGGAAAAACAAACTGTGACAGTAAGTTGAAATCGAACAAAAATAAGAAAGTTATCAATTTGGAAAGTTGTATTGGCTGGATCGGTAAGGTCACTGAGACGTATACAGTGTCGGACAACTTTCCCATTTGTTTAAAAACACATAAAAATGACTAAAATATCAATTTTAAAAAATGAGTAAAACATGAGGGTATTTTCCTTTTAGATTACCTGTAAAAATATGCTATCCATATTGATGAATTCCCCAAGGGATAGGCACATAGGAGAAAAACAAAAATGAATTATATTTTTGTACACTTCAAACGGGAGAATATTATTGTCCGTGTGTATACGTCACATTAACATAGATCGTTTGATTAGGGATTGTTTTGGTGGTTCATCTTGGTATGCAGGAATAGTTGGAGATTGGAAAAATTACCGAAGGTCAGAATCATCGTAATCATCAACTCTATACTAAGAAAAGATGGCCGGTTTTGGACTCGAATTCAGATTCAAATCATCATAATCATGATTATACCTTTTACAGTCGTGATTCTGATGTCTGCTCGTATTAGGTTGATAAGTCAAACGCACGACTGGAATAAAACTTGTCTCATGTATATGGCTTTAACATGTTTAAGTTATAAGTGTTCGAAGGAGAGGGTGAGAGATATGACTACAGAATCTTTGTTATCAATCTGATTTCTTTGACGGTCATTCAACTGTTTTCGAACGCCAAATACCAGCTCCAAAGAGGCCTATATACGTTCCCACTAAAACACTGCAAAATAGAAAATATAAAGAGAGATAAAATAACATTAAAAGTAGGCCTACATAAATTATAGAGATATAATAGAAATATAATAGATATATAGACAAAATTAAAGAAAATAATATTATGTGCTTGAGAAAACACTTAAGAACAAAAATATATAAGTGTTAAATTTTACTCAAAAGTCAATGGATTTCATTTTGTCATTTGTGTTTTTAAATTAATTTTGGTTGGGAGAAGAGACAGAGAGACAAGAGAGGGAGAAAAGAGAGAGAGAGAGAGAGAGAGAGGGGGGGGGGCAATCCTGGAACCGTGGGGGTGTTACAGGGGCGGATCTAGCTTTTTGCTAAGGGGGGGGGGGTTGACCAAAATAATGACGATGCAGAGCATCATCCACGAGCCGCAAAGCGGCGAGCCGATTTTTTTTGGGGTGTTTATTTGAACCCCGTAAGTGATGTTTTCCTGGCATCTATTAACACAATGGAGACCATAAAAAGCAGTGCATGATAACGTCTTTTTAAATCAAGTAACAGTTTAATACACAGTTATATCCAGAGTTATCATTATGTTCGGTTAAGTTACCAGATGAGTTGAATATTTTCTCACAATATTTGCACTTTAAAGGGTTTCTCTCCAGCGTGCGTTCTTTCTTTCTTTCTTTTTTTTCTTTTTTTCCCCTTTTTTTTTGGGGGGGGGGGGCCCGCCCAAGGGGGGGGGTTTAAACCCCCTAAACCCCCCCCCCCCGTAGATCCGCGCCTGTGTTACATGATATTGCCAGAGAATAATTTAATCCGGGGGGGGGGTCTACAGTACTGCATTTAATGTTCCTGTGTTTCATATGTGAAATACTAGATCTTGGGCAAAGAGGATGATTACAATTCTTCTTCGGAGAAAGAAAACAAAAGACATTTTTTTTTTTTTTATACAGGTCCTGGATTATACCATGCTGCATCCTTTACATTCATCCTAGAAAAGCACTTGAAACAATCTTTTGTGAACAAACAGCTCCTGCATAATCTGTCATTTACACATCTTGTTATCTTCTACATTATGTACCCCGATTATTATTGTCTGTCTTTACTCAATCTGCGAAAGATACAACTCCGCAGTTCTCGGAACCTGGAGGAAGCCAAGAAGAAGAAGAAGTTTCATCGATTTCAATTAAACTCGCAAGTTTCTTCTTTTCTATCGGAGCTCCTTCGAACTTTTGTCTATGCTTTACTTTCGTTTTTCTGCTTTCATTAAAAATATACAGTGGCCGGGTTCCCCATAAAGTCGGTTCTGTCCAGAGTTTATCATCATTATACATTAACCATGTTTTCTTTGATCGTTGATCTACATGTGGTATTGGGATTGAAATGATCATCCTTGATCGTACTTTAGATACAGGAAACACCTTTGATATCAAAAGGAAGATGGAATCAACACACGAGACAAGGTCGGACGGAATTGCCAAATAGGGGCATATTCCGCCCCAACCCCATTTTTGCCTTCAATAATATGAATTTCGATGCTCCTGACTGGCGTTGCTTATTTATTTCACGAACCAAGACCATTTTTCGTTGTTGGGCCCAATTTCTCTCCAACACAAGAAATAATTGGAACGTAGTAACTTTTATTCAAGAAATGTCAATATATTACAATGACCATTTGAGCCCTTTTTCATAAAGCTTGTTATCAATGACAAGTCGTAGAATAGCTGTTGCTGTTGTTACTGTATTTGATTGTCTTTGAGCAAATTTGTTATAGCGGAAAATGTGACAATCGGGATGATAAGATACATGAAACAGGGCAACAAAGCGTTTCACATGTCATCCGATTGTCATTACTGATCGACTGAAGTAGACATCCGCTATCAGTGCAAAAAGTCAGAGATAAACGAGACCCTTTCACACTTCAAAATAAAAACTTCCCGGGAGAATGCATAGTTTACTGGAGGCTTCGTTTAAGCTCACACTTAACGTAAATCTTTGCTGTTTATGCACTTTGGGTCTTAGTACTCTTTGAATTGTAGACCTACATGAATTCTGGCAGAAATTATCTTCACACTCAAGTGTCACAATGCATGGTTGTGCACGAATGTGCCATCTGTTGAAGTAGAACTGATTCAGTGATCAGCGTTGTCTTTGACGCACCTCGTCACTGAAAATGATCTCGTAGAAATTGTGAATGTGAAATGAACAGTGCAAAACAGCATTTAATTAATGTTGCATTGTTGGCACAACAGTTACTGATCTGTGCAGCGGGCGCAAGAGTGCTAATCCAAGTGAGAGCGTTTTTATTTCGACAGTGTGAACGGGGCATATGTCGTGCTGATGAGAGGATAGAATACAAACCAAATATCAAATACGCAAATCTGACTTCGATTATCTATACCGATCATATTATTGGAGTTTAGACAGGTAAGCTGATGTTTTCGAGCGACGCGACTGGTGGTGTCCTTCGAACTGTCTGACGGGACACAGGTTTCTGCGATGAAGTATAATTATATGATGTAGATTATAAACGGTTTTGCTGGTAACTGGTGGTGATCCATTTTTATGTCTTTAGGTCTTGCATCAGGCAGTGGAGAAAGGCACAGACTTTGGGTTATCGTCTTCCAGTGCTAGTTACGATCACCTGTTCTACCATGGCGTCGGACACCGATGACATGTCTTCTACGGAGTGGGACTATGACGAGGCTGCGGACGTGGTCAAGTTGGCCAATCAGCTCTTGACGACATTCCGGGTGGCCTTCTCTCTGGTCACCATCATCATGGTCGTCGGCCTGGTCGCAAACGGGTTCGTTCTCTTTGTCATCCTGCGGAGCAAGAAGCTACGAAACACCGTCTACAACGTGTACATCGTCAGTCTCTGTGTCTCAAGTTTCCTTTTCCTTCTGGTTTGGGGATTGACTGACGTCATCACCTTCGGGATATATCTGCACAAGGAAATCTTTCACGTTGAGACAGACTCGAGGATAAGGAAACTGCTGGCCGGCTGTGAAGCGGTAGGTCAACCTGACATTGTATTAAATTGAGTGACTCTACTATGATTAAAGCAAAACTACATTTTATTTTTTGTAAGAAGACAACTTTATCAGAATTGTTCTTCGACCATTTTTACCAAATTGACACATTATATAAAGAAATCCAACTAACTTCTTTGACAGTAAGTAATTTAGTACCCATATTTTCATTTCATTATGGGCGATCCAACTTCACAGGTTTTTGCAACCTTCATGGAAAGCCCCGCATATAACCTTTGTAAACATAGTTAAAATTTACCGTTACTTTGTATATTTTGATTTTTATATTGCGAAATAAAATTGAATAGAATTTAATTGAATGTTTCGAAATAGACGTGGCTTGAACGTCTTTGACATCGTGTGGTATGTGTCAGTATTAACCCAACATCAATTAACGGTGATTACGCTCATTAAGACAAGAAAATGACTAGCAAAATAATATGGTACCCTATCCAAGTTTCTTTGATCAATTTACTAACATGAAATCCTACGGATCATAAGGTAATGAGCATATTAACCCCTGGTCTACTCTGTTATATCTTTTCCCCTCTGTTGGTAATTTATTCATTTTACACCCTCGACTCATGCAGGTGAAATAAAAGGATACCTGGTAAGAATTGGTTCCCAGAATGTACCCTCGACATAATTTAAGCTCGAAGAGCTAGTCTACAAACAGGGTAATAATAATAATATAACCCCCATGTGAATGGATGTAGATATCATAATCATCTAATATGTCTCTCTTTCTCTAATGGCAGACTACTATGGTGGTAAACTGCCTTATGATAACGGCCTTAGCTGTGGACAGGTACATCATCATAGCACGTCCTGCATCGCTACATAATAGGAGAACTGTCAAGAACGCCCTCGTCGTCTGTGGCATTGTTTGGGCAGGTAAGATAAAAAATAATATTTTTGGCGATTTTTAAAGACAAGGCCCCGCCCCCCCCCCCCCCCACTCCGAGAACGGACGGACCCCATGCGTGTTACCAAAATGTCCGGTAAAGGGGTACTTTTCGTGCGACAAAGTCCGGCCCGAGAATAAAATTGTAAAAAAAAAAGGGGTGTATTAACTTTTCACCCGGAGGTGTTTTTTCTTTCTTTTTTCTCTCATCTCTTTGGACTCCTGAGAAATTATTCCGAATTTAGGGGGGTAAATTGAGCATTTTTCATGATTTAGGGGGTCCCCAAGGCAGGAAAAGCCCTCGAAAGGGGGGTTCGGAAATGTTGGCAGTCCTCAGATAGGGGGTGCTTTCAAAAAGAGGGAACAAGCATTATGCGTACCCTAAATAACACTGAGTAGGGGGTCGGGGACAAGGCTCTAAAGATTCCTTATTTGCCGACAGGGGGGCGGGTATAACATCCCATTAGTCCCTCCAACGATGTCGTAATTGTTGGCTTATGGTTGGAGCTATGCGAATGTGCATGTCGTAATGAACCTGGAGAAAGATTCAAAATCCATTTATATATCTTTTGATTGTATGTTCGCAGCTCTCGACAGATTTTATAAGGATTTCTTCGTAAAAGCAAACACTCTGGCTTAAAGTGCAATGTCAATCTTAATCCAATGGAAAAATAATTTCTGTTATAAAGACAGATGAATAAATAAATTTAACCTCACATTTAAATCCAAATTAAATTCCAAATTCAATCCAAATTCAAATTCAAATTCATTAGTTTAGTCTCATTTCACAACGCCCCCTATCGTCAGAGTCAGCAGCCATACATGTTAGCCTACGGACGTTTTTTTTTTAATCGTTAAAAATTCTTTTTTGTTTTGTTTAAACGAAAAGCACATCCACCCCGACGTACGTTATCACCAGCGCTTTCATTGGAGCCCTCATGTCTCATTGACTTTTGAAAGTTCACCCATCGTAATTTTTCAAAATAGGTTGCAAGCTCGTCATTGCCTATAATACACATGTGAAACAAGTCGAACCTTGGACTCAGTCTGCCAAGTGATTGTAAGATTATAGGTCAAGCACACGAAGGATAAGAAGCATGAATCATCAATTATCACTTCTGCTATCTTAATTATGTCCATTTCATCCAACCCCCACCGTAATTTTTCCATTTAGTAAAATCAAACATTTTTCCGAGTTTAGCAAAAACATGAATATTCATGAACGGTCAGACAATACAGCCTTTTAGTACGTAACGTATAGTGAATGGGAATGGGCGATGATCCGTCCAGGAGGTAGAGGTCCGTGTTTTGTGCTGACAATGTTCACGCGAGCGAAAATGAGACAATCGGAGCAATATGTACTTCTAAAATGACAGCTATTCTCTTCCATTCCTTTTTTCTGTGATAAAAAACCCAGTTGGATTTCTCACTGCGTGTACAGCCATTCCTGTCGACTTATTCACCAGTCTGAAGACGGTCTATGCAATCCACATCTTCTTCTTCATCTTCACCTTCGCCATCCCCGTCGTTATCATCGCCGTCTGTTTCGGTTTGACGGTCAGGGCTGCTGCAACGAAGCGTAACGCTACGACGCTGTCTCCGACTGGTCGCCGGAGCCTTGCGCGTAAAACCCGCTTCCTAGCATTGATCGGGGGAGTTTCGCTTTCATTCTTCCTCTGTTGGGGATACTGGCATGGCTACTACCTGGCAATATGGCCATATTTTTTCAACGGTCAATTCTACCGGGCGAATGTCGTCGTTCATATCGTTCTTAACATGCTTACCGACATCCTAGTTCTTTTCAACGCGGCGCTCAACCCTTTTCTCTACGCCCTGAACCGAGCCTACATGAAGCGCCATCTCGTCAGCTTCTTCCCTTGCGGACGCAGAAGTACCCAGGCAGCAGATATGGGTAACGGGCGACAGGATGGAATGGAATCAACAGAAAGTGACTCAGTAACGCCGAGTGGTGACGGTGTCACTTTCAATGTTGCGGATGAAACGGTAGCGGAAAAAGTGCCAAACTCTCCAGCTAACAATTAGAAAATAAGCTACCCATCGATTAACAGCATTCGGAAAACTAAAAAACGTCTTATTAGCCACAGAAACAATTTTCATGTGTCATTATGGTATCTATCAAAGTATCATGGAATAATAATTATGTATACAAAAGGGTTCAAGGTTGTTCAACAGTTTAAATTGTAAAACTACATGACTATATACAGACATAAGTATTTAGAGGTTAACGTTGAGCACATTAAGACCAGAAATTATAATTTTGATAAGCCACTAATAATTGGTAACACAAAGCACTACTCGCGTCAATAATATTTTGTGCCAATCTGCAGGTATGACGAACGAGCGACTGTGCCAATTGGCAGTGATGGCAAGTTTGAACATTGTCATTGAGTTAACGCGAACATTTATTATGTGCAAGTACAGGATTCCCTAAAAGAGAATTGTTGTACGCTATAAAGGATTATTAAAGTGTTATACTGTAGTAGAGATGATTATGGGGTGCTAACATTTTCATCGCACCGTAAAACACTTTGAGCACATTTTTTATGAATTAATATATTCATTGTGCGATAAAATTTGACTAAATAATAGTCACGGTTAGATTTAAGTAGACATTAAATAAAATATGATTGTATTTTACACGAGACCTCAAAGATTATAATGTTAATGTGGGAGTGTCGTGGTCGAGTGGTTTAAGGCGCTTGACTGGAGATGCGAAGGTCGAGGGTTCGAATCCCGACACGGCACTAAGATCCTTTGGCAATATATTAACCTGCACTTGCTACTCTCCACCCAGGTGTCAAATGGGTACCCGGTAGGATGCGGCCGTCATTGTTGGTCAAACATCTTGTGAGCGTCAAGTAACGCCCGGCTGGAATGCTCCCCAGGGAGTGGAGATTGTGCACACAGTGTGTGCGGGAAAGCACTGAATCCAATGACCGGGGTAATAGTATATTTTTAAAGCGCTGAGAGACATTAAGCGCTATATAAAAATTAAATATTATTAATGTTTAATCAGTTATCCGACGTTGTAAACATTGGGCTGTAATCATGTTATAAAATAATATAGGTTAAGTTTCCAGAACTTGTGCGTTAGGCCTTTCCGGTTTTTATGACATTGGACCCAGAGTCCTTCAAACTTAGTGATTACTCCAATATTTCATGCACCTGAATGGATAACATCCTCGAAAGAAGAGGAACCGACAGAAAAAAGAAAAGCATAACAACAACAATATAAAGCTTTTATTCCTTATTCCTCAGCTCCCGCCCACCCCCCCCCCCCCACTCAGTGTAAGGTACGCGTATATGCATGTTCCCGCCTTTGAAAGCCTTTTGTGTACTACGAGCCGGACGTTGGTGCTTGAAAAGTACCCCTTTACCGGACATCTTGGCCGGAACATGCATGCGGTCCCTCCGACCCCGGAGTGGGGGCGGACCTCAGCCACACCACCAAACCGACTACAAACCGATCGGTTATTGACCATGCAGGGTCGGCTTGTAGTCGGTCCGGTGGAGGTCTCGTTGGTGTGGATGAGGAATACTGTATACACTCTGTATGCACCTTGCACCCCCGTACACACAAGGGGTTCGGGTGGGGGGGGGGGGGGGGGGGTCGCGCGAACCCCACCCCCCTAAAAAAAAAAAAAATATATATATATATATATATATATATATTTTTGGCTCAAGATGGGGGGGGGGTGTTGATTTAAAAATAAAAAATATTGGTGCTCCATACCCCCCCTCGCTTATTCGCTGGCTGATTCGCCGCTAAATATTTTCTCATGAAAAAAAGTTGGCAACCCAAGGGCCCAAGGTTGTATACGGGCTTGCCTTGAATCTCTTTACTCCAAATCTGTGCGGGGACCCAATATGACTCTGAAGTAAAAACAGAAATGATGGTCTAGCAGAAAAGTTGAATTCTCGACAGTATGAGAAAGCTTTGTAAGCATTGCAATATTATAAAGGTTCGGTTTGCTCTAGAACTATTAAAAGTTTGTGAAAGTTATCTCATTTTCTCGAACAGCATCATTTTTGTTTGTTTGCCATCTTCCATAAATTTGATGATTTGGAACATAACAATTGTATTTTTTATTTTGCCGATATAATCAATGAGGACTTGGATTTAAACAATGAGTCTACCTTGTAAGTGATATATAGCTAGAGACTGATTGATTTTTGTTTTACACTTTTGAAGAATTTCATTAAAACAAATGTGATGAAGCCGAATAGGCCTAACTCAAGAAATAAGTGTAACTACAGTTTTGTTTTGTTGTAAGAAACATTATTTTATATTTCATTTTTTCTTTAAATGTCTTATTTTTAATTTGTATCCATTTATGATTATAACTTTTTTTTTAATAAATATATTTCTCTCTCTCTCTCTCCCTCTCTCTCTCTCACTCTCTCTCTCTCTCTCTCTCTCTCTCTCTATATATAGTATGTTGTTTTGTTGTTGGGGGCGGGGGTTATTGCAATATGGTGATTTTGGTAATGATGCCCCGTGCTCCCCTAGACACCCCTCTTTGTAACAAATGAATATCAGACAACATCAGACAATAAACACAATATTTAAGACGGAAATATGTTATCATGTGTAATATAATTTTCGTTTACAGATCCGGGGGGGGGGGGGGGCATAGACTAACCCCGGTCAATATAACTCTCCTATTACTCTAAAAGTCTTGGGGTGGCGGAATATACTTAAAATCTGTCAACACTTAAATGTCTGGAATGGTATGTAAAGCCTATTCATGGCTTTGTGACGATTTACATTCACCTAAAATGTAATTCAATTGTAATAATATAGTTGGGAGAATTAAGAAAACGATCAAATCAGTTTATCTTTAATTGTACATTTTCTCTCATCTGATCAATGTTACCAAGTCCTTTTAAAGCCAAAAATGAGAGCAATTTTGTCCGTTTTGTCTTTTCAATTTTATAGAAGACTGACATTTCATTTTCATTTAAATTTCCATGGAGTACAATTTTAGAAAAAGGCTGGAATCTAGCCAATGCTCATTCATTATCTTCAAAAATTCAACTTCCTAAGAGGCAGATATACGGATTTTCAAATTTTCAAACGTGTCAAAATAATGGCCTATTCAAACTCATCCTTTTTGACCAGCTTTGTGAGGGAGTCCGGATAATTAAGTGAAAATTGAACCTCTCTGATCTCTACGAAAAATTTCGTGGAGATCATTGGAAAACCTTGGTGATACTCGGTTGTTCGCACATATAACACTAGATGGCGCTATACCACAACCATCCTCGATGTACGTTTTTTTTCAGTACCATAAAAGGCATAGCCCTTTGAAGAGTACTAGCAATAGAAGGTGCCGTATATATATTATTTTGTAGAAGGTGGCGGCTTTCGAAATTACATTTTCATTGTAATGAAGTGTAATGTTTCTAAGGCTCCAATCGCTTGCAAAATATTAAGAAACTATTAAGTAGATATTCATGCGAAAGCAAAAGACGACTGGCCCGGGAAAACTTATGTTCATAATGCCTATGCCTTTTCATTGAAACATAATTGCGCAGGAGGTGGGGTGGGGGGGGGGGGGGGCACATGAACGCAAATTGTACCATTGATATACTTCGATTAGTTCTATGTCAAAATATGGTTTTAATAGGGCCGGGCTATTGATGAAAATGTTTACTTACTATAGGCCATTAATAACTGATAGAAGAATGCGAGAGGGGTCCAGGCATTTTTCTGTTCATATTGCCTTTTTACACACACCCTCTCTCTCTCTCTCTCTCTCTCTCTCTCTCTCTCTCTCTCCCTCCCCCTCCCCCTCCCCTTTTACTCCAATTTGCCGTTCGGTTGGGGCATGTGCTCCTGTAACCCCTGTAACTACGTCACAACCTACTCCAATTTGCCGTTCGGTTGGGGCATGTGCTCCTGTAACCCCTGTAACTACGTCACAACCCCCATGCAATTGGATCAATTACTGCAAATTATAATGAATGATTATATGAATGATTATAAAATTATTGCCAAGATGTATTTAACAATTTGAAGAAAACGTCTTATGGCCAGCGATATTTTTCTCCCAATATGACATCAGGAAAAAGAATAATGAGTGTAATTCTCACAGAAAGAGGTTATATATAAAAGATCAGGGATGGATCAAAGAGTTTGTTCGTTTTCCCTCCTAAATTAACATGAAGGATAATTATTAGAACTAAATTAATATAATTATGATTCAAAGAAAATACAACAAGCAGAGGTGGAGCTTGTTAAGAGGGTATGGAGCCCCCCCCCCCCACTCAGTGTTATTTAGGGTACGCATATAATGCTTGTTTCCTCTCTTCGAAAGCAACCCCTATCTGAGGACTGCCAAAATTTCTGGACCCCCTTTGGCGGTGGGCTTTTCACGGGCTTTTCCTGCCTTGGAGACACCCCTAAATCTTTAAAGAAATCTCCGGGTGAAAAGTCAAATACACCCCCTTTTTTAGAATTCTCGGGCCGGACTTTGTCGCACGAAAAGGGACGAAAAGTACCCCTTTACCGGACATTTTGGTAACACGCATGGTATCCCTCCGTACTCGGAGTGGGGGGGGGGGGGGGGGGTGTATGGAGTGGATATCCCCGTTAACCTTTCGGAGGCTAGCTTGGTAGGGGGAACCAACACATCCTTTTACTTAGACTGCAGACGTACAAATAAAACTTAAGCATCTTTAAAGCACTTACACAACAAAGATAAACTTAACTAGTTACTGTTAAATAAGAAGATAATATTGAGTGTTATCTGGCAAGCGCGTAGCGAGCAGTTTATTTTAGGGGGCGGTAGTGAGCAAAAAAAAGAAAAGAAAAAAAAGAAAAGGGCTTCAACGCAGATGGCGTAGCTCATTGGAGTTACATCCGGGTTCTCTCCGTAGTAGCACAGACGTGGTGTGCACGCAAAATGTACAGTTCGCAATTCGTAGTATAGTTCGTGTACATTAAATTTACGCCCGAAATCTGTACCGGTGATCGGTGGTGAAGCAGGACTGAACGAAAAAACGGACGACACATCCCAACAGAATATTGGAATATTTGTGAAATATTACTATTTTGATTTTAAGTATACAAATACACGGATGGAGTGATTTTTTAACTTTTTAATTTTTAGACCGTTATCATATCGCTGTCGAGGAGCAGACGTTAAGCTGGATTAATCCACGGAAAGAAACACGGAAATTGTTCCGGATCGCAAATGATCCTCAATTTAACTCAACGAAATGACCTGTAATATAAAACTCACCTTGAAATACCGGTCCGATTCATCATTGGAAAGTATCCAAACACCTTCAGAAAGTCTTGGAGGCAATCTGCAAGTATACGGATGAATTTCATTCTCATTGCAGCCCATTCCTGATAAAGTTTCGGCTAAAAACATAAAATGTCTGTAGACGCAGTAGAGTTGGACATGAGTGCCGCCGGGCCAAATCACAGCGGGCCGTCACCCGGAGGGACGTCGGGAAGGAGGCCCAGACCTCAACGGGCCTACACGGCTGAGGAAGACGCTCTCACAGACATTGCAAAACAGGTAGATATCTAGATCTATGTACTTTTTGTTTAAAGTTGTAAATAAGCATGAAACTACAGATTTTATATTAACCTAAAGTCTGCACGTCTTAATCTTTTTTAGTATCATCTTGTAAGATCTAAGAGTAAGACTCTGTCTCTGTCATAAAATTAAAAGCCAAGCCCAGGGCCAAGGTTGACTTCTTCAGACATCATGCCGAAGTTGCACATTTTCAGACACAGGATGGTTTCCTGAAGCTCGAAATTGCAGTTTCACCAGACCAATACGCTCATCACGAACTAGCTTGGACGGATGCAAATTAGCCCACTATTTCCCAAATTGTGATTGTGGGTATTCTTATCATTGTTAATCATCAATCATTGAATCAGGTCATCAGGAAGATGGGCGCTTGTTCAGAAACCTATCTAAAATTTCACCCGTAACTCCGACATGGAGATACCCTACTAATACATATCCAAAATGAAGTAAATATTCATTAAATGTCCAAATAAAGATCATGAGTTAAAAGTTGTTATGTTAATTACCTGTTTTGTGTAAATTTTCTTGTTAATTTTGGAGTATTTTTCGGAAAAACATCCCTGTGTTGTGTCAGCAGGGGTGATTGTTGCACTCCCAAATTCTCTGCCAAAAATTGCATTTAAATTCTGCTTTTTAATGCTTGTTTTGTGTAATCACATGATTAGCTAACTGCCAATATCCTTGTGAACACATTAAATCAATTTTAATTGACAATTCTGGGTTGTCATCGTGAAAATCTGCAAAAATCTGCAGATTTCAATCTAGCTTCTCAACTTTGCACAGTAAGCAAATGGATTTACCAGCCCCGCATACTACCTCTTGTGCTGGTAACTGACATCCACAAGCCAACTTCTGCAAGTCTTCTGCAAGTATTGATTTCATTTCATATCCTTGTGAACACATTAAATCAATTTTAATTGACAATTCTGAGTTGTCATCGTGAAAATCTGCAAAAATCTACAGATTTCAATCTAGCTTCTCAACTTTGCACAGTAAGCAAATGGATTTACCAGCCCCGCATACTACCTCTTGTGCTGGTAACTGACATCCACAAGCCAACTACTGCAAGTCTTCTGCAAGTATTGATTTCATTTCATATCCTTGTGAACACATTAAATCAATTTTAATTGACAATTCTGAGTTGTCATCGTGAAAATCTGCAAAAATCTGCAGATTTCAATCTAGCTTCTCAACTTTGCACAGTAAGCAAATGGATTTACCAGCCCCGCATACTACCTCTTGTGTTGGTAACTGACATCCACAAGCCAACTTCTGCAAGTCTTCTGCAAGTATTGATTTCATTTTCCTTCTTCGCTTCTATGATGTTCATGAGAGTGATGGCAAGTCTGAGAGCATAATTGATCTTGACTTGAAGTGAGAAGCTGTTATAAATTTTGACTTATAGCTGGTTTTTAGACTAGACTGAGATTGCTACAATAGTACTTAGTAAATAGTAGTATAAAAGTAGTCAAACTTCATGTATCTCGGTCAGTAACAGTGTACATTATCGACTTGCATTGTACATTGTACATTTATATGCAACATCATTCTACTTCTAGCATGGGTAGACATATTCCTCCAGCCATGATCTCATCATGGAAACATCCTGTCATCATGGTCTTCTTGATTATTGTTAGCACAGGCTTACTGATAATTAAGCCATTCTTTCAGCATGAGCATGAATCTCGCTCATTGGATACCTCTCTCTGCCCTCAAGCAGACGTGCACCTTGTATGCAAATCAAGCACATTGCTACTTCTTCAAGCATTTCAGAATAAAAGAAATTCAACCAGTGTGCTGAATCTTCGCTCTGCTAGTCACCTCGCTATTCTACTACTCTTAAGCGGCCAAGTTGAGCGAAACCCGGGGCCAATAGACACATTCCCATGTGCTATTTGTAATGCGAATGTCACGGACAACGACCAAGCCCTTCTCTGTGATAACTGCAACATGTGGTGCCATATTACATGCAATGGTACTTCTGGGCAATCATATGAAGTCCTCGCCAGACTCAACAGGTTCTCGTGGGTCTGCTGCAGATGTCATAGCATAAATGCAGAAACAGCAGCTTCCCTCAGCAGCAATGCCAGCCTCTCCACAAGCAATCAGTTTGAGTCACTAAGCATCAGCGACACAACCGATGATGCTCAATATCATTGTCAGACGTCAACACCAACTTCAGCGTCATCTGGTCATGCATCGAGGCTACCACCACGCCCTCACTTCTCACCGTCTAAAAACCGCAGGAAGATCCTGAAGGGCGTCATTATCAATTGCAATGGTCTTAAAAGTTCTGCAAAGTACTCTCAATTCCAAGCATTGATTAGTCATCACAAGCCAGATGTGATCCTTGGTTGCGAATCTAAGCTTGACGAGACAACCCCTACTTACAGTGTATTTCCTAGAAATTACACAGTATTCCGGAAAGACCGAAACGACCGTGGGGGTGGTGTCTTTGTAGCAGTGCACGAGTCTCTCATCTTAACCAACTGTCCGGAGTTCGACTCAAATAGTGAAATCATCTGGTGTAACTTACAATTCACCAACGCAAAGCCACTATTTATAGCAAGCTTTTACCGTCCCCCAAGTAACGGAAAGCAAGACCTTGAGGAACTCCAACTCTCCATCGCTAAGGTTATGTCTAAACACAGAAGAAGTCACCCTAACATCATCATTGGAGGAGATTTCAATCTTCCAGACATCGACTGGGAATCCTGCTCACTGACCAATCCAAACCGTGCAAGCATCCATCAACTTTTGCTTGACACCTTATTGGAATTCTCACTGACACAACTGGTAAGGGATGTAACCCGTCCTGCGTCTAGTAACATCCTGGATCTTCTTTTGACGTCCAACCCTGGCCTCATTACAGATGTATCCATTCATCCTGGCATATCAGACCACAACATTGTGTCCTTCGTCTTTTCAGGAAATCCGAAAACGGCCCGTGCCCCTCCCAGGAAGATCTACCAATTCCACCGAGCAGACCACCAGATCATTAAAGAAACTGTTGAAAAGTTTTCAATCGATTTCTTCCTTTCATCTCCAGAGCTCCAAACTGTAGATGAGAATTGGAACAGGATATCTGCGTTCCTCAAGAAGTGTATGGAAGATCTGATACCATCAAAGATGAGCAAATCCCGGCGACACCTTCCGTGGATCACCACCGACCTCAAACGAAAAATGAGGAAGCGTGATAGGCTCTTTAAGAAAGCCTGTAGAAACCCCAGTACGTCAAAATGGAAGGCTTTCAGACAGCACCGCAACGTGGTAGCGAAACTAGTTCACCAAGCACACCACGATTACGTGAACAACATCATAGGGAACAGTCTGCAAGGGAATCCCAAGACCTTTTGGTCCTATGTCAAGCAGTGTCGGACTGAGAATATGGACATCCCATCGCTTAGATCTGACAAAGGCATCCACACGACCAACAAAGACAAAGCAGAGTGTCTCAACTCTTTCTTCCACTCAGTATTCACCAACCAACAGGTTTGTCATGCTCGTATGGAAGGTTCCTCACACTTTCCTGATATCGGCCATCTACACATTCATCGTCCTGGTGTGGCAAAGCAGCTGTCAAATCTCAACCCATCCAAAGCTTGTGGGCCAGATGAACTTCCACCTAAACTCCTCAGGCTTGTAGCTGACGAGATTGCTCCTGCCTTAGGATTCCTTTTTCAGCAGAGCTACAACTCTGGCACTGTTCCAGCTGAATGGCAGCATGCATTGGTAACACCCATCCACAAGTCCGGTGACAAGTGTGATCCAGGAAATTACAGACCTATTTCCTTGACCTGCATCTGCAGCAAGCTAATGGAACACATAGTGCTCAGCCACATCTCGAAACATGTAGCTGCCAACAACATCCTGGTAGATGACCAACATGGATTTCGGCAGAAACTTTCCACCACCACACAACTCATCTCTGCTACCCAGGATTGGGCACACACCTTACAATGCAGAGGCCAGACAGATGTCATCTTCCTTGACTTCCAGAAAGCTTTCGACCGAGTACCTCATCGCCACTTGCAGACCAAGCTCGAGCATTATGGCATAAGAGGAGACACATTACATTGGACTATGTCGCTACTTTCCAACAGGCAGCAAGCAGTTGTTGTCAAGGGCTCCCGGTCATCTTGGATGCCTGTTACCTCTGGGGTACCTCAAGGTTCAGTGATCGGACCAGCCCTCTTTTTGCTGTACATCAACGACATCACTGCAAATATCCAGTCCAAGATGCGCCTTTTTGCTGACGACAGTGTGATTTACAGAGAAATTCACACTAAGAATGACACCTCCATCCTTCAGCAAGACCTTCAAACCTTGTCTGACTGGTCAGCGAAATGGTTCATGGCTTTCAATGTCAAAAAGTGCGCCTCCCTTACCATCACGAGGAAAAGAACACCAATACAGCATGACTACCGGATTTCCAACGAGATAATACCCAGGATAGACAAGTACAAGTATCTCGGGGTAACTGTAACCAAGGACCTTCGATGGAATACACACTGCCAACTCCTACTGAACAAGGCCAACAAAACCCTTGGGTTGCTGCGGAGAACCCTGTCACCATGCACCAAGGATGTGAAGTCAAGAGCGTACACAGCCCTGGTTCGACCGCAGCTAGAGTATGGCGCTGAAGCCTGGAACCCCCACACTTCTGGTGCTGCCGAAGGTCTGGAAAGAGTACAGAAAACAGCTGCTCGTTTTGTCTTCCGCGACTACCGAAGATCCACGTCGGCTACAGGGCTTGTTTCCCAGCTGGGATGGGATAAACTGCACACACGTCGTCTTCTAGCACAAAGCACCATGCTCTTTAAAATACACCACCAGCTAGTCAACATTTGTCTTCCTCACCTCATAACTAAAGCTACATACATCAGCAGAAGAGACCACACACTCAAGCTCTCTGTTCCTGTGGCAACAATAGACTCTTACAAGTACTCATTTTACCCCCGCACCATTCGCATCTGGAATCAACTACCAGCCACAGCAGTTACTACCCCAACAGTTGCTGCTTTCCAGATGATCGCCCTCCCTGTCATCAGAGGGTTGGAACCTCCTGTAGGTTCCAGAATGCTGTAAACCATATAGCAGCATGATTTTTTACTCGCACGTCACTGTTTTACTGTATAAAGAAATTATACACCCTTTTGTTGTCTGCACCTGCACCTGCTGTCACAACACATCCCATCCCAGTATAGCTTGGAAAAGCTGCTTCAGGATTACTTCATCAAGTATCAAGTAATATAGTGTACACTTTTTCACAGGTTTCACGGCAAACCGCTGCACAATACAAGTGCATACAGATGGTTGGTTACGGGGGGGGGGGGGGGGGGGGGGGGGGGGGGGGGGGGGGGGGGGGGCGCCTGTGTGAAGTTATCTACCGTAATGAGGATACTCCAAAAATATCAAGCGCCGGAAGATGATGCTTGTTTTATATCTACAGGTGTACAGTATGTCTAATAGTAATACAAATTTACCATGTGAAAATCAGATCACAGGAGGATCGTGTATATAGTCACTGTAGAGTGCTGTGGGTGGGCCTAATTTTGTTCATGTACATGTCAGAGGAGGCGAATTGGCTCAGTCGGTAAAGCGTCTGCCTGTTGAACCAAAGATCCTGGGTTCGAATCCCACCCAGGCGGATGACTGAAGCCTCCGTTGTGTGTTAACGTGCCCCTCCCCTAGTTCATAGACGCAGGCTATGTTAAGTGGAAAATACTCTGTCCCTCGGATAGGACGTTAAATGGAGGCCCAGTGTAGTGAAGAGTCACTACCTTTGCACGTTAAGAACCCACTGCACTATTTGTATAAGAGTAGGGGGAAACCCTGGTGTGGTGGTCCACCTGCACACACTCCAGTATACAAATGTAGTACGATAATACTCTGTAAAGAGGTAAAGGTACAGTATGTACTCAAAATGGAAGAAGAGAAGAATAGGCTCTACCACAAATTTCTCAAGTTTGTAAAAAAATCATTGTACACCAACATTTCTGTAACACGACAAATTGACCATGAATTTTAAAATGTACATGTAGAAGTGAAAATGTATTTAAAGCATCTAACTGTATGCATCATACGTCATTGAATTAATTTTAGTGCATTGTTTAGGACAGATGATGAAAGTTCCAGACAGTAGGCCTACATGTACAAATGTACATACTGCATGTAGTACATTCGTATCTGGGTATAATACATGTATCCCCTGGACAAACACCCCCAGAAATATTAATCCCGGGGACAACCACCCCCCAAGGACAATTTTATTTGTTACCACCCCCCCCCCCCCCGGAAAATTACCCCCGAGGACAATTACATGTACCTCCCCCCCACCTCTGAGAATTATGCCCGAGGACAATTATCCCCCCCCCCCCAAGGACAATTACCCTCCCCCCTGTTCAATAAATGGTAAGTCTACCCAGATACCGTTAATGAGTTGGTTTGATTAAAAGCAGATTAAAAAAAAAAAAAAAAAAAAAATGGGGGGGGGGGGGGGGGGGAGGTGATTGTCCCAAGGGGGTAATTTTCAGGGGGGGGGGGTAGTTTCCGGGGGTGATAGTCCTCAGATGGTTGTCCTGGGGGGGGGGGGGTAATTTTCAGAGGGTTAATTGTCCTGCTTGAAATGGACCGGGGATGATTGTCCAAGGGGTATTTATCCTACACTGTAGGACGGTGTACTGTACATGCATCACACATGTTTAGTAGAAATAAGACTTTAAGACATTACAATGGAAAAAATGTGGTCAAATTTGCCACTTAACTGCACAGTACATGTACATGTACATGTAGGTCTTTTTGATAACAAAAAATAAATAAAGAAATGGAATGACCCATAATTTGTACTCAAATTTACATTTTGGTATTATAGAGTGAAAAAAAAAACTTTTTACTTTAGCACTTTCATGTACAGTAGGAGAAAAAAAAGATACAAACATAAAGTTAACAACTTTTTGCGATCCATTCGGAAGTGTCGTTCATTACCGGTATTGATGACCTCTCTCTTCCCAAAGTAAGTTTGAATGTATTCACTTGTCACAAATTACATGTACATGTACACTGTATGTCAGTCACTTGTACTGTACATGTATGAATGTATGATGCATTTGTGCATTAACATAATAGTATCCACCCAAATGAAATTGGTAATTGGATCAGGGAAAATGTGCTATATTGTCAGAATAAGGAGCTTTGTATTCTAAATGCATTCTGGCCAGCGGTAGCTTGTCCAGGAGGACACGGTCTCGGGGGTCATACCTTTTAACACCTTTTTTGCGGCGATCAATTCTAAAGCGAGTTCATACACATGTTCTTTTGTATATTGAACTTGTACTGCACAGTATTAGAGCTCTCCAATTTCTCCAAAGGAATACCGGTACTTTTACTTGTGCAGTTATGAATAGTTATGCAATAATAAAGATAAAGTTGGGTTCTGGTCATGCGATTGCATTCTGAAAGAAACTGTGGAATCTACAGTTATACATGTATGTGTATGTACATGTAATTGACGAAAGAAGCCCAGAGCAATTGTCACTGTCAGATCAAACATTGAATCACATGTTTAACACAGTATCTCAAGCTTGAGCTTGGTCAGGGCTAATGAAAACAGGCCTGTAATTCACTTCATCACTGCACGCATCACATAGTGATGACTGTGTAGTATCATCTTAGGTCACTAGACATTCCATAGTCTCTGTTCTCTCTTCACCTCTCTCTGACCTCCTTCTTACAAGACAAAGAATACATATGAAGTCCCTCACACTGCTCCGATACATGTACATGTTGGTCAACTTTGGACTTCCAAATTGTCTGTTGAGAGACAAAAGGGCATTAAAATTATAAAGGGATCGGTAACTTTGTCTCAGATTCTGAAACAAAATCCTGGATTTAGCTCATGCTGCAATGATAATTATAAACCTTTAGGTCAGTCAGGAACCCCATGACTTTTTAGTGATGCAGTACTTACATGTACATGTAGAATGATTACAGTTTTTGCCTATTTGAGACCCAAATGTATATTTGAGACCATTTACATTCAAAAAATTGATGATACCAATTTCCTTATAGATTTTTACAACCCTTTCTTCCTATTTTGCTGCATTATCCAATTTAGCTCATAGGGGGTGGGGGGGGGGGGGGGGGGGGGGGGGGGACTCTTCTCTTTCTTTTTCTCTCTATTTTTCTCTCTATCATTTTCTGTGTGTATTTCTGCTTCTTCTTGCAGATCATTATCATTTAACTAGCCTACATTAAACCCGCCTCCTTTCCATCAATTTCTAGGTCTATTTAAATCTCTTCTCTCTCTCTCTCTCTCTCTCTCTCTCTCTCTCTCTCTCTCAATATCACTGTTTCCTATGATCTCTTTCTTTTCTGTATTCTTTCTCCTCTGTCTGTCTGCCTATTTTTCGGTCCTCCCACTGTCCTCCCACTGTCCTCCCACTGTCCTCCCACTGTCCTCCCACCTCCCTGCTCCACTTAACAATTTCTGTTTGCATTGAAACATTCATATCTTCATAATTTAGTAATTCCTCACTGTAAGGCCTATCCTCTTCTCCCCTCCTTCTCCCCTCCCCCCTCTCTCTCTCTCTCTCTCTCTTCCTCACTCTCCCTATCTCTCTTACCCTCTCCCTCACCCTCTCTTCCTCTGTCTCTCTCTCTCCCCCTTTCTCTCTTTCTCTCTTTCTCTCTTTCTCTCTTTCTCTCATTCTATTTCTTTTTCTCTCTATTTTTCTCTCTGTCATCATTTTCTGTGTGTATTTCTGCTTCTTGCAGATCATTATCATTAAACCTGCCTCCTTTCCATCAATTTATAGGTCTACTCTTCTCTCTCTCTCTCTCTCTCTGTCTCTCTCTCTCCCCTTTCTCTCTTTCTCTCTTTCTCTCTTTCTCTCTTTCTCTCTTTCTCTCTTCTCTCTCTTTCTCTCTTTCTCTCTTTCTCTCTTTCTCTCATTCTCTTCCTTTTCCATGTCTCTGTCTCTGGCTTCATTTTGAAGTGACCGGTCATTAAGCTGGAATAAGACACGCATTCCACATTACGCAGATGGGAGACATGACCTCCATAATATAGAGCGACAGTCGTTTAAAGCCTTGCCTCATCTTCTGAAGGTCCGTCCATACACTGCATACTGCCTTGGGGGGGGGGGGGGGATGGATAGGCAGCATAAATGCATCCTATGTATTCCTATTGTACAGTATATTCACCATTGATTGTCCATTTATAATGTTATTACCAGATGCCTTTTATAATTCACACAAAGACCACAGACATTCATTTTGTATTTTAAATTTCTACCGTAAATGTAATAAGTTCAAAATTAGGTTGGGATATTTATCATTATTAATTTACATAAATTTATATTTACATGTAGATTGTAATACTTTATCTCATTATTATTGTCAAATATCACAATTCAGTTTTTTATGAGTACAAAGATATTTTAAATCAATAAAACATGTCACTTCAAATCAAATCAAATTTGAGTACCGTAAATCTCTGTGTATAAGGCGCACCCCTATTTTGAAGACAAAAACAAACAAAAAATTGCAGAAACAAAAACACACGCGGGGAAGGACTTTCATTTAACATCGAGGTGCAGTTGAAGACGCCGATTTGTGCTTGTGAACTTGTCACAAATAAAAGTAACAATGTCGTTTTTAGAAGAATGTGTACATGTAAGTCTGTAAGATCATTACTGTAAATCAAAAACAGTAGAGTAGGCCTACCTAGGATAAAACCTTGTGGTACGCCAAAGCAAAATTGGAGGAATTATTATTATAAACTGTACATGTACATATTGAGATCTATTAGAAAGATTACTTTCAAACCAAGATAACAGACAAATTTGAGTGTTGTTCTAGTTTCCGAGTGGTGAGTCAACACACCGATTAATGAGCTGGGAGACATTGCCAGGTATAGCGCCATAAATCGAAACTAAAAAAAAACCACGCACCCCCGACTTTCAAAAAAAATTTGGCGGCAAAAAAGTGCGCCTTATACACAGAGATTTATAGTACAAGTATGTGCCTGATGTACACATACATGTATATGCAATAATATTATGCACATTTACTGATAGTTTCAGAAGAATTTATGGCTAACACTCCAGGTGGGTGTTTCACAAAACTTGTCATCAGTGACATATGCCAGTTTTTGTTATAAGTTACTGAAATCCTTGCTTCTGATTGGTTATCAGCAGATTTGTTACTGAATTCTGCATTGTCATTAAAAATAGGCTTTGTGAAACGCCCCCCAGATGCTAAACTACAAGCCCACTATCATTGATAAAGACTGACATGTTTTACATACAATCATGTACATACACTTGTAATGTTCATAATATGTGATGTGAACAACATTTGACCTTTTATCAACATTGAGAATACATTATTTATAATTAGCAATTAAATGTTGAACTTGCCATGGCATACAATGTACATGTACATACAAATGTACGTACAGTTCTGAGATGTTACTTTTAGTTACATTGAACTGAAGTACAGTGCCTATTAAAGGCTAATTATGAACTGATATTGAAAAACCCTACACTGAGCCTACATGTACGTTTCATAGAAACAACAAGCAGAACAAAAAAACAAACAAAAAAACAAACAAATAAACAAACAAACAAACAAGACCAAATAAAGATGACACTGCCAACATTTATATATTTTTATTTTTTATTTTTTATTTGTATGTTTTATTAAATCAAAACGAATATCAAAATATTTACAGGTCATCAATAATGATAGGTACATAACAAAAAAGATATAAACAATAAAAAATAAAAAAAAGTGACAAGAAATACAAGATATATTTAATTCATTAACATAATATAATGCGCAACAATGCAAAGCCTGCCAACATTTACAGACTGTACAGTGTACTGTATATGCCTACCGGTAAAGACACTTGATTGTTGAAACATACAGATATCAGACTTTAGTGTGTATTTATCAAGAAAAATGAATGAATGTGTACTTTGAGTGTACACTGTACATATGTACATGTAAGTTTGAGGGAGAGGGAGGGCATGACTTTAGAAACTATACTGGTACTGCTGACTATTGAAGTTTTGTTTAATATTTGATACATGACATTTTTACATTAATTTACAGTGTACTATTACATGTACATGTACTTGTACAGTACTTGGTAATACATTTTTCAATATTTAAATTTGCCTTTTTTTCCGTCTCTATTTATCTCTCTCTTTCTTTGTCCCAAACTTGATCACATCAATACAAATTTTCCATTTTGTGTGCAAAATTTGCTCAGTTTCTGCTTCCACTCGTTTGAAATTTTGAACTTTTTAAATTGTTTATATTTTGCGCTGAACTGACAGAAGTGACTGGACCAAATTTTAAAATAGGAAGTGTTACATGTACATGAAATGAATGAATAATTTGTCCTACAGTGTATTACAATGTACACTTTGACCTAAATTACAGTGTAAATTTTCTTTTGCATTGAAGACAATACAGAGCAATAATAAAATGGTCCCATCTGAACTTCCACAGGATGGTATAACGGTACTCAAAGAGATTCTCTTTGGTATACTGTACATGCACATGTAGGTTTAGTTTGATGGGTTGTTATAAATGATACCAGTTATTTGCAGAGCGACTCATTCATCCCTCACACTGGAACTAAATAAATTACTCATTATGCCGACTGAGGATGAATGGAATCATTACCAGAGTGGGTCTGTGTGACATTTGTGGCACCATGGACCCTTTGTGGTAGGGTCCACGGTTACACCATCTCACTTGTATCTGGGTCACCCAATGTGTGCCATATTTGGGGGTGGGGTAAAAAAGAAGCATACACTGTACAGGTGCGGTGTAACTTCTTGGGTGTACAATACATGTTTATGGTGCACTGTAAAAGTTGACAGTACAGACAGAAACTGGTCAACATGAGGGTAATTAATTGTTTGGTCAACTTTGGGGCAATTTCATGTCCAATCTGGATGATGTTACATGTATTCATAATCATGATAAACATTTACTACATGTGTGAAATGGATCTTTTAAATTTTTATTTAAAAAAAGAAAATATTGTCTGTTTAAAGCTAGAGGGTGTTGACTTTGTGTTAAAGAAAACATGAGTTAACACCCTTGTGGCTCATACAAGATGATACAGACCTGAAATCAGGGATGTGTCTGTAATATGTTCAATGCAGGTATCGTAAACGCAGAAAATTAATAAAAATATATATTTCATTAAGCTTAATAATAAATATCCAAGAATTGTTGTATACTGTACATTTGGTAACTTTGTTGCAATTTCTTTGTAAATTTGACCTAACAGGAATCAGAAAAGGTGAGTGCCTGTAAATTATTATTTCACCCAAATTCATTCATTTTGCATTTACACATTTACAATTATATATTTACAAATTCCCATTAGATGCTTCGAATACACATATTCTTGCTTTCAATTCACATTCAGTTGTACATTTAGCTATTTCTATCTATCATTACACTATACATAGTGTAGTCCTACAACATAAGTTACAGATAAAGTTATTCTTTTTGATAACATGTTTTAAGTTCTGTTGGGAAGCAGGAAAGTTGATAATGTACATGTACACGTAAGGGTTTGAAGAATAATATCAAAATGAAAAGAAAATTACTAACATCTTGCTGAATAAATTGCATGCACTGCACATGGAAATAAATGTACAGTGTACATGTACCTGTATGGAACTACACACAGAAGTCATTTACACATGTATAAATGAAAGTTTGGTCCAAACTAACATAAGAATAATAATAAAGTAATAGCTCACTATTTTTATAATTTCATCTTAACCTGTCTATTAAACACAGTTTTCTCTTTAATGTGAACAATAAACATGATCATGTGGGAAACTTTTGATTACAGAGCACTTGCAAAATGCACTATAAAAGCTTCTTGCACACAAAACTTTCTGGTCAGCTTTTACAGAAGTTTATTAATTTATCTGATGCTTATTTCTAAATATACAGGTACAGTATGTACAAAAGTTGACCATTTTAAATTTTACTACAGCAAAATCTACATGGAAAGTTATGTTGAAGCTTGTAAAACTTTAAAACAATTTTTTGTTAGATGCTACTTACACATTTTGTTGTTGTAAAATCAAATTAATGCACAGATAAGATTTTTTAAATTTAAAAAAAGTAGTTAATCGTTTTATTTCTGACTTGACCCCCAGTCTTTGAGCATTAATTCTAAACTGCATAAAATGGAGAGGTTTGAAATGCAAAATTAATTTTCATCAAAGATCATATGGATTATGATACATGTATACTCTTGGTATTCTCAGGCTCCTTATTTTCTAAACATTATCTGAATTGAGAAGGTCTGAACTGCAAGGTTATGAAGGGAAATTCAGCTCCCAAAATAAACTTGTGATAAATCATGTGGATATTAATGATGTAAATGTGGGAGATTGAGGCAGGCTTTCTTATTTTTTCTCTCTTCATGTTTTTAATGGAAGCATTCATGCAAGGTTACTCTTATTAGATTTTGAAGGTTAAATTGATCAGTGCTGTTATCCATTCTATTCAATCGAAGGGTTGTAGAAGGTGACTTTTAGCCAAACATTTTCTTTTTTTTTGTTTGAAAACAAAATAAAGATATCGGAAGTTCCCACTTGTTTTGCTTCCTTGGTCTTCTTAACAGGACTTCCTTTTATACCAGTTTAATTCATTTTGTCCTTTTCTACATTTTTGTACTCTTTGATCTTTTATCATATTCATTTGTCGCACATGTTCTTCCTCCTTTCTGCATCCCTTTTATTATTTCTCGTAAACTATACATATCTACATTGTATGTACAGTACGCTCTGTAATATTTCCTTTCTCCTTGAATTCATGTTCTTTCCAATGTTATCAAGTTCTCTGGATTCTAGACATTCAAAAGCCATACATACCGTACATCTACATGTATGTACATGTACATCCTCAAGAATGGCAAATTGTAAAGGTCATTGTTAAAATATTTAATAACTTGATGAATGACAATGAATATGTTATTCCGTTAAAAAAACATGAATACACTGTATATATGGGTTGTGAAATGTACATGTAGAATAAATATTTTACTTGCAGTTCCATTTTCCTTCCAACAAAATAAAATATACATGGATTGAGTCTTGAGATTGATAATGTGTGTACATTATATTTATTTTTTGGTAAACATGAACTTTGTAGTTTTCATAAAACTTTGAAATTACGAGTTTACATACCATTTCTCAGCCATTCACTGTAGTAATCTTTAGACTGTACATGTATGTGTCCATGATGCTGAATTATATACGGTCATTTTCACGGTAAAGGGTGTAACTTTGAAATTTGGACATTTTTTTCTCTAGTGATCTCATAAAGCTACAGAATTTAAAGATATTTTGGCATATGAGTAACCTACTTGGGTGCTACCTTGGGTAGCATAAACTTCTTCAGGGTTTACTTCGTTAAATTTTGGCAGGCACATAAGTACCCTAAATGTGACCCTTTTGATGTACACAAAATACATAGACATTTTTGTAAAGCCCTGCATTTTTTTCAGGAACAGCGAGGATTGTTTTTGTTATGCAGAATGCGAAGTTAGATGTTCAATAAAAAGTACCAAAGAAGTTGTAACTGTAACTGCTCCTCTATTTTTGAGAACAGAGTGTTGTAATTTGTCGTTTCGGAGACTTCATTTTCCGTTAACAATAGTTAACAAACTTCATGGGAAGACCTCTGGTTTGAAAAGTGCTTTCTACCATTTCATTTGTTCTTGATATAACACTTGATATCTATACTTCCAACTAATGACAAAATTTGTCTGATCATGTTGCTTGTAAGAATTTTTTAAAAGCTTGACTGAGTCGAGCCATTTTTCCGTTAGCTGAATTGAAGCCTCCGAAACAAACTATTCAGACAGCTTGTACAAATATGAATATAGGAACTTATCCAATCATTATATCAAAATGTAGCATTAGGACCCCTAAATAACTTGTCAATAAATTGCTGAGATATTCCCCACTGTTAAAGAATAATAGACAATACAAACTTTCCGTTAGCACTTGAAGCCTCCGAAACACTTGAAGCCTCCGAAACAGCAAAAAGATTATTTTTCATTTTTTAAATACCTAGACCGATGTGTTTCATGTTAAATCTGCATGGCAATCATATGTTAGGATGTGCAGGCTCCCTTGAAGTTGAAAGTAAATAGATATCCAGTTAATTTTTTTCAAGACTTACTAATAACCAAAAAAACTTGTTTCGGAGGCTTCAAACTGTAGTTAACACCATATTTTTTGCTATTGTGGTTTTATAGATAGGGGATTGTTTACATTTTTCCCGTTTTATGTTTGGTTTTGGTCTAATAAAGTACAGGAATGTGTTAGATGTTATTGGCTTTTTATATTTTTAAAGATTTACAAGTAGTCAGTATTTCAGAAAGAAATTTTACACCAGTACTAGGAGTATTCACCTGTTTAAACCTTGATAATTTAAGAATCATTCACCAAATACTAAAAAAAGTTAATACATATAAATCTTCCAAGCTTTATGAATATTTTAATATATAAAGTATTAAAATGAATCACTATATTTTCCCAAATTATAAGACATCCATAATATTTATCAAATTTGTTTCGGAGGCTTCATTTAGTGTTAACCACATATATCATGCTCTTTGCCAACCCCTTAGGATCAAATGGCATAGGCCATGCCATCCAAAGACCATTTGTAACAGTAGGAGAGAAATTTGGTGGGCAAAGAACCCTCTGGAAATGTTAGGGAAGCAGTGTGTACAACCCCTTTTAAGACAATGGAATAATAATAATAATATTTGGTTCTTGTGTAGCACATATTGAACGTCTCTATGCGCTTCGAAATTTGGAAATTATTACCCCGGCTTTAGCATGGCTTCCATTACGGCGCTTAAGCATTTCAAGGAATTAATTCCTGCCAGGTACCCAATTTACCTCACCTGGGTCGAGTGTGGCAAATGTAGATTAATGTCTTGCCAAAGGACATTAGTGCCGCGGCAGGACTCGGACTGCGGACCTTGTCCACGACAATAGACCATGAAGATCATGAAGATATTGACAAGGTTACAGCAACATGTGCTAGCAACATCTGATACTAGGTAGCATCTCTTCCAGACAGGCATAAACACTGCAGACAGTTCTCTCATTTCCTTACTGTTATCCACAAGAATATAGAGGTAAGAACTGTATATTTTGTCCTTAAATTACTTTACTTGTACTTTTTTTAATGAGTTATTGTAATGTAACTGATGTGTGAAAGTTTTTAAAGTTTAGATTTGTCACTAAAAATCTAGTGAGGCCTAGTTATGATCTGTATTGTAAATTGTACATGTACCTTTATCATACTCAATGTTTGTGGTTTTAAAGGTTGGGTGACAACCAAATATAGTTTGATTCCTGTTGATGTGCAGCCTAAAAATATTCTCCAAATCTCATTCATCTTGTGACATCATCTGTAAATCATTAGTGAGCTAACAAGAGACAGTATGTACATGTAGGCCTATACTAGCTTAACCAGAACTGATCACCTGTTTACAATAGACCATACAATACCAACATATGAGTTGCTATGTCAGAAGTGGTGTAGCATCACCAGGAAAAGAAAGGTAATGTGGAGGTATTTGTGAGCATGTGCTGAGCTGGAGAAAGTTACATCATAATTTCTCTTGTTAGCTCACTAATGATTAACAGATAGATGAATGAAATCTGGAGCAATTATTTAGGGTAATTAAGGCTTAATAGCAGGTCTGAGAAAATTATTGTAAAATATTTAAAAATCTATGAAATATATTTATTACAAATTATGAGTTGTATGCAGCCCTGCACATAAACATGAATCAACTTATATTTGGATGTCACCTGACCTTTAAGGTTTGCCTCAGTACCAAATGTTTAAATTAGACTCCTGATATACATGTGTGTACATGTACATACAGGTCTATGGCTATGCACAATGGTAAACCAGTGACAATGAATGAAATCCTTGTACATTACAATTTTGAACAGGTTATTCCTGCAAATCCATGGTCAAAACAGATTAAAACAAGTCTGTCATTAATTAGTTCTTAAAGATTTGTGTAATGTACACATTAAGCATCCATATAGTGATGGTGCCCATATAGACTACTGAACTACAGTGTAGTTCTTAAACAACACATGGATAAATAATAAAATATTATGTAATGCACATGCAAATATACATTCAAGATGTACTTCTAAAATCAAACAAAATTATTGTTTTTTAGTGTCCAAGCTCAGATATATGTATTAACATCGTTCTGTGCAGCAAACTGCTAATTTCCTATTTTCTTCTCCAATTGCACCATTAATGTGAGCGATTATGTGGCCATATATTTTGATGCACCTTCATCTAGCAGCAGGACTACAAATGGGGTGGTTTTCATGGCTCTTGTAAGTATTACCCATGTTAGATCTCAGATTATTAAAAAAACATTTAACAGGATCAACTTTCTTTATTTGAGAAATACTAAGACAAAAAGATTTTTCTAAAATGTATATGAGCAGGTGTTGTGGTACTGAACAAAGTTAACAGGGTGAATTAAAATAAGGGACTGTGAGATATTTCAAGGAAGTAAAATGGATTCTGAAAGCTGTTTTCTGTGTTTTAATGAAAGTTTGTATTTGCTATATTCTTATTTTGCTACTAGGTAAAAGCTGTGATTGATGACAATGTCAAAGTCAAATTCATGCGCCGGAGCAGCAATGGTCTGTATGAATTTACAGAGGACTGTGTAGACCATCAGCCTAAAAGGATGTAATACAGAAGATGACTCTACCAACCAGGACCCCAGCCGGCAGAGCTTACCTTTATAATTTTTAAGAAGGAGAACTGGACATGTTGGCAGATAAATTTCTTTGAAATAAGAAGTAGAACAGAATTATGTTCCAGGACAAAAACCTGTAAATACTTACCATGCTATTGGTTTAAAAAATATGAATGTCTGTGTAAATGTTATAACACATAACAAACAAGTTCGTGGAAGCCACTGTGCAGAAATTTAATTCTTTGCACTAAGAATAAATGATGACAAAGACGCAAGTGAAGGGTAATGGATACATTGCTATGAATTAACATATATGGTTTCTATGTGAACAATTATTTTAAGTGCTTTACTTTTAGTTCAACATTTCAACAAAACTTCAAAAGTAAGGTTAAATTTCGCTTTGTATATTGCCTTTGTAGTTGACAATATAGTGTGTTAACATGATTGAAGTCTCCGAAACACTACTTTTAACTGATCCTATACATGTATATGTTCCTGAATGTTTCAACTTTGATATGAGAAAAGTGATTTCCTTGGAAATTACATACTTGACAATATATTTCCCTGAGTATCAGCACAGATTTGAAATCCACATGGATTCTATTAAGTGACTTTGCAATGTTTGCGTACTGAACAAAAAGCTCATTGTATTAAGTAAAGATAATTTGTAACATACTGTATATTAACAAGTATTTTTACTCTGTAAACAAATGTTTTAGGTGTTATATTAGTAATTTAACATATCATTAACAGTAAAGTTCAATTTTTCTTAATATGTTACCTAAGTAATGGACAACATTTTATGTTAACATGATTGAAGCCTCCGAAACAGGCATTATTGTTAACTGAAGCCTCCGAAACACACACATAAGAAATTTTCAACTTTCTCATTTGAAATGCGATTTCTTTGGAATTTGCGTTGGTAATTAGGCCTCACTGAATGGTATTTGTAGAATAATTTTTATTTTGCTCCCCCTCTTGGAAGATAGGTAAATTTGAAAAATTAAATGTCAAAGTCATATTTTATCTTGAATTTGACAAACGCATTGAATTTTTTTAAAGACCAAATAAGTTTGACCAAAAAAGCTTTTTAAGCCTTCAAGTACATTAGAATAGCAAATGAAAAATTGCAATTGATTATGTTTGGAGAACAAATGTTTTCATTTAAGTTGATAGAATTAAAATGTTGTTTTTGTTCAAATTTATCATATTTGTCACAGTTGTTCATTATTTTTCCAGGTTTCTCATGTAGTTTAAGCTCCAGAACCAAAAAAAATCCATAATTTAGACATTTATAGTAATGATTTTAGTAGAAATGTTTATGAAAACATATTTTGAAATTTTGACCCTGTTTGAGAAAAGTTACACCCTTTACTGTGAAAATGACCATACATGTACATTTAGATGTTTATTACAGTACATCTATATTATACCATCAGGAACATGTGATTACACATACTTTCATAGAATATAGTACACATATCATTCAACTGTAATCCAACATCATAGTACTGTACACATGTCATTAAACTGTAATCCAACATCATAAGTGCAGATGTAAAACTGTATACACCTGTACATGCAGTTGAAAATGAATTATATTCATTCATCCAGATATATTACAGTACTATCATCATCGTAAACATAATTACTTTAAGTACACTGTACATGCATATTGGAGTATGCAATCACATCCGTAGATGGAGCCTATTTAAATATTTATTTTTATTATAGTGAAAGATATCACTGTAGATGTGCTTATATTAAATACATGCACATTACATCTACATATATGTACATTAGCTGAAGTAGACTCATTCATAAGATATGTATTAGTTATTTACAACATATTTCATTATGAATATCATCAAACTATAATCCCCATACCCATAGTGTGTCAAATCAGTAGAACAATCCTAATTTATGAAATATTTCAAGTACCGGGTATAGTAAACAAACAAGGCAATATGATGGTGAACTGAATTGAAGGTAACATTTTAAAATGAGCAATAACCGAGCCAGCATGATAGTGCTTGGTTCAGTATGGGAGGTGTTGTTTTTGGCAAGGCTAAAGGCCTGAATCTCATGATGATGAATTGCTGTGAACAAATCTGATTTTATTGATTCTCAGGGCTGATATCTCAACATGTGTGATACGAGTATGCATCGTCCAGGCATCATCACATACAGTACATGTACCCTGTACAATGCAAGTGTTTGTATGTTATTAATGACAGCCTCCTCCTCCCCCCCCCCACCAAAAAGTAAAAAAGAAGATATAAAGAATGACTAGATAAATGAATGAACAAATAAATCATTCAACACAAATTATTATTATTTTTTTTTAAATGAAAGAAGAAAATTTCAAGATACGAAAAATTCCAAATCTGAAATCTCAAACCATAGACTAAAATTGCAAGTCATTGTTAACCTTTCCAGTTATGGGTTATGGAGATAAATAGACATGTACACAGGCACAGTGGAGCACCCCAATTACTGTGCGATCGACTCTCGTCCAGTAAACATCATTTGCATAAAATCAACAATTGTGTACCGATCGATGCGAAAAAAAGTAAACAAATTTTGAAGACAAATTCTTCATTAATGTGATGAATATCACCAATCAAAGCTACTAAATCGAGTATTTAATAAATTTGCAAGACACTCATGTGTATAAAAAGAGTTATTGATGCACAGAAAATGTGAAATTTAAGGGATAGTTTTGACGAACAAAAACGAAAAAAATGAGATACAAAATCACCGTAAAATTCACCATTTCTTTTAGAGCGAGAAAGAATTGCCTCGTATGAACAGAAAGAAAATTTAATAATCTCAATCCTTGTGAAATATCTCTTTTCATAGTTGCTTGATAGGGTCGTATCAGAGAAAAACATACCCCAATGTCCGAATCTCATCAAACAAAAATAATCCTTTGTTGTCGCAAAATTGTTTGACCAGTCCCATACATTAAAATGTGTGTCATGTCTGAACCTCCCGTGTGCGTTGGCTATACATGTCTTGCCAGCCAACTGCACACGTGCACGCTAATGGCTCAGCTGTTTCGATCTGGCCTGCACCGGGCCTAAGACGCATGCGCAGTACATCGCTGAGATCGATGACGTCATGTTCAATGAGTTCGCTGACTACAACTTTTAAAAATGAAGCCCCATGAAAAAGAACGTTATAACCAAAAAAAATACAGCGGAGAAGCGAAAATTTCGCCCATGTATGGATTCAACCCTAATGAATATTCATACCAAGTCTCTTCTTTGTGCATTGCTTGATAGGGTCATGAACTTAAAAAGTAGACGTCGTGTTTTTCGAGGGGCGAAGCTCAAAACACATTAATATCTCGAGTTTTATTCCATGGAATTTCGTATTTATTTCACTGACATCAAATTCATAATAATTTTAGTTAGTATGGAAAGTTTCATAGCGATATTGGCAGTAATAAAGGCGCAACGCGAATTTTAAGATTTTACATTCTAGCACACACATGTTCGGATTCACGCAGATGTCCGTTGGTTATTCAAATAGAACGGGCCGCTAATGATATATGCAAATTGGGGTGCTCCGCCGTGCCTGTACAGTACACAATGTACTGAACTGTGTTCACATTTGGGATGATTCTGTGACTCCTTTGCCTTTGCCTTATTCTGATAGTCTGTTCATACTAGAGGAAAATCAAAACAAAAAGTGTATTACCGGTATAAAGAAATGTTACATGTACATACAAAACTTGTGAAGAAATTGGAGAAAATAATAGTTCAATTAACATGATAGCTGGCCAGTCACGAGTAGGCAATGGTGACAAGCCCTGGCAAGACTTTCAGACTGGAAATGGACCCTCATTTTTTATTAATTTTGTGGTTCAAAACAATGCTAACAAATGCATTTTTCAATACAACGTTCAGACTATATTGAATATCTATATCAAGAATGGTATGCATGTAGCTATACAATTGAATCTGGCAGTTTGAACATAAGGCTTATAATAGTCTGTAGAACCTTTCCATGACTCGAAGGCCTACATGTACATGTATTTCATTCAGGTAGAATTTAAAGAAATTTGCTCAATGTATTTCACCCCAAATGCACCTGTAAAATAATGGTGTTGAAGAAGGGGGGGGGGGGGGTGATATGGCTTCATTTACTTGGATGTGTACAGAATACTGCCATCTAAAGGCCATGTGAGATTCACTGATTGGGAAGAAATTTTATGAAGGACTTCCCATTGTCAAAACCACTCATGATAAAAATAGGCCATGGTACTTTTGATACACTTAGAGGATAATGGTGGTGTTCCCCTTCTTAACTACATTGTAGTTTCCATATTCAATATTTGTAAGAACGCCTAGCTTTCAAGACACTTACATGTAGAGGATATTAGTGGTGTTTCCCTTCAAAATTAGTTTCTATTATCAATATTTATTGGTAATCATTTCAAGAGTCATTTTTGTATGTGTATGTACAATGTAAGCCTTCACATTTCACAGTTTAGTCTCATTTTGTCAACGGAGAGGAGAAAAGCAGATGACGTTCAAGCCTTTGAGGTGTTTGTTTGTGCGCTCTCTTTCTCTATACTCTTGACATACTGTACAAACCTATGTTCTTGGGACAAATTTGGCAATGGTTTATTGTTTTATTTCATCAAGGATTAGAGTTGCAATTGGATTTTACTTGTTTCATTGTCAGAGTTAGGGAATTAGGGTCCAGGCCAAGACTGAAGCAAAGACATTGCTAGGGCAGGATATGGACCAACCGTGGAGCAATTGTCACAGGAACATGTGCTCTACAACCTCTAGAGCTGTCTTCTGCTCTCTTTCTGCTTCTTTCCTTTCTCTCTTTATTATCTCTCAAACCTCTGTTTTACTTTTTTAATTATCCTATTCATTCAACAGCATTTCGTTAACGTCATTAAAAGTACAACTGGATTATAGTTTTGTACCCACTTTGAATTTTTCCTGTTTGTTCATTTGTCTTAACTTTGCTCTTTACTTTCAGGCGGAGAGCAAGTTGGCTCAGAGAAGGCAGGCGAGGGCAGAGGCCAGGAAAATCAGAATGCTGGAGTTGGAGAAAGTACAAAAGGAAGTAAGTCACAAAAACCTATAAATCACACATGTGGTCAGCGGGTACATTTGTACTTGCCTAGCACGCATTGAGTATTATTACTCCCACTTTAGCACGAGTGCTTTTACAGCTCTTTAGAATTTTAAGGAGTTGATTCCTGTTGGGTAGCCCTTTAATGTACAGTGTTCCTTCCCTGGGTCAAGCGGAGATAAACGTCTTGACAAATGACATTAGTGTTGATGTGGGGACTTGAACCCCTTTCCTTGTGATCCATATTATGATGACCTACTGTATTCACTAGACCTCAACACCTCTAATATCATTGGTCACTGGTGCTTAATCATAAAATGCAGTTTGTGTACTGTGGGAAATCGTTGGTAATTAATCGAGTCACAAAGATGAAAATTAATCAACCATACAAATTGATCTGATCCCAGCTTCCAATATTTTGTCATTATTTTCATATTAGTATTCTGCCGTACAGCATGACAGAGTGTTTAATGATGTTTGTCATAATTGAGAACAAGAGGTAATTGTTTGCGAGGCTCAGGTGAAAATATTATTTTGATGTGCCTCTGTCATTTTGTCATATGCAATGTATATTTATAAATCGCTTTGATTTTCACCATGGATTTTTCCCCCTTTAAGTTTTCCTCTTTTTTCTTTTCCTCTTTTTTCTTTTCCTCTTTTTTTCTTTTCCTCTTTTTTCTTTTCCTCTTTTTTCTTTTCCTCTCTTGTCTCATTGTCTGCCATCTCTGTTTTCTTTCCCCATCCATCCTATTTTCAAATCACTTTCTATCCTGTATTTGTTAAATGATGTTGATATATTCCTGTTTTCTATCTTTTTTTTTAATCAGGCTGATGAAAAAATGGATATAGAATACAAAATACAACAGGAAGAGAAAAAGATTGTAAGTAAAAATATATACCGGTACATTTTTGAAATCTGAGCGGTTTAATAGATGCATGTGAGCTTTCCAAATTTTGAAAGTGATTTTTGTGCATTCAGCATCTTTTTTGTGTGTGCATTGCCATCGGCATTGAATGCATCCATCTGTTATTTTGTAATGCAATTCATTACGTGAGCAGAACAATTTGTTTGTTAGAGCGAGAAGGGTGTAAAACTCTGTTACAGCCTAATGCCCTTCTGGCTCTCAACAGACTAATTATCCATTTTGAAATACGTTCATTGTTGTACATTATATACCTCACTTAAGAAATCCAGCCATCTGATTGGTCGAATTGCATTCATAAACTTCAACTGTTCCTGTAAAATTCTCGGTAACCATGCATAAACATTTCACTATTTTTAATAACCATGGTTACTCCATGGTTACCCCATAGGTTTACATGTTAAAAAATGGTTTGAGCGATGGAGAATACCGTATGTGTGCGAAGGATTGGTCTACAATTGAATCTCGATCGATCTTACCGACAATTTTATCTTGCATTGTTGACATGAAGACGAAAATAAACTCTCAAAAACAAAAAAACAACATCTGCCGATAGATCTTGATCTAAGTTCGTGCCAATATGCATTGCAAAAGTAAAAGAAGGGCCCGTTTCATGGAGCTTTTGCGAGGCCCTCACGCAGAGCCGTTTTCAATCCATTTTAATGTATGGCTGTGTGACCAAAGTTCGCGCGTGACCAAAGTTCGCTTTCTCAAAAAATCGGTAAGATTTCGAAAATCTGATATCACCAATGGAAAGAGGATCATAAAATTACCCAGAAACGAAATTTTCTTTGGAATTGGGTGCGAAATTGTGAAAATATTGACAAAAGATCGGCACATTTTGCAGTTATTTGCGTCCGTTCCGAAAAATTACCAACTTACCGATAAGGGTCTGGAAATCTTCATTTTGAGAGCATATATCCTCAAAATTGTAAGTAATAAGTGGTACCGTCTGGTTGTATGATATTTTGCCTTGCAAATTATCAAATTACCTTATTTTTGATGGATCGTATTTTTGTATAAATCAGCTGTTAACCCCCGTGCGTGAACTTAGGTCTCGTTGTTTTTATGACTTTTTTAGATGCAGCGCGCATGCACGATCGGACATCGAATTTTTAGATCGCGATATCTCCGAAATCCTTCGACGATAAATGTTGTAGTTGAACCAATTGGTAGTAAAATACTTTGCCGTCCATTTGGTAGTAATTAAAATAAATAAATTTGTGTAGAATATGAGAAAACATGGATCGAATATCACATTTTCTAATTTGTTCTAAAATCTGCGCGAACTTTGGTCACCCCTTCATATATATTGGAGAAAACTGCCAAGCATGTTAACGACGCGCAATAGCCTAGTGGTCTAAGCGTTGGTTTACGATACACCTCTTGTTGTACGCAAGAGTTCGAATCCCGTCTTCGACAAAAATGAAAAATATTTTTTTATTTTTATTTTTTAGTCTATTTTTTTTCGGCATATAAAAGTATTAATGACTGCTTTAATATTCGAGAAATAGTTGTTTTATTACGCTCTCGGGAAGGTTACAATTGGGCTATTCCCCTCGGCAAGCCTCGGGGAATAGCACAATTCTAACCTTCCCTTGAGCGTAATAAAACAACTATTTCTCTCAAAGCAGTCATTAATACTATAATATTCCTCACAAAGAGGGGCATAAACATGAAAACTACAGAGTGCATTAGCCTTTTGTATCAAAGTGCATTGACCTTCAAATATCCATTGATAAACCTTCAACCATACATTTATATGTACGTAAGTAAGTACAAAAGTAAATGTTGAGTGCCAGAAAGGCATTTATCTGAAAATGCAGATATATTATAAACCAGGCCTTAAATTTCAATATTTTTAGGGCAAGGCCACTTTTCTGTAGGGCACATTCCTATATTACAGCACAAATAGGAAGAATTGGAAAGGGCACACAAAATCTCCAAGGCCAATGAGAGGGGGCATTGAGGCCAATTAAAAGGGCATCCACGGCCATGGCCTTGGTGGCCTTGGATTAATTTAAGCCCTGATAAACCGTATGTATTGTGTTATTTCAGTAATTAATCTATAATGTACAATGTAGGCCTACATGTACTGCACATGTATATGGACAGTGAAAGGTACCACTACCGGTAGTCATAGGTAATTGTGGTAAGGGATACAATGAATCATTGAATGCAAATATTTGCTAATGATCTGCAGTTTTTCTTGAGTGGCATTGACTGATCTACATGTACAATGGATATTTAATACTTGATTTGTAATATCAGTGCACACTGTGTACATTGGAGTATATAAATAGAGCCAGAGAATATTAACTCTGTAAATGTACAGTACGAGTACATCTTCAGTACAGTAAATACAGGGTGTATGAGTTAAATCCTGTATGTGTACATGTACATCTGTAGCAATTTTATAGATGAATTTGTCATAACACTATGTACTTGTCAAGCAGTGGTGTTTAGAACCATCAGTACCAATGCTGGAGTTTAATTATTTAATATCTATTCCCATACGGATGGTACATTGTTGTAAAGCCCTCTTGAATATTGTGCTTCACTCTATTGTTCATGTAGACATGTACATGATGTTGTGGGCATGGTTTGACCCTACCGTAGTTTCAGTTTGATCGTAATTTCTTTACAGGGTTCAAGAGAAAATATACATGTATGTGTGTATATTTCCAAAATCATACATTTAATTGTACGATGTACAGTAGATCATCAATTTTAAAGCCATTCCTTTATTTCCTTTAGGGGAATTAATATTTGAAGTCTCTGTGCTGTTGGCAAATTGCAGTTTTGGTCAATTTCAAGGCTCAACACTAAACTGGTCATGTATTGTACAAACATGTGCAATATGTGAAAAACCTAGAAAATGTCACTCCACCATCCAAATTTCCCAATGTTAACGGGGGCCTGAACCTGGTGCACGTAGAGGACACCCCTCCCCTGCCCCCCTCCCCCCTCCCCCCAAAAAGGAGAAAATATCACTTAGGCTCCAGAACAAATGTTAGTATGGAGCCCTGAAAATATGCTACATTTTGTCATTTTAATTCTGAATTTTTGATACAAAAATGACCCTTTGTTGCTTCTCTCCTACATCCGTGATATAAAACACCAAGGGTCGACCAGAAAAATCTCGGAAGGTAAAAATATCTTGCTGCCCTTGGTCAGTTGAATTCCCCTACATGTACTTGTACTACTGTAGTAGTCTTCTCAACTAACCCTCTATACTCTCTCAACCCCACCGTTTGAAATGCTATCCATACTGTATACAATCGTAGTACCGTCATCGGAACATGGTAAACCATAGACTGTTTAATAATCTTCCGTGTGTATGTTCGTGGAATCAGTGACAGTATTGGTGATGTTGCCAATTTGTTTTGTCATTTTTTGGACTGCAATTTTATGCTTGAACTTGAATTTCATTATATGCTCTATTGTGGCAAATACACTGTATTTACTTTGTTTCTGCATGCGTTCTTCTGTCAATTTGTTTGTGCCAGTTTTTGATTGAAATATGAAATTAGTTTTTGTTGCACATCGCGACAAATGTACAGTAATGCATTAATGCGGACACTGTTTTATTTTCATTTTGCTAAACAGCTGTCTACATGTATGTTTTAATGCTTGTTGTATTTAATAAAGTGTTTGATTTTTATTTACATGTATTTATATGATTACATCAGTGTACACTGCATACATACATTGTATATCATGCCTGTTGCAATTTAAAGTTGGTATGGCATAAAGACCATTATTTTGTGCATTTTGAAACATGAATGTTTGGACGGTAAACAATGTCATGTTTATGTTACATTATCTCCAATATACATTTACATCAAGCCCTCTATGTATTAGTTTGCTAAAAGCTGGAAGGGAGTCTATTTTGTAAAGAGCAAGAGTCACTGTAAAATGATAGCATTTGTGACCTATAAACTATGGTCATTAGTGCACCAAGAAATTTCACGCATTGTTCAAAATTTGTGCTTTCATTCCTTATCAGCAGGAAAAGCCTAAATTCAAACCATTCACATACATGTAATTTGCCAAAGTTTCATGCATATAAAAGTTCTCATTTTACAGTACCTACAGTGTAATGCCCTTTTGGCTATCAAAATATTGAAACATACAAATTTTGTCTGCTGCTCTTCAAAACTCTTAACGGGCTTATGATGATCCAAAGTAGAGGACAGTTATTAGTTTCAGTTTCTAGTTTCGACCCATCATTATGGCATTATAATGTAAACAATACAGGTCCTTCAGGTTACCATTCATTCACTGTCAATCAAATGTTCTGAGAGGTTTCTTCTTTCAAGGTTTTGATTGATTCTGTAGATATCTGATTATGATAATCCATGAAAATGAGACGGAAAGGGAAGATACTTTGAAAAGTTGATCTTTGTTGTAAAGTTATGCAAAATGTGAATAAAGCAATTTTCAAGCGGGCAATACAATTAAAATATTAAAGTTAAAAATTGAAGCGTCAGATGTCAAATGCAGCCTGGAGCCTAGACTAGATCAGGGGCTGCTCAAAATAAATTGTTCTAGTCCCACACACTGGAACCCCTGTCCTGGCATGTTGTTTAGACTGGGTAATTATAGCCATCGGCAACGTTCTCTTGATGTGTTTATGAAATGCCAAGTGAGACATCCACATACTGTACAATGTACGTACTAAAGCGGGGATGAATGCTAGTAATACAGGTACACACCTTGGTCATAGTGCGTAGATTGATCAGGGTGTCTGAATAAAGAGACTACAGTAGCACTGCATAGTGTTCGGTCTAGTGCACACCATTGACTCTGTACATGTCTCATAGACTGGCAGAGCTACATGTAGGCTCGGTTCAAAACTTTACAGAATTGTGTCAAAATATTAATTAGGAGATACCGACTGTTCCCCCTTTTTTTTTTCAGAAGCATTAATTATAGTTGGCGCCATTGAATTTGATGTCATTTGTTTTTTATACCAACACAAAGTGTAGTTCACGTTATGTCTACATGTACATGTACATGAAAGGGGACCATTGAAATGTGTTAAGGGTGAACACATGCACACTTTTTTTTCATTTATGATTTACACCTGATACTGTACACCTATTGTTTGTGCAGTACTGGTGCAAATCATATTGGTCCCAAAGGAATAATAATTTTGACCTGTAATAGTGAATAAGAAGAAGAAGAAGAAGAATGTTATGAGAAGTTGATATTGCATAATAAAGGGGATTGTTCCCAAAAGAAGATCAAAACTATTATTTAATGTCTTGAATGGTATTCTTTGAATCATAATATTCAATACTACAATGTATAATGTCTGCTTTAATAGACTGAGAGCCAGAAGGGCGTTGCAGACCTGCCAACCAGTACGATTTAGTCGTATTTAGTACGATTTTTAGAAGCAAATACGACAGTACGATTTTCCTTAATAAAATATGATTTTCAATTTTTTTTAAAATTTATTTAATTTATTTTTTATTTTTTTCAATAATTAATATTTTGGGTGTGCGTCCGCCATTTTCAATGGAAAAATGTCCATTCTGTCCTGTAAAGTATCCTACAAGCATCTCACATCGGCAATTTGGGGATGTTCATTGGTTCATCGATCACACCAGTCATGACGAAATCATGCATATTCAACCAATGATCAATAAAAAAAAATCTTCCTGTAGGTAGAAATTGTAAGAGCCATTGATCCGCGTAACAATCCGTGTTTATTTTCAAGAATACAACTTTTGTCAGTAAAATACAACTTTTGGGACTAAAGAATACAGTTTTTGAACTCCAGAGGTTGGCAGGTCTGGCGTTGATGCAGTATTGGAGTTACCCAATGTTCCTCTGGCTCATAGCAGATTACATTGTATGTTGTCTGTATGGAGCCAGAAGGGCATTAACTCTGTGAATAATGATATGAGTTAATGTCCTTCTGGCTTCAAACAGAGAATATTAGTGTCGTTGAATTCAAATAATATATGATACATTGAATGCCTAGGCCTTTAAAAAAAAAATCATGTTTAGCGTCCCCGCCTGCTTTTTTCCATTTTTTTCTTCCTATTTTTTTTTTCAAAATGAAAAAACAAATGATCTTTTCCTGAATAAAAATAAAATAAAAAAAATGCTGGCGGCCGTCTTGAAAAATAGCCTGACTTTCAGGGAAAATGTACTGAGTGGCCATTTTGAAGAAAAAATAAAATAAATAGAGGGCCTACATTGTACTCCTTCCTATTTTTCAAAAAGGCAGGACGCTAAACATGTTTTTTTTAGTTATTTGGCCTTAATACATGTACATGCTTTTCCCAGATTTATCAGACATGCTAACGTGCTAATGTTTTCTTTTTTTCAAATGCATTTTCTGTACTGCTCTTTGCATTGTATCGTTTAATGTGTATATCAATTTTTTCCTCCTCTCTTTTCCCCTATCCTGTATGCCTGGCTCCAATGTTTTTGGTTTGTTTGTAATGTTGCATCGTGGTTGTAAATGTTGTGTGTTGCCAATTTGCAGCAGCTCAAAGAGCCACTGAGTTCTAGAAAGAAATGGCACCATCGTCGAACCTCCCTTCAGGTGCCGATGGGTACTTCAAGTAATATGAGGATGAGTGTAAATACCTAAACTCTATTTTATTTATTTTTCTATTCACATATATGATCGTCACAGTCCACACATCACAATCCCTTGATTTACAAATGTATATATCCAAATTAGAATAGAACATAGTAGGCCCTGACTTTCAATCATACCTGGAAATATAATATAGTTTGCCATTGTGAATTTTGATGTCAGAACTAATACCCCATTGTCATTGACTTAACTTAGTATGTCCATAGTTAAACTTCCCATTCCCACCCATGCCATTTCGTGTAATTCTCATATTACTTACAAGTGTGTGTTCACATTACAGTACTGGTATACAAAATCTAAAACTCTCCAACAATGTCATAATTTTTCTACAAAGAAGAAATATAAGGAATAGATCCCCCCCTCCCCCAAGATGAGACAAAAAACTAAAGAGGAAACACTTGTCGTTAAAGTGTGTAGATCTACCAGGAAACATAGAAACTATTTTGGGTCATGGACTAAACAAATTTGTAATTGGTATTTAAACATGAAGTAAACATACTGCAATGCGTATTTACAAATATACCTTTCATTCTATAATCCAAAATAATTACAATCTAAAGCCCTTAGAAATGATATATTTAGCGCTATAAAAATGTGACTATTATTTATTATTAAAAAAAAAGGAAAGACAAAGAAAAGAATAATATGAAAATAATTTGTTTTTATTTTTTGTTTTTAACATTTAAAAAAGAAGAAAAAGAAAGCATCACTTTTTCCTGCATGAGAGAGAAAATGTTAAAAAGGAGATTATTTTTGCTACGCAAGCATTAATTATGACCTGAGGTCACATACATTTTCAGTGTCTGTTTTTTATTAATTTCCCTCCACTTTATCCTTTATAATGAAGAAACACAAGAACTGCTGTTCTTAAAGCTTGCTTTTATAAATCTGCTAATGGTGTGTGAAGATTACATGTGTCCTAGTTGAGAGACTGTTTTCTCCTTGCAATTAATGACGATCTCTCATCACAAATACTATTACAATAAAAACTGTGAAGAAACATTTAAAATGTCAAATACAACTGCTTTTGCAAACGATGCATTGATTGCTAAATTGCTTTTTAGAACAATGTCTGGGCTGTATTTGTATTTGAGGAATATTACTATGGTAGAATGAAAAAACAAATCCTGAGGAATATTACCGTACTATAACACAATGACAAGAAATGTCTTGAAATGTGCTGACATGTAACAAATCAAATCTTTTTGCTAGAATTAGAGAACAATAGGCAGGGGAATGCTCTTTGACCAAATATGTCTTGAAGTTTTCAGTATTAATTCTGCTTATTTTAGTTTTGAAATATGCTTTTACTGTTTTTGCTGTGGGAATAAAAAAATAAAAAAATAAAAAACACTTCTACCATTGGGTTTTTACAGGTCCAATAATCTGTACGTTGTTTGCTGTGTGGAATAATTAGCAAAATATTAATTGTATTTATTAGCATGCATCATCGTGTGTTTGGATATCACTTTGTTGACCAAAGTATATCATCCATCATTTATTATACCCGGTAGTCATATTTTATACAATATTTTGTGACTATGAGCAAAGCAAAGTAAGTCCATAAGTTCTAAATTGTCATAAGATGCTTTAATAATGGATAAAATTCTTCCCTTATTTCATATCATTTACTGCGTCATTGTTTTAAAATTTGTTTTGCACATAAATGTGATAAACTGTTCCACAGCGACCCATTATGCAATTTTAAGGACTTCGACTTTGATACATATTAAGAAATCAGGGAACTTGTGAAAAATCAACTATGAAAAGCAAAATCTTTTTTTCTAAATCAAAATGAAAGTAAATATTGAAAAAACTATGGGTAGACAACTATTTGTTTAGTCTGATACACTCAAAGTGGTGAAAAATACTCTTTGCTGAAAGCTTTTATATTTTTGTTGTTTTTGCTACGTTATGCAGGGCTCAACACTAACAGTTGCCTAGGACACATGGGCGCCCAAAATCTAACTCTTGTCTGGACTAGTAGAATTCTGAATTTTTTTTTACATAGGGCTAATGCGTAGAAACTGTAGTGAGTTCAGCCTGGACCCCTTCCAAAAAGTTAGTGCAGAGCCCTGTATTATGTATATTTATATGTATCTTCCACTAAATGGTCATATGGGAAAAAAGGAAATAAGGGACCTGGATATAAATGGGAGAAATACTGCTCCATGTAGGAAGACATTATGACAGGAGCATGAGTTGGCTTTAGGTTGATGAAAGTGTAAACATAATGTTTAATTCATATGCTAAATTGTGTGATTATTGTTCGTTGGTGCATGTAATTTTGAATTATACTGCATGGAAACGTTTAGCACAATTTGTACTCGTGCAAAATTTGAGGCTTCAAGCATTTGTGTTTTCTTTTAATAATTATTTTTGTGACACACTGTACAATGTACATGTACAAGTAGACATTTATGAAGAAGGAGAGACGTTTCATGTTTAATTTACAAGATGGGTGCTATATTTTAAAGCTTGTTCTTGATGCATGTTTTGCAAGTATATGTACATACTGCATGCCAAAGCTGTGCTTTCATGTATATATACCAGTACAGTACGTGTTGTTTTTGTTTTAGGGTTGGGGGTTCATGTATTCTAGGCTCTGTTTCATAATACTTGTTATCTATAATAATTTTGACAGATCTAAGAAAAATCTGCTTTTAGCCAATCGAATGTAAGGATTTCATTAGCTTATAACAATGATCGTATCTTGTTATTGATAACAAGCTTTATGAAACAGGGCATTGATGATTAAACAAATATTGACATCTATGTTGTGGTAACAGGCACTGGCATTCAGTAATTATTAAAAGAAAATGTAATAGAGGATTTCTATGAAGAAATATAAAGAACAAACACCCACCCCATACATGTACATGTACATGTACATATTGTTTGCTGAAAGCCAGATGACATAAAGGCTTTGCAGTATAACAGATGATGTGAGTTACCCCCTTATGGCTATCAACAGATTATATGCCATAGTTACATTTAATGTAGTTTATATTTTTCTTCATAGTTCTTTACCCATCATTTAAATGAATGCAGGGCCTTTGAAAATGAAGGGTTTCAAAATTTCTTGCAGTTTACATATTGATTGTTATACGAGAAGGGCGTTACCTTTGTGTAAAAGTACTTATGTATATGAGTAAGCATTGTTTTGGCTCGTAACATACAGTATTACATGAAATGTGAGCCTTTTTTAATTACCTGGTTTCAATGTTTCCATTAAACCTTTTGAAGACTAACAAGATTGAGCCCGTTAGAACAATATCATCTTCTCTCAGAAGGCTAATTTGTGATTCATCAAAACTGAATGAAACATCCCCTAATTCTAGTCACATCACTGATCCGTTTTGTCCATGTATCGTGTGCCGAAAGCCAGAAGGGTGTTAAATTTATGTTAAATTAAATCTAGATGAGTTAATGCCCTTCCGGCTCTTAATAGAGGATGCATTTGTCAAGTCCCATGTTAGTAGTACCCATGGAGGATGTGTTTAATACCACTTTCATTTTAGAAGTAGAACATATCCCTCCTCATCTCATCCGATGTCGTATAAATTGTGTTTAATAGCTGTAACAAAGTTTAAATAAATTGGGTGACAGTTCATTGAAATGGTACGGGTTAGACGTTTGGATAGCCACTGTGAGATAAACATGAATGTTAGATGAATAACCTTTCAAAGGAGTGATTAGTTTTGTTTTTCATTTTATAGTTTTTTTTTCTTTGTTTGTTTTATTAATAGTTGCTGTATTAAATGTGATTATGATTGTGACATTTCCTTCATTACTCTTATGACTCAAATATGTTTTGAATTAAACTGACTATTTTTTTTTCTTTCTATCTTTGGATTATCCTTCTTACTCTTTTGCCTAAATGTTTAGATGTTAACGAAACAAGCCGAGATGGTAGTAGCAGCAGGTACAGGTGGCTCCGGTAGCAGACCATCATCCCGGAGAGGCAGTAACGAATCCATCGAGCACGATCTTTTAAAGGTGGGTAAAATGGAAATGATCTTGTAGCATGATAAGAATAATTTAAAAATAGTGTAAGAATAGAATATGACAGTGTAGAGTCAACGCCCAAGTTCTGGCTCTATACAAATACTGAAAGAATAGGTGTATAAGAATACAATGGGAATGATTACTCAAAGAATAGGTGTATAAGAATACAATGGGAATGATTACTGAAAGAATAGGTGTATAAGAATACAATGGGAATGATTACTCAAAGAATAGTGTGAGATGGAAAACGGAAGAAGGAAAACATTACCAGATCCTGAAGATGACATCATCGTTGATGCATTGTGGGAGCTGCTCTGGCCGGGAAAACAGAGCACAAGTAATAAAGTCATACAGTTTTGACCCCTGCCCCCTTGAAATCCCATTTCTGTGTCCTTAAATTTATGTTGCCACTCCAATACTCCCTTCCTAACTTCACTCCTCTGAGCAATGCTCTTCCTCTTCTCTAGAAATGAGTTACATCTCTATTAATATCATGTTCTTTACCCTGAAGCATGTGGACACCAGTCATAGTTATCGTTGTACCCCTTTGTGATGTCATCACTTTTGCCCCTTTGCCCCTTTTTAAAGGTTTAATGTCATGTGAAGCACTGTTAGTATCACTGCAATTAAATGTATTATTTGTCCACACAAATGCCAATTGATGTAAAAATGTAATCGTGGTTCATTTTGTTTTGAAGCCCACACCAATATTTTCTCTTTGTATTTGTGCTTTTGAAACTGTTCATTGTAAATACAGATGCTGTCCTTAATATAGAAAAATAGATACTCTATATGTGGTCCCTATAATATGTAACGTGCAACTGATTTCTACATGGAAGCAGTTTGATGGTTATGTACATGTAGTATTTTTTAATAGCTAGTTTATAGTTGTGATTGTATAATATCCAGTGAGAAATAATTAAAATGATAATTTCATACTTGGGATGTACTTGCAGACAAATGTGATAAAAAGGGGGAATGTATTGGTGATTTGAGATGTTTTTGTGAAATATAAATTGTTTGTAGGCAAACTGACACATCTTGGAGCACATAATGAGCTCTAGAACTCATAAGTTGATATCTTTTCATGACTTGAAGTCATTGAGAGTATAAACCTATTTATAAACAGAATAAATTTAGCACTGTGACAAGAGGGAGGTTGGGGCAGTGGCAAAGGTACATCTTTGTACTTCACCTAGCCACATGTCAACACATTTTTGACATTTTATGACATTTGCTTGTCAACCTCAGGTTAGCCTTTCTTTCAGGCCAGGGGTTTTGTCCCTGCTCTCATTGGAATGGTGTTGCTTTGAGTCTGGAATAGATAGACTAATCTCCTGAGAAAAAGGAAATTTGGTAGTCGACCCAATATAATTATAGTCTGAACAGCACCTTCTTTTTGGAATCAGGGAAACCCCCTGCTTGGGAGCCTGTGATTGAGACTAATTATACAAAAAGGGGAGTGTACAGGGTCTAGAGAGTAGACTAATCTCAAGTGGCTATCTGTTAGTTTCTATGGTATGTCACAAGGGTTTGGTAATGGACTTTATTTAAGCAGTAAACACAAAAATAGCTATGTTCACGTAGGACTGTAATAGATTTAAACGTTACATTTTCAAAACGTCAAAGATTTAAACATCAACCGACTAACATGTACAATGGGGGTTCACACAGAACCGAAATGATGTTCACTCAAAGTTTTAAACTGCAAGCCGGGCAAACAGTCATTGTCACTACAAGCTGGTAAAACCTTAAATTTCACTCAGGCCGTAACTGAGTGATGACTCCTACTGCTCATAGTTATCGCATTAACCATAAGATTGCTCATAAAACTTTGAGGAAACTTAACGTTTCTTAGTTAGTGTGTCCACACAGACTTTAACTACATGTTTACCAACTCTCACGTGAACCTGCCTAATGGTTGCCATGATTAGGTTCCATCTCTATCCGGGACATTATTTACTTTTGATTGGTCATTGAGACTTATAGCTGCCTCAAATTTAGTATCCTAACACAATACCCCAGTCATACCATATAGAGAGAGAGTCAGAGAGACGAGATATTGCTCTACCCCTATGGCTGAGATTTGATCAGTTATTTGGCGGTTTTGAGTAGGTTCGGTGGTGTGAATGGGGTTTAAATGAATGCAAATTGAGACTAGAAGAATAGGGGGGGGGGGGAGGGGTCTCTCTCCTAAAAGTTTGTTTTATATTTTGTAACACAGATTGAAGACATTGAAAGATCCTTTGTTTTTTAGGTGTAAATCTGATAAAATGTCTTATAGTGACTTAATGTAGTATATTTTTAAGAGATATGTCTGAAAAGGTAAATCTTTGTACATCAATTATTTTATAGCAATACATGTATGTAGGCCTATAATGTATATATGTCATATTTTGTTCAGGTATATTTATAAACCATAAACATGTAGAATGTTATTGTTGTAACTAAATTTGTTAGGGATAAAGCATGCAGTGTCAACACCATTGTACTTGTTGAATTTCTTTATAATTACTATTAACTCCTTGTTGATAATATTTACGTTGTCATTGTTTACCCTTTACTTCACGACCTTTGACATGCATTAAACAGGGGTCAGCAATCTCTGAAGAGGTTCACGTAGCGCCCCAAAGGGGTGGCATAGACCCCCGTGAATTGGAGCCACTCAAGGTTGGTTTATGCTGCTTCTTAAACGATATTGGCTCACACAGTTTCACTCTATTTCTAACAACAGCAGCAATCATGGAAACAGCAAAATCATTTGCATTTAACCTTTGACCCCAGCAAGTCCCATCAAATTTCCAGGATGACATTGACCCCCTTGACCTTTGACACCTAGGGGTCAACCAACAATCATGTCTGTATTTATAACTCATTTCCTAACTTACATAATATCCCCTCTACCCCTCATTTTTTAAAACAATGTTGTATGTGTTTTGACCCTGTGTGACCCTTTGACCTTTGACACCCAGGGGTCAGCAAACGGGGATGAGGTCCAGTCTGAATCCCAAACGGGAGGATTGGACTTGGAAGAGCAAGAGTTACTGAAGGTTTGTTACCATGGCAATTAAGGGTAAACATGCTATGCTCTGTTAGATGCTTCTGTTATTTTTTTTCTCGGACATCGTAGGTCAGAGAACTTTTATTTCTGCTTGACCTTTGAACTGTTATACAGGTGCATCATGGGAGTTAATCTCTGCTAACCCTGTCTTGGAGAACATTGTTTTCTTTTTTAGCCAGTCTACTTCTCCATACTATGTAAATGTCAAACTGCCTATAGAGGACATTAGATTTCTAGAGCTTCAGGTAAAAAATGGGGAATTTTTGGAAAATGTTTTAGAACACTGGATAATCCTAATTAACCCTAATGATTCTAGTAATGAAATGAACAGCTTAAGAACTTTGTTTTTGTTTTTTTGGTGGTGGTGTAGTAAATTTGCTATAGAAATTACAAACCTCAGAAACCTGCAAGTTCAAAAGATATTCTTTTTAAAACTTCAATATAGAGAATGCTACATAACATTGTTTATGGAAATAGTTTTACATTGAAAATGAAACAAGCACTGCAGGATTGTATTCTTCATAAAAAATGAGAAGAAAATAAGAACCCTTTTCAATTGTTAGACACCTCAATACACGTGTATGTGTACATATCATACCGGAGCACATCATTTAAATGTCCTCGTTTCCTTTTGTATGTTTGCCCTGTTATTAAACTTTGCCATTTAGAGAGAGAACTAATTTAGCAACTGGGCCCACATGTAGTATTACATTTGTGATACGGTAGTTACACTGTAATACCCTTTTCACATCTATTTTTCTTAACCCCGGACTATCCTTAACCCCATACTATCCTTAACCCCATACTATTTTTTTTGCTGTTCACATCTATTTTCTTAACCCCGGACTATGTGCTTAGCCGGGGTTAAGAAATTTCACGCGATTCACACTACGTTCGCCTTAGCCCCGGACTATTCGATAGCTCATGAATATTAATGCTTTTGCTACCGCGCATGCGCCTTTCGACTAAATGAAGGGGAAAAACCCGCGCGCTAAATTCGTGTTGTGTTATCCAGCCTTGCGCAAAGCGTTTTCCCTTTATTATTTTACCGATACAAATCAATTACCCATTTTTCATCCAATTCACTTGATAAATTTACCTACGTAAATATGACTGATAATGATAAATGCAATAAAAAATTATGAGCTACATGTTCTTTCACTATTTTTTTAAATCAATTTTATAATAAAGATTTTTTCATAATGACCTCTGCCTCGTAAAAGACTAAACGTCAATACAGAGAGCATGCATGCGTAACGTGAACTGCATGCATAGCGCGCGATAAATGCAAATTCACGACCACACGACCACGCTGTCTGTGATTGGCTGTTGCTTAGCCCCGCTTCTCCTTAGCCCGGTTCGGATTCACACTACGCAGCTTAGCACCACAATTGCCCGGCTAACCCCGCAATTGCCCGGCTAACCCTGCTATTTTGCAGGGCCAGATAGTCCCGTACTATTTGTGGGGTTAGCCCACTTTGGCAAAACGTAATGTGAACAGAAAGCCGGCTAAAATTACCCCGGGTAATTGGTGGGGCTAAGGAAGGAATTGGTGGGGCTAAGAGCCCCCTTAGCCCCACCTATTTCCCGGGGTTAAGCAATATTTGGTAGATGTGAAAAGGGTATTAAAGACATATTTTCTCCAATGTCCAAGTAGATTCAGTTTCATTTAAAGTGCCACATTGAGTTTAATACTACCTGTAGTGTACATACATGTATCTAGTCTTAGTTTAGCGCACGTAAACTAGTTTGTGCATTATGGCAACTAACCCATCACATGTAGATTTAGATTTAACCTCACTGCATTTTTACCTTTTAGCAATGAGCCTGGTTCCACTTTATAAATGAATGAAGAGTTGCAGATCTTGATATTGCAGTTAAAGTTATCAAGTTTATGGAACTAAGCTTTTATACTAATACTAATTTTACATGGTAATGTATTTCAGATTACATATAGTTAGACATTAAAATATATAAACAAACATTTGTCAAAATTGTTTTATGTACATAAGTTGTGAAGTAATATTATCAAGACATTCTTTCCATATGGGTAATTCTATTGTTATTTCGGTACAGTGCAAACAGCTATAAAGAGAAGAAATACCTTTCGTATGAGGAAGGATAAAGCATAAAAGTGTTCATGTTTACATGCATAATACCATAGGAAGTAATATATAGTTGAAGGAGAGATGGAAATTGATCTGTCCACGACTTTCTTTCACCCTCGGCATGCATTTTTTTGCTGGTATTGATAGTATCAGTCATTGTTGAATACAATGCGGATATGAAACCATCCAATGGAAGTATAAGTGGTAATGATATTTGAACATGGGAACTGAATTAGATTCTCAGTACATTTGGATCATTGCTTTGAAGCTTAACAAAAAGATTGACATTTTATAAGGCTGACATAGCATTGAGATAATAATTGGTCAATCAGATATTTCGCTTATAAAATAGAGATCCCAAAATGTCTTTTCAGGTCATATTTTGTAGCTGACTATACCGCTATAAATGCCTACTTTTAATTATCATTACCGGTATTGTTTGTCTGTTTCGAACCACAAGAGCATTATTCCTATCCTTATTCACAGAGTTGATGCCTTTCTAGCTTTCAACAGATGATTCACTGCATAACTAGTACTTTCATTACCAGGGAATATGAATGTTATGTCATAGCCAATAGTTACATTTGCACCCTACCCTAAGTGTATACCATTTAGATTAGAGTATGAACTGATTGCATGTCCACATTTAATGGTGTTTAATGTATTTGTTGTAGTGTGCTGGCTGAAAGGGCAGTCGCAGGAGTATTCCTAGTAGAATGATGTAAATTTGAATTCTCCCTCTAACAGCCCTTTGCCGGGCACGCAAGATCACTTAGATTTTATTGTATGTTTAATCACATATTAATCAGCATGCTAGTTGCCTTCACAATTTAGATACATTAGTGTGTGTATGCTTTGACTGTTGGCTCATGGGTAGAGATTGAGTGACACACTGTGATGTGTCGACTCTCACGCATATATTCGAAAAAATTCCCCTCCCCTCTTTTCTCCCCTTGTGAAAGAGTGTGTGAAGCTTGTTGAGTTTCATAAAAAAATAATATGCACACCCTTTCAAGACAATGGAAGAGGAGGGGGGTCATAAATTTATGTGTAAAGCTCCCGCACTCCATACGATCTTTCTGCGATCCGATTTTCGAAGAAATTGCAATTATATTAGAAATAGAAATCTAAACAAACATCATCTACCTGAAGTAGGTTCTAAATAATGATAAGAAATTATGCTAACTCCTAGAATTAGAGTGCCTTTAAATCTTCTTTTCAGAATGAAAGTGGAATTGGCTTAAAATTGTTGACAATGCTGGGCCGATTCAGCTATTCCTCCTCCTAAGGAAGCTTGAAATCCATTGAACTTTAATTTTGTTAATCATATGACCATCAAATCATTGATCATTAATATTTTAAAATGTTGAACGTTCATATCAAGTGCAATGGCAAAGTCTTCTAAAATTGGATCGTAGTCGGATCGTGTAGTGGGTTATAACCACTCAGATCCCATTCCACATGCGCCATACGCCTTCATGTAATGTACAAAATGTACACAGGCATGTTGATGGATAGAAAATAAGCCCAACTGTAGGTAGTTCCACATATTTATTATCAGATGCACCTAAAATCTCACACTTGCAGAGGAAGTGGGAAATAACACATAATGGGAAGATGTGCCAAGTTTCATAAAACTGTCAAAGTTCAAAGACTTCTGAAAACGAGTGTTAAACTCTATCTAGACTTAACACAGGTTTCATTTTGATGTTCACGAACTTAAACTATGACAGTTTTGAGAGACTGGCCTACCGGTATGTTATTTCATGAATGTTATATTACTAACACCAAATGCTTTCTTCTGACAGCATACCCACATTTATTTGTGATATATCTGAGCTTTAGTATGTTTTTTTGCAGATAGATGTTACTTTTGATATTTATCATAACTGGTATAAATATTTAGCAAGTAATATCTAGAAGTTACTTTCTTCTTCTAATACTTCTGCTCTATCTATCTTCTGTGGATTTTTTTCTTCTTCATAGAACACCATCCTTCTTTGAGTATTTTGGATATCAGAAACGAAAGTATAAGTTGTACAAAAAGTCACATTCTTGTAAATTAATAAACAAGACATCACATGTTTGCATCATGATTGATTAAGTTGTTGTGTATTTCATTTCATGATGGTTAAATTATTTAAATACCTATTATTTGTATAGTTTGTTGAGAGTTTTGGAAATTGCAATTGTAAGAATTGATTATTCTAACTGCATTTTTATTTTCTGAAATGAATTTATGATGAAATGCAAGCATGGTGTCTCAATTTTAGTTTTGCAATTTAGTGTTTGACTGTGATAGATTGATCATTAGGGATTTTTCAATCAGAATAGAATAATAAAATATCTATGCTTTTACTATGAAAAAATCCTCGCAATGAATAATATGATCTGTATCATAATCATGATTGACATCCAAAATATCACTACTTGTACCAAAACTCTTCCTCTCATCATTAGCATTATTACCATCATAATTGTCATCAGTATCATCATCATCATCATCATCACTATCATTATCATTATTAGCACTATCATCATCACCATCATCATCACCATCACCACCATCATCACCATCATTATCATTATTACCACAATCATCATCATCACCATCACCATCACCACTACCACTATCATCATCATCATCATCACCATCATCATCATCATCACCATCATCATCATCATCACCATCATCATCATCATTACCACTATAATCATCATCATCATCATCATCATCATCGTCATCACCACCATCATCATCATCATCTCCTGGTAATACTTACTTCTCCAATTTAATACCAACATCGTTTCCTCTCCCACCTTCTCACCAAATCATCTTTAACCTTTAAACTGCTGGTACTCTGTTCCTCTAGGATGCGGTTGCTGATCTGGAAGAGAAGTACAAGAAGTCGATGATGACCAACGCCCAGCTGGACAATGAGAAGTCCACCCTGGTCTACGAAGTGGACTGTCTCAAGGATGTCCTGGCCGATCAGGAGGAACACATGATGGAACTTAGCAGAGAAGCAAGAGATAAACATAGAGTAAGATCAATATGGTCCTACGATATGAACAGGCCTGATAATTACCTGATTTAAATCGGTTTCCTGATTTTTTTTTTCCCTCAGATTTTCTTCTCCCCAATTTTTGTTCTTCTTTTTTTCCCCCCGATTTTATCCTGATTTTATCCTGATTTACCTGATTTTCCCTTATTTTCTCTATTCTTCCCTATTTCCCCCTATTTTTTCTCAATTTTCTTACTCAAAAGGGGGGAATGTTGTTAGATGCCATTTCCCCCCTGAATCCTCTTCTTTTTTTTTTACTCAAGGGGTGTGTGGTTGAGGGGAACTCCCCCTTTTTTGTTTAGTGCTCACTATCACCCCTGATTGAAGGAGAGATGTAACACTGGACCCTGCAGCTCAAATAGATGGAATGTGTCAAAATAGACTGCTCAACTCATGGTTGTTTGATGACCATCTTGAAGAAATCTTGATAGAAATCATTCATTATACTATCGTTGAGGCTGTGTGTATCTATCGCACTCAGCCTAACGGCTTTGTGTGATATATACAACATCCTCAACTCGAGTATGCGGATATATGGTATAATTAACTCATGCTCATGCATCATTTGTATACTGGTACTATCAATCCAATAAGTTTAAAAACACCAAATGAACCTTCAAGAATTAAATATCAAGATTATTTATTATTTGTTTTTATTGTCAAATTTAGCCTTTGTATTTCTTGGAAGAATTCTTCACACCTCTTGTGCACTTTAATAGTCATTTGTGAATTTGATTTCAGGTTGCTTGTTGCATATTTGATTTCTATGCTAACTCTTTACATTGTATTGGAACCTCTTTGATTTTCATTTGTTTTCTCTTTTCATATTCTTCAGGACTTAGAATCCAAGAAGCGAGAGAGTGTAGGATTAAAGAGAGAAGTAGAAATTCTGAGGGAAATGGTGGAACAAAGAGATCAACTCATTTCAGTAAGTGTAATCTATTAACCATTTACTATTGCATGTATTGTATCATCACATTTGCAGCATCATTCTGTGGGAACCAAGAAACTAGATGGAGAATAACGGTGTCAAATTTTGAAGAGCATTTTATCTACATTGCTTCTCTTCATCCAGGTGTTGAATTGGTACCATGTAGGATATGAACATTAATGTGGTTGGATTGGCACATATCCACTTGTAAAACGTTACACGGCTGGCATACTCCTCAGGGAGTGGAGTGTGTGCATGTGCAGAATAGCAATTGAAGCCCTTGACTGGGGTAATGATATAAAGCACTAAGAAATGTAGTGTTAAGTGCTTAACAACTGAATATTATGATTAATGTTATAAACTGTTGTTCTTTTCCTACCTCTCTATTAAACAGGAACATGGTCTATTACTAGTAGGAGGAGATAAAGACGGTGACTCGTCTAAACCTGTGCAAGCGAAGGTCGGAACCATTGTGGTCGTGTCGCCCGAGGCAGCAGAACTCCTGGAGATGGTCGGTGACGGAGCCCTTGATGTCAGGCTAAAGAAATTTGTGGAGGAGAGGAAAGAACTTCTAGAGCAGGTCCGTAAACCGAAGATTATTTTATATAACGATGCATTGTTTACAGTGCAATGTCTGGCTGGAATAATCCCTTGGGAGTGGGGTGTGTCCATTATATTTTGCGGATTGAATCCAATGATAATTACAATGTAAAGCTCTTAGAAACATAGTAGTATTAAGTGCTACACAAATGTGATTGTTATTATTACTCATGGCAATTTTCAGGTACCTTGCATGGTGCATCAACTTGCATAAGGCAGATTTGCAAATGAATTTTTTCTTGTTTTCAATGTTGGGATGAAATTTACAAGATTTTTAATCTTTCATTTCCCCCAAAACCAAGCTTTACTTGTATTTATTGTCATGATGTTTGTAATTTTATGTTTCTGTTTTTTTACCTATATTTGTATTTTATGCGGTTTTAATGTGTGAATAAATCAAATTGAATTGAATTGAAAGAATAAATAAGTGATGAATGAAAATGATTTGCTTTGACCTACAGATCAGAAAACTCAAGATTGATCTGGAGGAGTCCAAAGAAAGAGCAGAGAATGCTGAACGAAGGAGAGCAAACCCAATCACAATAAACGGACCAGATTTAGATGCAGTTGATGTACAAAGTGAGTTCACATTGTCAATTACATGTAGTCAATTGAATGTTAGGTTAGTAACGTTTCTACCCCACTTTGCTGAATGAAGGAGAGCAAACCCAATCACAATAAACGGACCAGATTTAGATGCAGTTGATGTACAAAGTGAGTTCACACTGTCAATTAATCAATTGAATGTTAATAGTAACCTTTCTACCCCACTGAATTTTCCTCAAGTCAACTATTTCTGTTGTTGTATAAGATAGCTGTAACTCCCTGAGATTAAGTTCAACTAGCATACAATGTATGTAACTGTGCCTACATGTAATGCATTACCAAAAAGAGAAAATCACTGAATTGAATCTATTTCTAGTGTAGAACATTATTTTGTTTATGAAGAAGAATGTTAAGTATTTCAGCTTTCCTGATTTAATTTTCGGTTAAATTGATTTGAATGGGTGAATATTATATTATATAAGCTGGTCAAATCTTTACTATTCTCATGTGTATATCATGGTATAGAAACAAAAACGATTACAAATAATCCATGATATGATATGTACGTACTTAAACTTAGTTAATTTCCTCTGTATTTGTAACCTATAATTTGCACAGGGCCTCTCAGGAAGACAGTTTTAATACTGAGAGAGTTACCCTGTTTAATTAAAATGAATGAATAAATAAATGAATATAAAATAAAATGTTTTTTGATAGTCTTGCCATTTTTACACTTTTAACAGGTGGAATTTATATATCTCTTTTCCACGTATGCATGGGTAATATTTCCATTTCTTTTGCAATATCCTCTTTCAAGTGTCTGTCAGATAATGATTATATTTTCCTATTTAATCCTTATAGGAGAAGCAACGAAACAAGTCGGTGAATACAAGTTCAAGCTACAAAAAGCAGAACAGGATATCACAAATCTAGGAGGACAGGTGAGTACATCTCCCCCAAATTTCTTATCAGAGATAAAGGACTGAATTCATGAAGGAGGTTTAAATATGAATCTTGCTCTAAACCACAGCTTTAAGCTGGCACGGCAGACAAAAATATGTACAGTTAGCAACTAAATTCATACCCTATGTGAATATGATGTTTTGTATGTTTTTTATACTCAAGAATGAAAGATGGACTGGTTGAATTAAGTCTGGTAAGCTTTAATATGTCACATTCTCAAGAAACATAAATTTGGACCAATATAATTTTCACATACTTATTAAACAAATTGAAAAAAATTGGTAACGGTATGAATAATGTAGTTGTTAATTGTATAAAAAGAGCATATGTATGACAAACCTCCTTTAAGAATTCAGGCCATACAGTGTTTTTGCGGATGCCTTTGTCTTTTAAGGTTATCCTATCCTGTAAAACCAAGAAGTTATGAAGGAGAAAAGGAAAATGTAATGAATTTTCCCTTCAAGCTACTCAAATATACAAAAAACAATTTTTCTCAAATAACACATTTAACAAGATTCAAGATTCAAGATTCAAGATTTTATTGTCCATAATATAATACAGAAATTTGTTTTCCATTGGTATAACATGTAATACATAAAACATAAGACAAAAACATGGTGTCGTGTGCTGAAAGCCAGAAGGGCGTCAAGACTCTATAAGAAAAAGTCTATGAGCAGGTATGGTCTTCCAGCTTTCAGCACAAAACATGACAAGACAGTAATATGACTTATACATAGCAAGAATTTTAAATACAATTCTGAATCACATCATGAATAAATTCAGGTATGAATATAGATGTGAATATGAAAGTAGAATAGGAGCAGCATCACAATCAAAATACGAGCAGAAAGAGAAAGGAAAGGAGAGCTCAAGCTCGAAGGACTGATAGAAGAGAGAAATATAGGGAGAGTTGGTAGGGGTCCAAAGGGAAAGGGGAGAGATAGAGAAGGAGAGATGGCATAATTTCCAATCAGATTATAATGCATGACAGAAAAATACAACAAAATCAGCAGCAGAGCTAAACAACGGATGTTTTGACCCACAAAGGTGATAAGGTGGAAAACTTTCCAACCTAATCCCAACAAGTTTATTTACTGGGTGGGTAGAGAAAAAGTTAACAAATAATCATAATCGCTATTATTTCGCTTAGAGCTGAGAATTTTGTGTTACTTGTGCATTATAAATGTGCATGGAATTTGGAATAAAAGAATTTCTGTATCTGGCTCTACGGGTAATTGGTACACGTAGGCGGATTCCTGAGCGGTTAAAAGTAAAAACAAGAAAATAGTGGATGTGATGGGTCTTTCATAATAAATGTTATTTTAGTCAATAAGCGATCTTCAAACAAAACTGATAGGGGTGGTAATTCAATGCCGATAATACGTTGAGCAACTTTCCTAGGACGTTCAAGTTTAGTTTTGTCTGCTTGTGTGAGATTTCCATAAAAACAAATGAGATTGAATAGAAGAACGCTTTGAATGATAGACTGATAGAAAAGATGCAAGATCGTCCTGTCAACGTTAAATTTTTTGATTGGACAGATAACGGTAATAAGAAAGAAAAAAATATTGCTTGAAATTAGGAGCCTGGTTATTCTGAATTCTCTTGTTCCTTCTCTGCTTCCCTACTTCTTTTCCCCTTGATTCTTTCCATCAGTGTCAGAATCTCTAAAACCTCTTTTGCCCAACATATGTCCCAAGAATCTCATCCGCCTGATTCTGAGCTCTCAAAACAGCTTCCACTTCTCCCGTCCCTTTTGATAGATCTTCTCAACAATTGCTCATTGCTTATTATCTGTCCAAGCTGGATCCTCCTCATTGTTCTCACAAACGATGCCTTGCAGCTCTTCAAACACTTTGTCATGTCTCCAAAATAAGCCACAGATTTACATTGTTTTGTCTTTTCTTTTATTCTAGGTTGTCAGACTTGAGGGTCAGGTCAGAAGATATAAAACATCAGCGGACGTAGCAGAAAAGAACGAAGAAGAACTTAAACTAGAAAAGAGAAAAATGTCAAGAGAGGTAACTATATTTTAACCTTATTGGTTCTGTGTTTTTGTTCCTTAGTTTGTTGATCATCATAATTTGAGTTGGTATTTTACTCCTTTTGCTGTTAATTTAGGATGTAGTGTTCTTGTACTTTTCTTGAATAGTGAAGATTTACATTTCCATGTCTACATTTCATAAGCATAGGTGGGTCACTAAATCCCACTTATTTATTTATTTGCTAGTTCACACTTCTATACCTGTAAAATGAGGCTGAAACCCGTTCAAACATTATTGATGGTAGTATATGCTGTGTATTCAGTCAAACCCGTGAGAAACATCTTGACACTTGGGGTTCTTCTTTCTTGCACAATCCTGGATGTTTTTGTCAAGACAGATCAGGGACCCGTTTCACAAAGCCTTTTTTTAATGACAAATGACAAAAATCATTGACAAATCTGCAGATAACCAATCAGAAGCAAGGATTTCACTAGCTTATAACACAAACTCTCAGTTGTCATTGATGACAAGTTTTGTGAAATGGGGCCCAGGTCTTCACAATTGACAGTCTGAGGGTCTCTATTATCAACTGTAAAACCAGACAATTTTGTCACTTTAAACTTACAGGATTTATAAACGATGCTCATTTTTGCAAATTGCTAAAATTCAGTGTTGATGTACATCGGTTGTCATTGGATTACTTTGCAGCATGTCAAATTCACAAATCTGAAACAATCACACAATTTACAAAAATTCTGGTTTTACGAGAGGACTAACTCTTTTTCTTTCTATTTCACTGTACATTCTCCTTCCTTTCAAAACAAACATTGTGGTTTTAAAAAGGAGGAGGAGGAGGAGGAGGAAAAAGAGAAGGAAAAGCCAAAGGAAGGCGATCCTGACACATGCAAAGTTTTCTAGCCACCATTTATTAAAGAAATGGCTTTCCATTTATAGGTAACAAGTATCTTACTTGGGTTTAGTAGATGATTCCTCTCAATCAGCAATATATGCATTTTTATTTGGGTGTGGTGAAGGGCTCATATTTTTATTGGGTATTTCTCCCCATTTTGTGTTTCTCCATTCCTTGTTTATTTGGGGGAAAGGTGTAGAAATAGTCAGATCTGTTTTTGTAATAAGATCAGAAAAATGTGATGAGGAGCCAAGTCTCATTTAGTGTAGTATCAGGGCTTTAATAGTGTCTGGTTGTGATAATTGAATGGTGTATAGATTACCCGGGGTGCCTTAAAATTGCAAGGGTCCCAACTCTTCCCAGTATATGATTGGCCAATCACAAACCTGCTGCTTTGGTCATGCTTTTGGGGGCTCGTTGAAGGCTAGTTGGACTATACCTGTTAGTTATAGGATCTTGGTGGCTAATTGGAAAATTAGAAGACTTTGCATGTTTCAGTTGCTTCTCCAAGGTATTTGCTCCACAATAGTCTATCTCTCTTTCTCAGTATTGACCTTTCTAAGACAAATGATTTGATCATTGCAAACAATATGTACATGTTAATAATGTAGTAGCTTTATCAGATGGTTAATTTGCTTGTTTTTTTACTTTCTCTATCCCCGTACATTTGGTTACAATCATGTATACCTAGTAGACTTAGTTTTCAGTTTTAGCTATTCTGTGTGGGATAGAATAGTTTATTTTTTTCAGATCGAGTAATGTACAGTGCACATCATACTGTACTTCATGAGTTTGACAAATAAATTTCTTTGAATACTCAGGTATCCTGTTATCAGTGACTCTTCATTTACACAATCAAATAAACAAAATATACTCAATTACTATTTTCAATTCGAATTCAAATGTTTTGGTCAAGACCATTACAAAAAAAAAAAAAATGATAGAGTAATTTACCCATGATTTCAAGTTTATTCTATTGTGCACTGGGTATGCATGTGGAGTCGACTCAGCTCTAGTAATGCCTTTCCTGTATTAAAGCTAGTGTGGTGATATACGCTCAATAGTTTTTGTTGGAAAATATGTAGCAGATACTTGTAGATGTAATATAGAATGAACGGAATTGAAAAATGTTATTCAATGAAAAGGGGTGGTAATTGTTATTAGTTATATATATATATATGTGCCATACTGTACTAGAAGCACTACCACGGAACAGAGCCATCTATATTCAGAGTTTGGCCAACTTGCTTTCACTGGGTCACAACATGGCGTATATCCTTTTGTTTTGTGCTTGCCCACAAAGCAGTAGTCACCATACTGTGTCCAACTCGAACCGGGTTGGCCAAACTATGTGTATAGATGGCTCTGCTGTAAAGTCCCCTCTAGCGCCATCTCAGGTCAGCTATAGCAGTATGGTCACTTAACCAGCTGCTTACCTAGCTGTACAGTTGGTTCTCGATTCAAATCCTCTGTCTGTTGGCAAGTTCACCAAGAGATGGCGCTGTGCAATAAACAGTAACTAGGGGCAGAAAGTTCATCAATTGGGTATCGCTTTGAGAGTAGTCAATTGTTAAGTCATTGACTGCTACATGTCTGGAGTTTATTCTACATACAAACAGTATGTGTGACAGAAGTCTACTGGGACAGTCTAATGGTTGTCCCATTTGTCAACCAAAGCATACAAACGGTTAAAGAGCTTTGATGTACATTATATATCGTGTATATTGAAGTCATTATCATTATCACAGCTTAATGTACTTTTTCATTTTCTTTTCTTTTCAGCTCCGAGTATTACGGGAGAAAATTGAGGAGATGGAGACTTCAAACACGCATTTACAGAAACGATTGGATAAATTCATCAAAAGAAAGCCAGAACACTGATGGCTGTTAATGATATTTTAAGCTTGTATTTAATCTTCAGAGTATGTATGTCCTTCACTTTCAGAGCAGTGTTAACTCAACACTCTGTAACACTGTTCAGAGCAGTGTTAACTCAACACTCTGTAACACTGTTCAGAGCAGTGTTAACTCAACACTCTGTAACACTGTTCGGAGCAGTGTTAACTCAACACTCTGTAACACTGTTCAGAGAAGTGTTAACTCAACACTCTGTAACACTGTTCTGAGTAATGTTAACTCGACACTCTGTAACACTGTTCAGAGCAATGTTAACTCAACACTCTGTTACACTGTTCTTAATGTTTTATCAGTGAATTCTGGCTAGAAGGATTTGTCCAACAATGTTGAACTTGACATCTTACATTTTTCAGGCCTTCGTCCTTAGTTTTTTTTTAAATCATCGATCCAAAAAAGTTGAATATGGCTTTTGAATTTTAACTTCTGCACAACTTATGGTGATACATCGAAAAGCATTCAATACAGACTGTTAAATGCATAGTGTGGACATATACATTATATGCTCAGCTTTTATTGTGTGAAAGAACAGTAATCAAGGTCTAATTTCTTATGTGTTTTGGGTGGTGTAATTGATAGAGACAGAGTGAAAAGAGCAAGGCAAGCTTTAAAGAATAAATTCTACTCACCCTTTGTTGGATTCCCAAAAGATAAATAAAAATATGCTGGGTCTTAGTGCCAAAGAAAGCTGACTAAAATGGAGAGCCCCTAGCGAAAATTGTTAATCTTATTGATACGAGGTAAAGTTATCTGTATCACTAATTATTTCACTTAATCGTTTAAGCTTGTAACTTTTTTTTGAATTTTTGTATAGACACACGCTATGGAAATAGGATTTAAGACTTGACAAGGTGCTTAAAATGATTTAAAGTAGGTTCAAGCATAGTTAATTTTTTGTAGTGTATTTTGAATATGCCTGGTACCTGGTATTATCATATCACTATCAACATCATTATCATCTCTCTCTCTCTCTCTCTCTCTCTGTTTGCCTCTGTCTCTGTCTGTCTGACTGTCTGTCTGTCTCTTTATGGGATGTATTTCAGTATGAAAAGTGCAGGAAGACCTTTAGCAAATTCCTCTTGAAAACTGTTATTCCATGAACAAAAGATGCAAAATTAACTCTTTAATATCCAAAAGCAGATCCCATATCTCGATGTACAGGTGTACTTATAGTAGCTTAAATGATCAATAGCGAAATTGATCTATTATTTCACCCTTCTCTGTCCTTCTTTATACTATTCCTGCGATGTACATTTTAATAAGCAAGCACAATTGCCCGATCAGTGCTGAAAGGGAACAAGTGACAATTTGCACAAACTTCACATCTCTTGTATTATAGATTGCTCAAGCATGATTATGCCCACACTATTATTGTAAGAGGATTCTTTCATTGTAGAAAGAAAGACAGCGGCCCTACATATGTACACACCTTACTCATATTTCTCTCTCTCTCTCTCTTTATGCCTCTTTCTTTAAATTTTCTTTTTTTTAAAGGCACTGTCTCACAAATTCATTACAGTGTACTCTGCTGTCTCTAGCTTCCATTCGAACAAAAGAGGGCAGTATTGCTTTAAGTGTCATGATAGTCTTCCATTGCTTCAATGCACCTGACATTGCATTATTATTATTATTATTATTATTATTTATGTTTTAACCTATTACTAATTGTTATTATTCAGCCCCATTTTGCTGCCTGCTATAGGCGATAGAGTGCTTTTCTTCCGAATATGAGATTTCCTGAGATCTTTTAGTCAAATAATGCTATTTTTTGTCTTGGCAATGCACCGTAGTCAAAGAGTAACTACAGTGCTGGTAGCAGGCAAGTGTTAAATCCTTAGGTTTGAAATGAGGATTATTCAGCACAAGTGCAGATGGTACATATACATTGTAGTTTCATTGAACTCTATATACCTGTACATGCAGATGAGCAAGTAAGCAATTACATTGCGATACAAGCCTCATTGTCACATTCTTTTCATAGATTTTATTTGAATAAAAGTGCTATTATCGTCTATTATTAACTTTGGAATACTCAAAGAGCCATATTTATTTCTAGGAAGAGTAGATTAGAGTTATATTTTATAATAACCCACTTTGTATCCTTGATCGAAATGCAATAAGTATCATATGGTTTATAGTAAAGGCACATATTAAAATCGAATTGTTTGTCAATAAATGTCAAATTGAATGAAAAATTGAAATTTGTATTCTCAAAACCATGAAACCGATAATTTAAGTTAATAAGCAAATATATTGCAAACTTCACTGCTATTTAAAGTCTGTTGAAGTTTAATGTAACCGACCAAAATGCTTATCATACAAATTTCACTGTGAACAAGCTGCAATTCAGTTCTCCACTAAAAATTCAGCTTACATGTTTACACCGATTGTAAATATTATTGTACAACAATTAGGTGCAAAATAAAAGTAGTCAAACAGAAGGCAATAATTCAAGATTATCATCACAATTTCACCGCCTTTGCTAGACCTGTGTATAAAAAAAATAAATCACAATTCATTCATGATTGCTAATATGTTTAGTGCAAACCAAGTAGAATATGTTGCTTCCTCTGTTATAAGAGGACATCAATTATTGTTTGTGAGAGTCGGAGGAACGTAAAAGCCATGTGGACTTGCTTCCTTTTTGCCTTTAAACAGTTACAGTCAAACCAGTAGAGGCTCCTTGTCTTTTAATAGTGAAAGGGTAAAATGGTCTTTATAGACAGGTGGTTTATAAAGCAAGTTGCTTTGACTCGAGAGGAATGCTGTCTAGAGTAAACAAGCATTTTTAAAGACAGTTGATCTTGGTATAAAGGTGGTTGATTACTTCAGAGTTTTGATTGTAATTGTGCATTTGATGTCTCTAAAGCATTCAGTGCGCGTACAGAGTTAAACAAAATTTGAAGCTGCAAAAAGACCTTACCTAATTAGTGCCTGGTCAAATCTAGTTTAAATCTGCCACGATTGGAGTTAACCCCTTCTTGCAGTAAATGAGCATTCTTTTATTCATTGTGTCATGGTTCCCCTCATAATTTTTTTTAAATTCAATAACTGCATTTCATCCATAAGGTGTGTGTATTTGTGTGTTAGTATGTCTGCTCAGAGCCAAAGGGCCTTTAAGTCTTTCTTTACATAGACGTAATAGCACCCTTCTGACGCTCAAGAGTTTATCTGAACGTAATAAGAGAAGATGAAGGGAAAACAGCACCTTGGAGAAATGCATGTATTCTTCATCAAAATAAACTGCAAATATCTTGGTAATTAATTATTTCCTTGCTTGGACATGGATGTAGAAATCAGTTAGAATCTTCTCATTCTGTTTTGGGCTTATTGGCGATTAGTCACTTGTGACTATTGCTGCCAGACTCTATGGTATCTGTGAAAGTGTACTTAGAAAAGACCTATAAGTGTACTGAAGTATAAAGATCGATCCACTTTTGTTTTCAGTTCAGTTATGTTTCAGTCGTCGATCCTTCACAAATATTTAAAAGTTAAGCGTGTAGAAATTGTTTCACTTCATCAAATTTAATCCAATGACTACATTAAAAGATCCATATTCTATTAAGATACAAACTGACTGTGTGTAGGCGTTTGTTCAAAGTCAGGCTTAAAAAAGAAAAATAGTTTGAGGACTAAGTTTCCCTTTCATCAAATGTGATATTAGACCCAGGTTTGGGTTTAACCAAATTAGTACAATATGGACTAAAAAGCTCCAGTTTATGAGGCATAAAATTGATTGAAAAAGCATCGATGATACATTCGTCCTATCATGAGAATATTTAGATCATTAGATAACTACATCATAGTTAAGGTACAGGATGTAAATCATAAGCTCGAACCTTATGAATATTCATTAGGAGTGATGCTAATTATGTCATTCAAACTATGTACATGTTTTTCTTTCCATAGTAGCTGTATCGATATCAAAATTATGATCATTGTTCATTACCTTAAAAAAATAGATCAACTCTAATACTATTGAAATATTCTAGCTTTGCCTACATGAAACGGCATCACTTTAATCCTTTCTAATAAACTGAGTACATCATCATTATTTCCCCAGAGTTGCAGAGGAAAGCTTTAATAAGCAATGATATAAAAACTTGAAAAGCATTAAAGCAAAATTTGATTAGTTATGCAGTTGATTAGAATGAGCAGATACCTTTTCATTTTCTTTGCTTTTTTGAAGAGAAAGTGTGTAGTATTTATGTGGAGATTGCCCATTGGTTTGCAGATTCAGTGCACCTTGTTTATATTCAGGACATCCAAGTAGACAGACAACCTATGAGACTGACAAAGATATGAAAATTTGTTCTCCACAATGAGTTTATATTCAGGACATCCAAGTAGACAGACAACCTATGAGACTGACAAAGATATGAAAATTTGTTCTCCACAATGAGTAACAAAATCAAAAGCTTTCACAGTCAGTTTTGTGTGCTTCCTGTGTCGTGGGCTATTTGTCTCTTGGGTTAAAGCCATTTAGATTATCAACATTAAACTTTATATTCTAACAAGCAATCTTTCATGCTCATGAATCTTTGACTTAGAATCAGATATTGAACAAATGGGCAGTCACCATATTTACAGGTACATGGTTTTACTACATCAAGTGATTGGTATTTTGAGGCCTCCTTCTCTTTTCATACCTTCAGAAATTCTCCTTCTTCAGGTATTCAGTCAGCTTGACTCTATGATTTAAGCTGAGGTATGCGCTAGCTTTGAGTTTCACTTGAGTATAAATAAGCATACATCAGAAATTTGTTGAATTTATTATAATAGTTTGTGAATTTACTAATGTATGATAAATTATGTATCTTTAAAAGGCTTGCTTCGGATAGCATATCGAAGCGGAAGCGAAAAAAATTTGCAAATAAATAATGAAATGAATTCATTGAAATGAAATTTATACCCTATCCGTGTCTGTGTGACTTTATGTGTATTTTTTTTTCTATATTATGTATCAAAGGGAGGGAATAGTCTCCCTTCACTATTGGGATACCTTTCTATAGAGTTGATGCCCTGTCGGCTTTTAGTAGTTGCAAAATTTGCACAAGTAGGAGTAGGAGTAGAAGCTGTATATTTAGTTGCAGTTGGGATTGTCATAGTAGTATTACTAGCATTGCTCCTCTTCCTATACTTCTACTACTTCTTCTTTCATCTTTTTCTTTCATCTTCTTCTTTTTCTTCTTCTTTCATCTTCTTCTTTTTCTTCTTCTTTCATCTTCTTTTTCTTCTTCTTTCATCTTCTTTTTCTTCTTCTTTCATCTTCTTCTTTTTCTTCTTCTTTCATCTTCTTTTTCTTCTTCTTCTTCAACTATTGTTTATTTTCAATGATGAGTGATAATAGTAGAGAGGAGATATAAAGAAGAAGCGAGAGAGGGAGAGAGAGAGAGAGAAACAAAATATGATAAGGGGGTATATGATTTAAAAAAGTCAACTATCATTATACTATAAATATATTATGGATATTTTTGTTATATGCAGATATACTATAAATATCCATAATATATTTATAGTATAATGATAGTGAAAGAGGTTTATCGATATCTTCACAATGATGAAAATGATTCCCAGCAAAGCATCCATGCATTATATTTTGCAACATGATGGCTAATTGGTGAACCTTAATTAAAACATTGCCTGAAAACGCCTGTTACACAACCCATCGGATTCCCATCTCATCACAAAACTGGTAGCCATGCATTCACTAATTACTAGATGGAAATGGGAGCTACCAAATTAATTACCCACAAAATGTGGCGGTTCTAGCTAGATTCTGTGAGGGCAGGTACCGGTATAGCAGTTGTATTCGGGGCCGGGAAAAGGACTGTGAAAATGAAAACAAATTAAGATAAATCTCTGGCTCTTTTTTTTCTTCTTCATAAAATATAGAGGGATAGGGCACACAACTCAAAATAAAAGAGTATTCGTCAGGCATGAATGAGCTCGCTGGGGAGCCGTTTGGCGAGCGAGTTGATAGGCTAGCGAGAAGGTAGCGCCTGGCCTGGGTACGGTAAGGTCGGAGCGCGGGCGAACGATTGGCGTATTGTTGCCAAGGAACCTAAGTCAAGATGGGGGAAAACGTGAAAGTTGCTGTTCGAGTGAGGCCATTTATATCCTTTTCTTGAGCTGATATGCATGTCATTTATTGAGAACAAAGCTACCTAGTTATTATTCATACACGTGTTTAAGTAGAGGGTCGATGAGATCTTTCACTACGATAATTAGATGGGTTATATTCGTCAGCTGAATCAATGATCCTTTCTGTGAGCCAATACTACAGTACAGTCCCAACCGTTACATTTTGTGTAGGCCTAGTCTCCAAGTGTATCAAGATCAGAAAGTGACATCGATCATTGTCTAGACTTAGTAAAGGTGAAAGTAACACTCCAATTGGGTAGATTACTCAGAGTCAAAGATCTATTCTATGTAATATGGTGTAACTAAACTTCTCAATCAACTTGACATTTGAATAATGCCTTAAAATTAATGGGACTCCAGCTGAAACAGTGCAGTGAAAGACCGCGCAGAGAGAAGCTCGATCAATGCCAATACAATCAATAGCAATGAACTGTTTGTCTTGTCTAGTCTGCTTCTAAAAGTAAAATTATTACTTAATAATAGTCGACTTGACTTTGACTTCCAATCCGTAACCAAACCAAATCCCGTCCGACGAAAACGTGGTCACTCAAACCAGTTTTAAATTATTCAAGTGCCAATTTCAACGGTGTCTACACACACTCATTTTTTTCCAAGGGCGAGGACCACCAACAAAATTGGAAGTTCAGCCTTCAACAGTCTACCATCGACCAAACTAGTCCTCTTTCTTTTACTTGTAGTTGTAAAGCAAACTTCAGTACGACACTGGGGGCTCGGGGCGAATTAGCCCTCGAAATGCCAAAAAGAGCCTCAGAACGAAAGTCATAAAAGAGCCTCCCAAAATTTGCATAGATCTAGAGTTCAATGCAAACAAAATTAAAGAGTGTTATTTTCATGCAAGCAAGGTTGAAAAGTAGCCCCCCCCCCAATTTTGTATATAATTTTTTCCCTGATCCTACTCCGAGGTTCCGAGTTAATGCATCAGGGCACCGACGAGCATTAATCACCCCAAAATCAGTATGAGCAAATTATGTTTTTTATGGGTTTTTCCAGTAGAGTCTAGAAAAAAAAAAATCAAGATTTTTCAAAATGTTGTTTTTCAAAATATACTTGACCTTACTTACAGTTACTATTTTTTCACCCCATTTAGATGTAGGGTATAGTCTATAGCTTAAAAATTAAAAATTGACGGACATCAACTGCATTCTGATACATCCAGACTAATCGGCTATCATTAAAAATTGCTTAACAAGTTTATTCCTTTGCTTTCAGTTATGTGAAATATATTATAGGTCTAGATCAACTTCACTTATTCATAATATGACATATGGATATTGATAATTATGAGGTGAACTTAGTCTGATCAATACCAGTGAAATCCTTAACATTTCACACAACGAACGGGAGAAGAACCGCAAGGCAAAATGCATCATCCAGATGAATGGCCAGTCGACGATGATCAAGAATCCAGAGAATGAGAGAGAGGAGCCCAAGAAGTTTGCCTATGACTTCTCTTACTGGTCTCATGATGGGTACAAGGAGAACAAGGAAGGCTACTTGGAACCAACAGACAAGAAATATGCAGACCAGGTACTACTGACATAGTCTAAAGGGCTGGGCCTGTTTGAATGTCACGATCATGAAAATAAATATATATTTAGAATAGATCTGTAAATAGTTCCCAAGTGACCTTCTGAAGTTTATGCAGGAGACTTCTCAGGTATGGGCACTGCAGTGGTACATGTACATGTACTGATTCAAGAAACTTAATAAAGACAGCTTATTAGCAGGGTAGTGAGATAGGACCTGCTGCATTGATCCCTTCTGAATATATTGCATGACACTGGCTTGGGGATGATTACATACATGTACAGTGTAATTTATATTCATCGGTCTAATGGGAGGGATTGGCCCTCAAATGAAACCTCCAAGCCAAGTCCAATATCTTTGTTGGCAATGTGTAGGCCTATGGAAATGTGGCAGAAAGTGTAACTTCCATAAAATAGCAAGGAGCTTGTAACTCCTGTCAGCTCCAGCCAGGCATAGAAAACAAAAATTTCATGTACATTTTTAATGTCAAAAGGTCAAGCTTTGTTCACAGCCCAGTCTTTGAATAGTTTTGATTACGGTAATACAAAAGTGATTGAAACTTGATACCAGTCACAACTTTGTATTAAAGAATTAGGAGTTTCCAATTGATTGAAGGACTTACGTGTGTGATAAATCTGGATCGATTGCAACTCTAGGAATGAAATTTGATTGAAATAATTTTTGCTTCTATCATGTCTTGTAAAAACTGCAGTCTGCAAATATCTTGGCATTGTTTTGTTCTTTTGTTCAGATTTCGATAGATTGACTGATTGATTCCAAGCACCTTTGAAGCACATACTACATGTCGGTACATAAATTGTTTTACTCCTTCTTCCTTTATCAATGCAGAAAACAGTCTTCTCTGATCTTGGGCAGAGTGTTCTAGCCAATGCCTGGAAAGGCTACAACTGCTGTCTCTTTGCCTATGGACAGACAGGCAGTGGAAAGTCTTACTCTATCGTCGGCTATGGTGCAAATAAGGGTAAGGCTTTCACTCTTAATATGTATACCACACAAATAATCTCCCTGTGCCACACTGTATTTATCATGGGATAGATATACAGATGTACATGTAAATACCAAAGGCTTGCTTCAAGATTATTTTAATGTTTTCAGTGCAAGAGTAATCTATCTATGTGTCATGGAGCTATTCCCCTTCTTCTTCCTTTTGAGTACAGACCTCTTTACAGAGTATTATCGTACTATACTGGGGGTGTGCAGGTGGACCACTACACCGGGGTTTCCCCCTACTCTTATACGAATAGTGCAGTGGGTTCTTAACGTGCAAAGGTAGTGACTCTTCTCTACACGGGGCCTCCATTTAACATCCTATCCGAGGGACGGAGTGTTTTCCACTTGACATAACCTGCGTCTATGAACAAGGGAAGGGGCAAGTTAACACACAACGCAGGTTTCAGTCATCCGCTTGGGTGGGAGTCGAACCCGGGATCTTTGGTTCGACAGACGGACGCTTTACCAACTGAGTCAACTCGCCAAGACAGGAAATGGATAATTTTGCAAACCCATTGTGTTGCACAAAGCAATCTTTCTGTCAATTAGTGCCCAATGTTTTGTGGCAAATGAGCAACTTCAAAGAGAGGCAAAGAAAGCAATTAAAGTAAATGTAGACATTATCCTAAACATTTTATCCAATTAAAATGTCTGACATTACTACAGATAATTTAAAAGTGATTATAATAATGGTAGTAATATGTGATAAACAATTGTTTAATGTTATCATGCATATTAAGGACTTTGAACTTCTGGAATATCATGACCTGTTATTCAAATAGCAAGGGGGTGTGAATTATGACTTTAGGTACATAGGTCCTTTATTGTTTTACCGTATGCATGATACAAAAATTGTTTTGTATATAGTATTTGAAGAAAAAAAAGAAAGAAAAATAAGGGTATCATAAATTAGTGTTGATCGTCCATGTTCTAATTCTTTTAATACTTAGGTATTGTTCCTGTGGCATGTTCAGAGTTATTCCGAGGGATTGGGGAGAAGAAGAAAAATGCAGACAAGTCAAAGGAAGAAGAATACCAGGTAACATATGGCATCTTATTTTGTTTATGCTTTTGATGAACATATTGCAAAGAAAAAAAAAAAAAAAAAAAAAAACAGCTAATCAAAACACATTATTCACAGGACCCTAGAATATCTAAATTTATTTAAATACAATTTTAACAAACACTTGTTTTAATTCTTGCTGGAATCAATTGCACCCGGTTGAAGTTTTTAATATGTCTCACCTTCTAGTACATACATCTTTTTCAGCACCCCAGGTAATATATATAGAGATTGAACTATAAGAGGTAACCTCAAATGAAACATATCCCCCTTTTAAATGCATACCTGCAATCAGCTCTGGAATCTGTTTTCTTGAAATATTTATCAAGAACAAGTTACAATAACTGTTTTAAGCTACTGAAATAGTGACATTTGATTGGCTGAGAGCAAATTTGTCATAGAATTTTATATAAAAACAGAGCCCTGAAATACATTATTAGACATGATAATTCACAAGCGTATAATATTCAGGTTTTGGATGTTCCTTCATACTTGCTTCAATGATATACAGACCAAAAAAAACACAACTTTTCCTTTCTCTCAATCTTAAAAGGTCTATCATATGTACATGTTTTACTGTATAAACTTTGTTTACTTTGCAGGTGTTTGTCAGTATGTTGGAGATCTACAACGAGCAGGTCCGTGACCTTCTCATGCCTGCTAGCTTCAAGGTCAAAGGAGGGTTAAAGGTCAGAGAGCATCCGCAGAAAGGTTTCTACGGTAAGCGATCATAAATAAGATACACCTGGGCCCTGTTTCATAAAACTTGTTATCAATAATAAATGCTAAATTTCTATTGCAAAATGACTCTCAGCCAATCAAATGCCACACTTTCAGTAGCTTATAACAGCTTTTGTAACTTGTTTATATGGATAACATGTTTTATGAAACAAGGCCCTGTGCATTGTGAGATTCAGCTCATGAGAGCTAGTTAATGCTCTCAAAACAAAGAAGGGGGCTTGTCAAGAATTCAAGAAAGTCTAAAGTCACCACTAAAGGACTCTTTCTTTCTTACAGACAATGTAAAATGAGCTGCCACATGCTAAAAAATACACTTGTGAGCAACGAATGTATTTCAGGTCCTCTACTGGCATCTCAAATGTTGTAGTGAACACCTCATTATCATACCTCAGTCACACCTACAACCAACACCAAACCGTCCAATTGTTGTAATTTTTGTTGGTTTATTGTCGGTCTTGTGTCGGTGTTATCGGGTTTGACTGGAGTATCAGTCGGATTTAATTACCTTACCACAATATTTCCTTGAAGCTTTCAGTAATTTGAGGAGGCGCGATAGCTCAGTCGGTAGAGCATTGGTCTCGTAATCCGGTGACCCGGGTTCGAAACCAACACGATGCGCTAGTGCCCTTTGGTAAGGCATTAATCCTTAACCAGGTCGCTCAGAGAGGACCGAAAGCCGTCTGCCGTCTGGTTGCTTACGGTACTTACAAGCATTTATTTATGCTTTCTTAGCAGTCGGGTAAAATAACCACCACCACCATAATTTTGCAAATTGAGTTTTTAACTTACCATACTTTGTTCTCCTCTCTCTCTCTTGGTTTGCAGTGGAGCAACAAGCCACATTCCCTGTTATGAGTTATGATGATATCAACAACAAGATCAACGAAGGAACGAGGAATAGGACCATTGCTTCAACAAATATGAACGCAACCAGCAGGTAAGGATCATAGAATCTATTTAACAAGTATAAGCACAATTGGAAGGTATAGATCTTAGAAACTGTTTTACAAGTACATGTATGAAGGTTTAAATGGACCAGTTCACGGTAAGCACATTTACTAAATGACCCCGAATATCCACAGATCTTCAAAACATGAAGAGGTCCCGCTTTGTAAATTTTGAAATAATCACTCCTACAGCGATGGAGGTGCTACATAAATAGCCTTTGTTTCCCCTTTTCAAAGAATTCTTCCACCTGTGTATCATGGAGTGCACTGTTTGTGCATAAATGAATAATGATTACCTAACTTTCATGAGCACGTATCCAGTATTTTGTCTCTGTGTATTTCACAATTTGTTCTGCAATGACATTTATCTGCTCATGTTCAGACTGCAACCGTGAACTTGCTTATTGGCATTGTTTTAAAAAGTGTCTCTCCTGTACTTTTCTCTCTGCAGTCGAGCACACACCATCGTTTCAATACGTTTCATCCAGAAAGGCAGGAACGAGACAGGGAAGAACATGACGAAGACGTCTATCATCAATCTAGTAGATTTAGCAGGAAGGTAAGAAAAACATTGATTGCACGGTCAATTTTTGGACATAAATGTCAAGAGCAGAATTGAATTCAAGGTCTTGCTGCTCACATTTAAGGCAATTCATGGTCAGAACCCAGGATATGTGTCGTCTTTAATCGAGCGGCGTCATCTTCGCCCTGGACTTCGCTCATCTGGCCTTACTCTCCAGGTGCCCATTACTCATCTCAAGGGATATGGAGACCGGGCATTTTCCTCTATTGCTCCTTGCCTGTGGAATTCCCTCCCATCATCTATTTGTGAAATTGACAACCTGGACCACTTCAAAGCTTCACTCAAGACTCACATCTTCATTCAGACATTTAAATGCTAACTTTATTGGAGGAGCTCGCGCCTTTGAATGTTTTTTTAAACAGATATATGGCGCCATACAAATGCTGTGAATCATCATCAACATCAAATGGCATTTTTATTACGTTGAGCAAAAATGTTAAGCAGCTTGTTTGATGAGAAAGAAAGAAAAAAAAATTGTGTTTTGGATTCTCAGTTAAAGAATAGGTAGTATTTGAGTAACAGGAGACAGATTAAAGCCCATTGTACTACTTATACTGTAGCTACCCTCTATATAGCAAACAATGCCTAATCGGTGCCTGTTGGTCCCCCATGATCCTCTTTTTCTTATGATAATTGAGAGCTGATTTGATGAGATAAGCACCTGTCAGTGATCTTGCAGGGAGGTCTTATCCCCCTGGCCAAACTAGTACAGACAGGCTTTAAAAGAAGTTGCAGCTATCTGTGCCTCATCAATACCTGTAAAAAATAAAAATCAAAAAGAAGATTCCATGAATCTCATTTCATTGCTCTTTTGTAATATTTTATTTCAGTGAGAGAGTAGATAGTACTGGAGCGACGGGAGACAGATTAAAAGAAGGTGCAGCAATAAATCTATCGCTCTCATCGCTTGGAAACGTCATCAAGGCACTAGCAGATATGGGTGCTGGAAAGAAAGGAATAAGAGGTAATTGTTTAAAAAGTTTAAAAATCACAAAATTTGCAGATTTGCATACAAACTAATTTTCATTGATAATCTAAGTGTATTTACTCGTGGGGTTAAGGTGGACTTTGGTCAGTGTCACAAATAGAAGTTTATTTTTTAAAGACAAAACTTTACGTTTTTAAAACCAAAGTTTACGTTCGAAAAACAAGTTCACGCTTAGAAAACAGAAGTTTACGTTTTAAAAACAGAAGTTTACTTTCTTATCTCATTTGTTTATTTCTCATTTTATTACAGTTCCATACAGAGATTCCAAGCTTACAATGTTACTAAAGAATGCCTTAGGAGGAAACAGCAAAACAATTATGGTGAGTAATTGTCTTGAAACTTTCATTATTCATAAAAAAGTCCCCTATTCTCTACCCTCATTTACCCTATTATTATACAGGGCCCCGTCTTACAAAGAGTTACGATTGATCCAAATCAATCGCAAGTTTGCAGTCTCCTATCTCTTATGCACATATTTGCCATTGATATCAATCGCAAATAAGTTGCTATTGATATCAACTCTTTGTAATACGGGGCCCTGGCCTACATAACTTGATTTATTATTACATATACCGTATTTCCAACTTGTTGTTGTTTGTTGTCAATACAAGATGCATGAACTTGGTTCCTTGGATGTGTGAGTTGTGGTACTTTTGATACCCAGTACTGTGTCTGATACTCAAAAATAGAAGAAGACATGGTAATACAAATAGAAGCTAAAAAGTATTTTGAGAAATGATAATAGACATAATAAATAGAAATAATTAGATTGATGCATGGAAAGAAAAATTTAATGGAGAAAGAAAAGAAGTACCAAGCAATGCTTTATTTAATGATCTTTCTTTTTTAAATCTACATGAATGATAACAAAATTCTTTGTCAACATTATTTGCATGAAAAATAGAATAAGGAGGAAATAAAAATACAAGTGCGAAATATAGATTAAATAAGTACAACTATATTGATGTTGTTTTTGCTAAATATAGTTCTCTTGTTCTCTTGAATTCCTTAGATTGCTGCTATAAGTCCAGCAGATATCAACTTTGATGAAACGTTATCAACTCTCAGATATGGTAAGATCATTACCAGTTCTTTTTTTATTTGTATTCATTTGATATCCAGGAGAATGCAATGTAACACAGACATCAGTATAAACAATAAACAGAGAAAAAGATAATGGGTACCAGTTGGTTTGCATTGCCTAAAAGCATTAGAATGTTATTAACAATCATTAAAAAATGATATGATAATAGTAATAATTTGTTAACATCAATAATTTTAAGCAGTCTCTAAAGATGTACATTTTTTCCTTCCTTTTGTAATTCAACAGCAATTGACATGTTATTAGTTAAGATGATATTTTATCATGTTATACATGGAATTTCTCCTTTAATCTCAATTTTGTTTGTTGTTTTCAATTAAGTATTGTATTCAGAATCTTCATGTGTTGCCATACTTTCTTAACTGATGCAATTAAGTTACTATTTCAAATGTTATAAGATGCAAGTTTGTTCTTTTGCAATTTATGAAGCCCATAGGGATGGAAACATATTATGCGCTTTATAAGCATGACATTATTATTATCATTATTATTATTATCTACAAAAAAAGTATTTTGAAAGAATGTTTCCTTATATCCCATGGATTATAATGATCCCTCTACCCATTCAACCATTGTTTACTACTGATCAGCTGACAGAGCCAAGGCTATCAAGACCAAAGCGGTTGTGAACGAGAGTCCTACGGACAAACTAATAATGCTATCATTGTTTACTTCTGATCAGCTGACAGAGCCAAGGCTATCAAGACCAAAGCGGTTGTGAACGAGAGTCCTGCGGACAAACTAATAATTCAATCATTGTTTACTACTGATCAGCTGACAGAGCCAAGGCTATCAAGACCAAAGCGGTTGTGAACGAGAGTCCTACAGACAAACTAATAATTCAATCATTGTTTACTACTGATCAGCTGACAGAGCCAAGGCTATCAAGACCAAAGCGGTTGTGAACGAGAGTCCTACAGACAAACTAATACTTCAATCATTGTTTACTACTGATCAGCTGACAGAGCCAAGGCTATCAAGACCAAAGCGGTTGTGAACGAGAGTCCTACAGACAAACTGATCCGAGAGCTGAAGGAGGAGAACGCCAGACTCTTAAAGGAGCTGCAGGGGAAAGGAGGAGGGGGCAAGGAGGCAGCCATACTCCAGGGAATACCGGAAGGAGGTACAGAAAATATCATCAGTTGAGACCCAGAAGGGTGTTATGACCTGACTCGGTGCCAATCGGGTATAATATATAAAACTGAAGCGTGAAGAGAACTTTGATCTGTTTCGTGAACGCTAGCGCGCGCTGACTGTTATTCAAGTCCATTCGTTTACGTGCAGTTGTCCAAAAGGAGTCGTAGATGGTGTTAACCAGTATTTGCCATGATACACTTCCTTTAACTCATAAAAAGTATCCATCACATAGGGTGCTCAAGGTGCCTATTAACCTGGCTTTAGTCCAGCTGTCCTGAGGCGCTCAAAGCGTTCAAGGAATACATTTTTACCGGGTACCTATTTACTACATTTGGGGGAAGAGTGGCAAATGTAACTTAATCTCTTGCCGAAGGAAAGTAGTGCTGCAGCAGGACTCATCATCAAACCATGAGATCCACAGTCTGATGACGTATCCACTAGACCACTACAACACCATTTTTGCTCTCGATAGATAATGTTGTGTCTTGAAAATGCATAATTGTTCTTGTATAGTAGTGTCTTGAAAGCTAATATTGATTTCAGGTACTGTATTAGAATTCTGAGAAAAACATGCTTAGAATTTTTTTTATCTTTCTGAGAATAGAATTTTTTTATAGAGGAAACAAGAGAATGGAATTAGAAATCCTGCATGCTTTAATATATGAGATCCATATTTGCCATGTAGTAAGCCAAGACATGTAGGGCGCTCTGCTTTTCAACAGTATCTTCTCTTCAGATGTGATGAACGCGTGAATGATCTTGAACATGATTTATACCATCTCTGCCTATCTCTCTCTCTCTCTCTCACTCTCTTTGTGTGTGTGTGCCTCTCTCTGTCTCTATCTGTCTGTCTACCCCTCACACCTCTGCTCTGTCTGTCTGTTTCTGTCTGTCTGTCTGTCTGTCTCTGTCTGTCTGTCTGCCTCTCCCTGTCTGTCTGTCTGTCTTTCTCTCTCTCTCTCTCTGTCTCTGTCTCTTTTTCCCTCTCTTTATCTCTCTCTCTCTCTCCCTCTCTCTCTCTCTCTCTCTCTCTCTGATTGATTGATGAGTAGAAGTGGAAGAGATGAAGAGCGAGCTTGAGAGGCAGCTGCAGCAGAACCAATCCGAGATGGAATCCATGAAGAAATCCTGGGAGCAGAAACTAAAAGAAGTCCACACCGCGCAAGAGGTAGGTCCATACCATAATAATGATCATAGCATTCCTTTCTTAAATGGCATTTTACATCATGAGGTAACATCTACATGTATGCACTTCCAAAGGACTTTCAATATTATTACCCTCGCTGGCTTTAGCTTAAGCAACTGTAGCGCTTCAAGGAATGGATCCTACCAGGTACCCACTCGCTACACCTAGGTCAAGTGTGGGAAATGTACCTGTAGATTAATGTCTATTCAAAGGACAGAAATACCATGGAAGGGATATCAAACCCCTTACAGGCTTGTGATCATTGACTTATCCACTAAATCGTATCACCTCTTCATTTGACCTTGATGGGGACCCCCTTCCATGGCCACTCCATGCTCTGCACTCAGACTTAAATTTGATATTGAAATCAAGTACATGCTCGTAGAAAAGCCACGGATTGGTTTATTGAAGATTGTTGAAGATGGTTGTACAGTACATGTAGATGTCCAGGGTTGGGGAAGTCAGGATATTAGCCTTTCCATTTGAGTAACCTTTGATGAGAGAGATCTTAAGCAGGTTAATCTCAACACGACAACTTCACCAGAGCTGCCAACTAGTACTGATTTCCCGTAATTGGTACGGAAATTAAAGATCATTACGGAATTACGGAATGTTGTCTAAAATTACGGATTTAACCCCCGCCCCCCTCCCCCCCCCCCCAAAAAAAAAAAAAATAATAAAAGCCAATTTTTCATGGAAAACTGATGTGTTGTCATGACCTGATAATCAATATTTAGCAACTTTGTGTGAGTAAAATCACCAAAATTTCAAACAATCATGTGCGCATGCGTTCGCGCAGTGTTGGCTTGCCGTTTTTTTAAGATTCATAGCGTTGCTTAGGAAATTACTGATTTATTCCGAAAATTACTGATTTTGAGCCTTGTGATTACTGATTTTCTGTTCTGGAGGTTGGCAGCTCTGCTTCACCAGTCTTAAGCTTGCCTTTTGTGTTTCTCTCCTTTTCTTGATCCGTGCAGCAAGAATTAGCGAAGGAGAAGAAGAAGCATGAGGAGATGAAGGTCACGCCTCATTTCTGGAACCTGAACGAGGACCCCGCCTTGACAGGGATGATCATCCACTTCATCAAGCAGGGTCTGACCAAGGTGGGCAGTGACAAGGCTCATCCTGCAGCAGATATGGTGCTCTCGGGTCTCAAGTAAGTCTTCTTTGTCTTTATTAGATTAAATTAAATTAAATTAAATTCTTTTTATTCATCCAATTCAATTCTTTTTATTCATCCAAATTCACAAGAATACATGGAAATTTGTTTTGGTCACACATTGTAAAAATATGTAATATATATATGAGAGACTATAGCTTTGTGTTTATAATTATAGAAGAACCATCAAAATAAAAGGTAGACAAAAGAGAAATATTCTTATATTCTAGTATTACACATTGAAAATGATGAAAAGGATAGAACATCAGTGTGTATTGAGTTTGTTTTTACAAAACAAGTGTTTTAAATTCAGACACGCTTATTTAACTCTGAGGGCTGATCTCTATGTAATACAGGATTAAAAACTCTGGGTTGTTGAATAAGCAATCCAGAGAATGGACGATGGACGAAGTCACATCTGCTTGAGTCTCAAGTATAAAGTGGCCCTTCTCTCCAGTTTTAAAGGGATCCGGTAACTTTGTCTCAGATTCTGAAACAAAATTCTGGATTTAGCTCATGATGCAATGATAATTATAAACCTTTAGGTCAGTCAGGAACCCCATGACTTTTACAAGCCGATCGCCTGTCTGATTATCAAGATATTTATGATTGGAATTACAAATTTTGAAAACCGTTCACCTGACGGTTTTCATAACACTACAGTCTATTGGGGAAAACGAGTATGGTAAAACCGGTCTCTCAAAGATTTTTACTTTTTTGAGGCACTTCTTGATCATTTTGAAGCGCAATTTTTTTAGGGCTTTAATATTACACCATATCACAGACACTGATAACACGTAGGGCCGTGTATCTCAGATTTAACATTGTTAAACGATCCCTTTAAAGCTTGAAGCCTCCAGCACTTGTACATCTGAAGGAGCACCTTTGGGAGTTGTAACATGAGGGCCTTTATGTATTTGTAGAACAATTTCAATTATTGGATGAGGTGTGAAACGCCTAAGGGAAAGTTTCAACAATGTTGTTTGTTTAGTGGTTTTCGTTTTTGTATTTTATGCAAGCATGATGGAATCAGTATTACAAACATGATCTTCATGTATATGTACCTGAAGTACCCTCTTATTCGTTATCCTTTTTCTTTATCTCCTTCTCTTGCTTGCTTCCCTCTCTTCCCCCCCTCTCTCTCTCTCTTTCTCTCTCTCTCTCTTTCTCACACACTCTCCCTCTCCCACCCCCGTCTCTTGTAGCATGGAGAAGGAACATGCTGTGATATCAAACCGAGCCAATACGGTGATCATCAAGCCCTGCCTACCTGCCAAGGTTCTTGTGAATGGTAAACCGCTGACAGACAGGGCAGAGCTACATCATAATGATAGGTAATTCGTCCAGGGTTAGTGGTGATGCTGATGATGATGATGGTGATGATGATGATGGTGATGATAATGATGGTGATGGTGATGATGATGATGATGATGATGATGATGATGATAGATGCAGTTGATAGTGTTCCCAAGCAATTTAAGAATTGCCTGTCATGACTTACCTGACTTTATCATGTTTTTTTTAACTTGTTTCAACTTCCTGGGGTGCACATATTTCAATTTAGGAATTTCGCCCTATATGCTGATTGTGCAGCTGATCTCAAATACTGGGATTTACAATGAAATACTTAATACTCAATGCACTCATACCCTTTGGTAAGGCATTAGTCCTCATTACCAAGTCTCTTGGATAGGTCTGAAAGCCGTTGGTCCCCTGGTTAAGCATATACATGTTTTCTTAGCAGTCAGGTAAAACAATCATCAACCATCTCCCATGACCCCCCTCAACATTATCACCTACATTTACATGAAGATGTACCTTGTTTTCTTCTGTTACAGGGTTCTGTTTGGATCCAAGCATCTCTACGTTGTCCATCATCCACAAGATCTTGCTAAGAATCCTAAGAAAGAGAAAGAAGTATCAGAGGAGAAACCCACCTACAGCAAAGCTCAGGAAGAGATTGCAGCAAACTCTGGCTTTGAGATAAAGAAAGGACCTAACAGATCAAAAGGTACACTCAATCATTCATTTGATCATGGCCCTGTTTCATAAAACATGTTAACTTAACAAATGCTAAATTTCTTTGACAAATTTGCTCTCGGCCAATCAGATGCCACAATTTCAGTAGGTTTTAACAGTTATTGTAATTTGTTATTGATATAAAGAAAGGACGAAACAGATCAAAAGGTACGATCAATCATTCAATCGATCATGGTCCTGAATCATAAAACATGTTATTAAGAACAAATGCTAAATTTCTATGACAAATTTGCTCTCGGCCAATCAAATGACACCATATCAATAGGTTATAAGCGTTATTGTAATTTGTTATTGATATAAAGAAAGGACCAAACAGATCGAAAGGCACAATCAATTATTCATTCGATCATGGCCCTGTTTCATAAAACATGTTAACATAACAAATGCTAAATATCTATGACAAATTTGCTCTCGGCCAATCAGATGCCACAATTTCAGTAGGTTTTAAGAGTTATTGTAAATTGTTTTTGATAACAAGTTTTACAAAACAGGGTCTTGGTCTAATACCAATCATCTTCACCTGAAGAAAGGAATACTCGGAGCAGTTAGGAATTTTGAGATCGCATTTCAAAATTGATTTATTATTTTATCATACAAATTCCTTGTTATTATCTACATAGAGTACAATAGCCTTTTTCTAGGTTTTGAAGTCTTACTTACAGACCTAGTGCCCTGGAGATCTATAAGGGGGAACTAAATAGAGATTTAAATTTTATTCTAACTTTAACAACATGGGAAATATATATACAAGGTCTTAAAAAATGTAGGAATCATTTGTCGAAATGTCATTTATCTGATGGTACAATTCAACTTCTTTTGTTGCTTTTGATATAGATGAGTTGCTGATTCAAGAGGACCTTGTTGAGTTGATCCCTCATGTCAGTGAAGCGAACGCAATGAGTGAGGAGCTGAAGAAGAGAGTTCGCTTTGAGATCGCGCTCATATCACCGCAGGCTAGGGGCGCTAAGCACGGCAGGACAGAGGTGAGTCTTGGACCATTGAGGACAGTTTCCAATAGCCAAGATTACTATTGTATTCATTGTATGAACATTTCATGCAACAACCTGTGCTGATGAATGGTATGAAAGTAAATATTGATATATCTATAGAAAGAATTCAGTTGGCATAATCTGGTTATTACTATATCCTCTGGCAAGCATCCGGGCAGTGCCAGGAGCATCACAACATGGCAGACATGTGCGCTATATAATAACAAGCCATTATTATTATTATTATTATAATTATGAGCAACTTTGTTTTTATGACGTGCAGAATTTGAATACATGTCATAACCTGGTCTGTTGCAAAGTACACAAAATGTGTACTTAAGTCCAGTTTTATTGAATCTTTTTAAACGATCAAACGTAAATGCCATTTTGAAAGTTTGCAGCTGTTATTATTCATTTTTATAATTACCTATTAGAGGATATTCTTTGATTTGAATATCGTCTATGTACCCGTAACTAAGGACTTCTTTCCGCATTTGTCGACAGGTTTCGATATGCATGAAGAACGTGGACAACGATAATGAGTTCCTCTGGACCAGGAACAAGTTTCTAAATCGCAAGTACCTCATGCAAGAGATGTATCAGAACTATACAGATGGCGACAAGGATTGGGATGTAGAACAGGTACACAACGATGGTGGTGATGATGGTGGTTGTGGTGGTGATGGTGGTGGTGGTGGTGGTGGTGGTGGTGATGGTGGTGGTGGTGATGGTGATGGTGTGGTGGTGGTGGTGGTAGTGGTGCTGGTGCTGGTGCTGGTGCTGGTGCTGGTGGTGGTGGTGGTGGTTGTGGTGGTGGTGGGGTTGGTGGTTATTATGATGGTGATGGTGATGTTGATGATGGTGATTGTGATTATGATGATGTTGATTATGATGATGGTGAGAATGAGAATGCTGATGATGGTGGTGGTGATAATGATAATGATATTCATGGGGTTTGTGATGATGGTGATGAAAACCCCACTACTCATCCCCGGTCTCCTCTTCAAACTCTTCAAATCTCTTCTATTTCAGAACAAAGACCCGTTCTGGGAGCCGCCTGAGACGGAGGTACTCATCGGCTGCGTTCACGTTTACCTTCAGAGCCTGGCATACCTGATTGAGATCGAGGAACTCCTTGGTATAGGGGACTTCCGAGGCATCGAGCAGGGTCTGCTTCAGGTTGACATCCGTCCGTGCAAGGCTGATGGCTCTCCTCTCCCCGATGAAGAGTTTGTGGATGAGCCTAAGGAATTGGTCAGTAAAGGACTAGGATTAAATATAATCTACATAATGAAATATTGTCATAAAAATAATGAATTGGTCGGTGCATGATTAAGATTAAAGATATTTTGCCTAATAAATTGTTAACATAAAGAATAAAGAATTGATCAGTATATGGTTTAATAGGATTGAAATAATCTGAATTGGGAGTTATTAAAGAGAAGAATATAATTGGTGATTATATGATAAGGATTGAAAATTATTCTGTATTAGGAGTTAATGAAATGAAGAACATTGAACTGATCAATATATAGGATTAAGGTTATTATGGAGTAGGAATTATTGGAATAAAGAAAAATGATTTGGCTGGTAAATTTTAGAATTAACGTTGTTCTGCATAAACAAGTATTGGAATAAGTACAGTGCTTTTTGTTTTTGTATGTATGCTCCGAAAGAATGACCTCAAAGGTCAGCTGATGATGCTGCATCCACCGCCTGATTCAGAGTAAAAGCTTTCTTTTACAACCAGCGGTTCTGTTAAGTGCTCTGAAATAATGAGTAAGGAACCATTCAAATTAGTGTTCACAAGCTCTGATAGGCTGTACACAATGGACTAATGATATTAAACTAAATTTAAATCACCCATTAACAAACTCCTAGGAAAAAAGGAGTATATGCAACTTCAGTCTTATTCAGATGTATAGAATATTAAGTATTACTCTTCTTTTCCCCCTTTTTTCTGATTTTGTTATTAAAGATTGGGAAGAGCACTAACTTCAAGTTCCATGTTTCACATGCAAGAGGTCTACCTGCAAGAATAGCCAAGGTAATCATCAAATGTTGCTATATATTTTCAGGACAATGTTTCCACATTTTAACTTTATAAATGTATAACTGATACTGAGCAAAAAAGTGTCTCAGAAGAGAAAGGGGGAGGGAAGAATGAATGGTATTTGGTTTCTAAGGTCTGTTTGTTGCTTGATGTAGATGTTGATATAGTATCAGATTAGGGTGAGGGCGATTTTTAGTCTTCTGAGGAGATAAAAATCATTCATGTTATTAGTGAGTGATACACTTGAGAAGCTTTATGAATAGAGCCTTATAAGAATAATCATAATAATAATAATACAAAAATAATAATATGGATATTCATGTAGCGCCGGTTTCCGCCAGGTTCTGACGCTCATGGCGCTTTACACATATTACCATGGTTATAGCCGAGCTACCAAAGTAACTAGCGCTCAAGCATATCAGGGTCCCATTTACACCTGGGTGGAGAGTGGCAAATGTAGATTAACGTCTTGCCTAAGGACATTAGTGCTGCAGCAGGACCTGAACCCTGTACCTTGTGATCTGCAGTCGGGTGACTTATCCACTAGACCACAACACCTCTGGGAACGGGCCAGTGGCCAAAAATGTCTAGAAATTTTCTGCTACAGAAATGATTGAAAAAAGTATTTTCCTTACATGTTTTTAGTTTCATTTGTCATTATATAAAAGTTTTTTGAAAATTGAAACCACTCAAAGATATGTAACAATTAGTCCACTCTGATGTCAAAACCAAATTACTTGTATTTTAAGGGAAAGTGAAAATTCAACATTTACATGCAATGATGCTTTCTTTTCTTTCCTCCATAAAGAGCTTCTGTCGATACAAGTTCTATCAAAATCGAGAACCGGCTCAGTCGGCTGAAGTAGAGGGCAGGAATCCAGAATACAAACATGACAAGATATTCTCAACTACAATCATCACACCGGAGGTAATTCACTTTGTTACCTCTAGCCATGACCTATGACATGTTATCAAATGAATGTTTAACTGTTCAGTTAGACACTGAACTTTCCACAGAATCCATCTTTGCTGTTAAATGTGTGAAGATACAAAATATTCTTTATATTATGTTTAAAATAATAATGTATAGGTCTCTTTTGTTGTACTATAGAGAAAAGTACAAATTATGTAAAATATGAAAGTATATTTAACCCTCCACAGAAATTTCATATGACACTTATAAAGTAATGTTATGATAAAAACATAAGTCTATCTTTGTTTTTTTGTGGAAGGATTGAAAATATAAAGTAAAGTAACACCTGAAATTCAGCAGTACAGAAGCACTGTTTGTCTGTTTTTTCTTCTTTTTTTACTCATTTAATCAATTGATTGAAGATGTATTTTGTTTTTTACCATATCTATAAGGCATATAATTCTTCAACACCTGTGTTAAAAGATTCATACGAATCAGTATAAGAAGAGTGAATCCATCAGATATTGTAGGAAAATTATGAGACATGATTGTTCATTACCTGTTTTCATAGAATTGTTTGAAGAAGAAAAAAATCCTGGTTACAATTAATAATCCTAGTCCTTACCATGAGGTACAGTCAAACCTTTATGATTAATGTATAGAACACGACGACATGTCTACAAAGAAAACATATTTGGTTTCCATTGAGCAGCATATATGCATTGAATGTTTATTTAAATGAAACCCTACATAAAGACCAACTGCTCGGAAATGCCTTTTCTTGTCTTTCTACAGGGGTTGTTAGTTAAGTTTCACAGTAGCAAATCATTCCCAAATTCCAATCTCATACTTAAAAAACCCTTTTCTCTGATTCAGATGCTGAAGTACCTGGAGAATGAATCATTAATCATTGAGGTGTGGGGGCGTCAGAGAGATAGGGCGTCGCCCGAGAGGAGATCACTTGGTGGTGACATCAAGAGGAGCACGTCTGTTGTAAGCAAAATAGTTAGAACTTTGTTTGCTTAGAAATTTGGACTCAGCTTCAGTCAACTACGGTAGTCATGTATGATAGAAACTGGTTGGAAAAGTCTGGAAAAGGTGCATAGAAAGGTTTTTGAATGATGAGCTATGTCTCATCATACTTTGATTGTGAGGGCATTTAAAGGAAATATTTTTAAAATTATATTATTCAAACTGGCAGAAAGGGAATGAGAAAGCTAACCAAATAATAATAATAATAATAATAATAATATTCTGGACTTATATAGCGCTTCATACAGAATACGGTCTCCAAGCACTTTACAGATATATTTTTTATATCTGTTCACCTAATGGTACTAGAACTCCCCCTTCTCTTTAACACTATCCGTTCTATAGTCTGCTGTCAACCATTCCCTTTTGGCCCGGTCAAGGAATGTGAGCTGGTCAGAATATATTTATCGATGTTGTTGAGGCACAATAATAGACTTAAATTAAGACACAACCAAAACATTTCAAGTATACATATTGAATCTGTTGAATGCTATTGAAACTTGATATAACTCTCTTTCTTGAAAATGTGCATTATACTAACAACAAAAAAAGTTAGGTTTTTCTTAACTGATAAATGTAAGCTGTTATTGACCGCTTTAATAGTGAACATACTTTGAAATCTATTAATCTGTGTTTTGACATTTGTAAATTCATATATACATACATGTATATATAAACATGTACATGATGTATGTACTCTCATTGCATTTTCCAGACAAGTGATGAGAAGTACAAACTCAATGTTGAACTGAACACAGAGAAGAAGAGGGTCCAACGATTGGAAGCAAAATTGGTATGTCAATTCAATTAATTTCTATTTATTTTATTTCCAATTCTCATAAAAAACTACATTCAACAATACATTATCGTCGGTGGGGTGACAAAACCTCGTATCTCAAAAATCATGACTTTTCAGGAGAGCGAAAAAACTTTCCTGTCTCAACAAATTTAGTGCTGTGACACCATCCTTTCTTTTTTAATGTCATTGTTGAAATACAGTAAAATAATTGTTTTGATATTTGAAAGTGAGTTACAAGGTTTTTGCGTTTATCTACATTGAGATACGAGTTTTTAGTTTGTATTCAAATTGAGATACGAGTTCTTACTTTCAACTCTGAATGAGTTACGAGGATTTGAATACACTAACTTCGGTACTGATAGGCCGTGTGTGAGTTACGAGGAAAAGGAATTACGTATCTTATGTTACAAGGTTTTGTCAGTGCAGCTTCAAAGGGGGTTAAAGTTACGACGTTTAGTTTAAGGGTGTTTGTGTGGAATTTGTGAAAAAACGAGAAGGAGGCGTTCCATGGATTTATCAGGTCGTGTCGTAGGCCATTAGGTACAAAATTATGCAAAAAAATCAAAATCTCAAAAAATTGAGATACAAGGTTTTGTCACCCCACCGACGTTATACATTATAAGCAAATATATAAACAATACAAAGAATATGGAGGAGCCAGCAGAGGCCATTGGCCTTTCACAGGCTGGGCTCCAATGGCTGCAGATAATTATACAAAGTAAAGAGAAAAGAAGAGTGGGTAGTAAATAAACAAGTGTGTAAAAGGCAAGTTAAACATAAGATAGAAATTCCTTTATAAGATGAACTCCCTACCCCCTTACTCCAAAATGTGGAATTCAACATCCCTATATAAAAAATAATAACTACATTTCCAATGCGCACATATAACCATGGATATTTTGTCCAGCTGCCCTAAGACCCTAAAGGCATTCTATATTCCTGCCAGGTACCCATGCATTACATCTGGGTGGGGAGTAGCAATTGTAGATTAGTGTCTTGCTGCAGGACATTAATGCCGGGGCGGAACTCTAACATCGCATCGAGCAAGGGTAGTCAAGCGTGAGTACAAAGGCAAAGAAACAAAACCTTCTGATTCATCGAGTTAGCTGTTGATGTTGATAGACTGACAGCATGAAAATTCATGATCTAGGCATTTGCCAATATGATGGAAAGAAAGGATTGGCCAGTTGTTGAATGTCTTACGAATCTCCTTTGGCATGACATTAATCTACATTTGCCACTCTCCACCCAGGTGTTAAACGGATACTGATTGGAAAGAATTACTTTAATGCTGCTAGCACCAAAATCGGTAGCCTAGCTGAGTTTTTGATATATTGCTTTTGAGCACCTAGTATGGTGGATATGAGCGCTATAAAAATATCCAACAATGATAATAGGCATTTGCACACATCAATTGTTACCCCGGCTTTAGCCTAGCTGCCATTACAGCACTCTAGCATTTCAAGGTATTAATTCATGGGTCGAGTGTGGCAAATGTAGGTTAATGCCTTGCCAGAGGACATTAGTGCCATGTCAGGGATCGAACCACGACCTTTGAAGTTCAAGCCAAGGGCTTAAACCACTTGACTACGATACTTCTACAATACAATACTATTATTGCTATGTAAAGCATGGTAGACTTTGCCAGAATACTGAGTCCCTTTCTCTCTTCCTTCTCATTCTGATCTCCAGCAAAAGATCCAGGAGCTGGTCAGTGAGGCGGTCAAGCACAAGAAGAAAACCCTGGACATAATGGACGTCCAGGAGGTCTTGTACGCCGGCGGTCAGCAGCGCTTCAAGGCCGCGGCCACCGTCATCGGCCTCACTGAACAGATGGGCAAGATGGGCACGCAGGGAAAGGTGAAGAGTAAAACTTGCACACTCCATTAGATATTACTGAGGAGGGTATTAATCCAATGACTCCTGGATTCTTTCATTCCCATAGCCTTAATACAGGGACCACTAGGATCCCATAGGTAATGGGTTAATGGTAGATCATCCATGTAGGCAGGGCTCTACATTAATAGTTTCCTAGGGGGGCATATTGAACGTTGTATGGTCTGTATGAGCCCTTTGTTGAAATATTGGGGAATCGGACCTAGTTTTTGGATGGCTGTGTGTCCCAGGCACCAGCTGGTATTGAGCCCTGTCTTAGGGTTACCACCCCTATTTAAAAAAAAGAAAAAAAGAAAAAAATGAAAATAAATAAATAAGTGGGGATATGCCCTCACCTGCAATGCCTTTAATACTTGCCATTTAGCTATCTCAATTTGTCCTGATAGAAAAATTATACTTGGGTGAGCAAGTTTGCTTTGAAAGTGAAATGAAAAAAAAAAATTGTATTGTCTTCTCATTTCTCAGTGACAAATACAGTGCATTCCTGTATGAAAGGCCTGAAATATGAAATATGAAATGTGCATTATATTTAATGGGTGTATGCTGTGAATGTTAACACATGATATCGACTACATTCCTCTTTACCATCCGATGACTTAGTGCTGGTGGTTATTTTACCTGACTGCTTAAAGAAAGTATAAATGCTTATTAGTAAGCAACCAGAGGACCGACGGCTTTAGGTCCTCTCTGAGGGACGTGGTAATGATGATTAATGCCTTACCAAAGGGCACTGGCGCATCGCCTTGGTTTCGAACCCGGGTCACTGGATTACGAGACCACTGCTCTACTGACTGAGCTACATGTATTGCGCCTCCTTTCATCTGAAGGACCAGATAGCTTAGACGGGGTCCATGTTACCTTTTTGGAAGGGTCTGGATTTAAATTTGTTAAGTCTGCAATGCAGTCTGAAAAAAAAGAAGAGATTTTAGGTGCCCATGGGTCCTTGGTGCCTGTTACTGTCAAATCCTGGCTTTTAATTTTAATTGTATTTGAAAAGAAAATGAAATACAATGAATCTTTGATGTGGTCCAAACATCGGTCAACTATGCAATTAATAGTCCATGTTTTATCAGAAAAAAACTGTAAATCATGTACTGTATCTTATATTTTACCGGTAGTTGTTTAAATTGGTAAAGAGATCACATTATTACAATTTTTGAAAAATCGATTCTCTGTTTGTGAGGTATGAAGAAAAAAAAGGTATCTTATATTGAATTGGCTACCAGGTGATTACATTAAGTTTATAAAAGTTTGATAATCCATTTGCAAGGTGTTTCCTGCTCTAAATTGGCTTTTATCTTTGTAACATGTATTGTATTACTTGTCTAAGTTTTGTGCAGTAAATTTAATTCAAACTTTTTTCTTCTTTAATTTGTGTTTATCTACTCTACTTGTGACCACACTCATTCTTGCCATTACTGTACACACAAGTGGTCTATAAGAGCCCCCCAAAACGCCAACATTTTGATGGCAACATTTCACTTAAATTGTATCATAATGTGATAGAGGATGTCATCTAAGAAATTTTCAAAACAAATTTGTTTGAAGTCAAATATTGACGGATATTGAAGAATACAAAATTTAGTTTTCTAGTGCGTACAACAGAGAACCCAAACTGTGTATTTTTTCATCAATATTTGTCTTCAAACACATTTTTGAGGGAAATATTTGCAAAAGTGTATCTTAAATGACATCTTGTTTCACATTATGATACAATTTAAGAGAAACTTTGCCATCAAATTTTTGGCGAATTAGAGGCTCTCTGTTTTGAGGGGCTTTAACTTTGTTGCCTTCCTATCTAGCCTAGTGCTCATTTAAGTCACTCAGTCAATATAATGGTGATGTTTTTGTTGTTTGTTTCTTTTCTTTCTTGCATGTTGGTGGCAGGTCTAGCGAGGCAGGAGGGTTCGCGTGCAAGTATACGTGATTTCAGACACTACATTAACCCTAGTGTTAGTAATATTTCTGGTGTTTTAATTAACCATGGCTGAATAAAGCAGCTGTTCCTCTTGCAATTGACAATTAACATTTATATTTATCTTTCACTTTTACAACCTTCACACAAAATTGCATGCTCCTCAAATTAAACTTGATGAATTGATCCTCAATAATTTCGAGAAAAAGTAATTCGTACTGGAAAACAATGGCTTTGCTTATCTTTGCAAGTAGCCAATTTGAAGGAATATTAACCTTTATTTGTAGGAGTTTTGTCTTTGTAGAAATGTACAAAATTAAAAGAAGGGATGAATAAAAGTAGGCTATAGGAAAAATGTCAGGCATTTTACCGCATCACAAGAACAAGCCTTAATATCATTTTAATAAAATGTAATTTTATATTTTGACCATGTTACGTAGTTGCTCATCACTATTAAAATACAACTCAGTCAAGATGACTTCCTTGGTAAATAGCATTCAGCTTGTGATGATTGCCCTACCTGATATATCCAGTATAGTCTCCTACGCAGACATGTGCATTATTTTCAAAACTGTGCCTTGCTGGCTTTCCTCTTGCTTTCTGTTGGTTTCAATCACTTGTTTCATTAGTTTTTTCTTTCATTTGTCAAGTTACTCATACCAAAATTCAGTTAACACTTAGTTTTAGACCATTTCGTGGTGTTTTGATTGACTTGTAGTAATGAAAAATACAGTCAAACCTGCTTTAGTGACCACCTGTCTACAAAGACGACATTTTTTGTTTCCCTTGAAACATGTACTACAGGAACCTGTCTACAAAGACCACTTTTTGTGTTTCCCTTGGGCAGTAGCTATAGACAGGTTTGACTGTACATGAATGAAATCTGATAATTTTAGCTGATTGACATGAGGCCTAATGAACCCATGTCATAGCACCGGTGTCCCACCTTCATTGCTCAATTCAAACACTTCTTCAGATTTAGTCAAATTTTCAATCTATTCAATTTTGATTGATTTGGTAAAGAAAGCAGCTGTGCCATTCTATTCACTGAATTTTGAAACATTGCCCCCTCAATGTTATGCACAAATATAATGAAAAGTTGCATAGTCATTATCAAATTTGTTCCATTTTATTCTGTTTTGTTTCTTTGGCTGGAAGGAACCGTGCAATCCCCATGTATCGATCTTTTTAATTTCTTCATGAAATTATGAAATTTGCGCCACCTCAATTCGTAGTTATCATAATTTATAGAAATTTAAAGGCAGTATATTCTACCGATGTATACATTGTGATGTATTTCCAATTGCGCCATATTGTGGTGAAGAAGTACATAGAGCAATTTCTGGTTCCTCTACCCAAGCATCATCACAGGTGCATCATCAGTTGATGATGCATTATGGGAAATGGCTGTCAACACATCCGGACATTGTGAGCAGCAGATGGCAGTATACATAAATCTGATGTAGTGTCAGTAGAATAACCTGCCATTAAATAAATATGATTTTTCTGTAGAGCATTTGCACTATAGTCATTAGCACTTCTCAAATATGTAATCATTTTTGTTGGTTAAAAATGAGCACTTTTTGATAGATGTTCTTGTTTTAATTTCATTCATGTACTCATTCCAGTTTCTACTGCATTTTAGATTCAATTCCAATCATGATTTCAATATTCCAATCCATCATTTCTTCTTCTCCTCAAGTATTCGCTTGTTTTAATTGTTTTTCTCACTTCATTATTCCAATCAAAAATCTAATAATTCTTTCATATGTGTATGTATAAATACTAATATCCTTTGACAAGACATTGATCTACATTTGCCACACTCAACCCAGGTGCTGTAAATGGGTACCTGGCAGGTTTTAATTCTTTGAAATGCTAGAGCGCCGAAATGGCAGCACAGCTAAAGCCGGGGTAATAATCTCCAAGTTTGGAAGCGCTTAGTGATTCTAATAAGCGCTATATAAAAAATGAGTATTATTATTATAACTATTACATATTCTACCTGCTTGTATTTCTGTGTGTGCTGAAATTTATTGTTGTTGATGCTATTAAGTAAAGTACCGGTAGTCATTAATCAAACTAATGTTTTCTGTCGCTAATGTAAACCCTTTGATGGAGATAGATTATCATGTTCACACTTCAATTAAGCTGTCTTTCAATCAACACGCACCTGAATCAATTATATTAGAAGTATGGTTATCCCATCAGCACAGTACACATACCTGCCAAATTTGGAATATTCCAATTTTTTCAAAATTCTGAACGCCCAAATAACAATAATAATTTTTTAAAATATTTTTTTTAAAGCCAAATTTAGCTTGTTTAACTATGTGCTGGGATTTCGCATATTGTGTGCATTGAATTGCTGCACGATCAAGCAGCGATGTATTCAGTTTTTTGTACAGATTTATCTCGTATTGGACATTGGCATACATGGTCATGGTAAGGCCTTGCGATCTCCTGTTCAATACACACATTCATGTATGCCTGTACCCCGCAGGAGCAAGGGGTCTGCTTACCAAGACCCCCCCCCCCCCCCTAAGGGTAGAGATTTTGTATTTTCAAATGTTAGCAGGTATGAGTACAGTGTCTTTATATGGTAGCTGTGCTATATGAATTGATCTTATTGTTATTATTATTATTTTCATTATAGTTATCAATATTATTGTACTGGTAATTATAATTACAATTTTTATTATCATTTTCATTATTATTATCATTATTTTTATTATTATCAGTATTATCATTATTATTATAAATAATAAATACATGTGTTAGTACTGTTATGGTTTTTATTATTATTATTATTATTTTTATCATTATTATTATCATTATTATCATTATTATTATTATTATGATAATAAATACATGTGGTTGTACAGTTATGATTATTATTATTATTATTGTTATTATATCTGCTTTGAAGGAAACAAAAATGATACAAATATCACTTTGTTCATTTTTAGTCCAACTTAAGTCGATCTTGGTCTGTGTGAAACACTTCCCAGGTAAGAAGGAGGGGAAGGAAGTCTACAAGTACATTGTACTTTTAGTGCGTAAAGCAGGTTGACTGAACACAGGTGTTTTTTTAGTGGATATAGTTTCCTAGATATACAGTTAACAACTAATTCCCCTTACCATGTTTCGTAATTGGTTAAGTATGTGAAAAATGTATTTGTCCCGATATATGTTTTTTGAGGATGTGACCTATTAAAGCTTATATCTAAAAGTATTCACTACAGGCCCTAATTCAGCCGTCCACCTTTAATTCTTGAGTTAAAAAAACACAAAAGACATTAAATTCACAAGGGGCATAAATAATTTAGTTGTTAACTGTAGGTAATTACCGAAAGTTAACACTTTTGTGAGAACATTTTTACTATTATATTTTCTTATTGATTACAAACTTGACAATGTCAAATTAAGCCCTCACAATGCCCGCACAGAAAGATGTATATGGGACTACACGACATGTGCGCGACACGTGCGTGATATCTATCAGGTCCAAATAGATATAATAATTTACCAAATACACACTGTATCAATTAGTAGGCAGTTTCCCAGTAAAATTTGTATCATCACGTATTAGTCAAAACATATTCTTTCACATGATTGGTAATAAGAGCTTCCATTTCATTTTTTTGAGAGGGGGCGTTTCCAAAACTGGTCTTTACGTTTAACAGTTGAGTATTACAAAGGGCCCTTTCTATTCATTGGTCTATAGTTTATGATTTTAATAAATACATAGATATTCAATTTATTAATGTGGGTCTATCACTTTGAATTTCAAATGTTATTTATCATGTGGATGAAAATTTGTTAGATAACCTTTTTTAATTGCTAATGAAACTAACTATCATGATATTTATAAATGTATTAAATTGAATCGACCATCTTGAAATGGTACATTTATTGCTACTGATGAATGACATTTATCAGTTAAGTCATCAATTTGATTAGTCAACTGTCTTGAAAAGCTAGTGTAAGTGTTACATGTGTGTGAAATCAGTGCCAATGTATCATGAGTCAATATTATATTATATAGTAATAGAGCTTATATTAAAGGCACACTGTCCTACTTGTAGCTACTTGCTCCCTCTATATTGAAAACTTCCCAAATCGGTGCCTGTTGGTCCCCCATGATCCTCTTTTTCTTATGTTAAATGAGAGCTGAGTTAATGAGATAGCCACCTGTCACAGTGACCTCGATGGCTCTCTGGGTGGTCTAATCCCTTCTAGCTGCAGTAGTAAAGCCTCCCTTTAAATCAATCCATTAGTTGTGTTTATGTTTAGATACGACCAACCATCATCAAACGTTTATGTCACTGATTATGTCTACATAAATTTATCAATACTTGTCAATCACCTTGAAATGCCAATGTCTTTGCAAATGTTTATGAAATTAATATTAATGTATTAAATTTGACAAACTACCTTGGAATGCTAATAAAAATATGTATGTAATTTATCAATGTATTAATGTGATTAAATCACCTTGTCTAATCAAATCGGTATATTAAACAAAGCATGTGCTAGAATAAAAGAAACTTACTTTTTGTGAAAATTGTGTATTCAATTAATTTACTGTATCGTGATTATTTCACTATTAAAAAGGGGGAGGGGAAAAAAGAGAGAGAAAGTGAAAGAAGAGAAACAAAGAAAAGAAAAGAAAGAAAGGAAAGAGGAGAGAAGAAAGAAAGAGAAAAAAGAAAATAGGGAGGAGAGGAAAGAAAGGAAATGAAAGAAATGGAGAAAAGGAAAAAAGAAAAGAAAAGAAAGAAAAAGGAAAGAGAGGAGAAAAGGAAAAATGAAAAGAAAAGAAAGAAAAAGGAAAGAGAGGAGAGAGAGGGGGAAGTAAGAGCCTGAGACAGGAGGGGTAGGAATAAAAGAAAGAGGGGGGTTGTTGGGTGGAGTCGTCTCGTCGAGGGAGCAAAAAAGACACGCATAAATATGTTGCTGTGTCGGTATTCTTGCTCGATTCTCGTGTACTATATCAATGCAGAAGTTTGATGTTGGTGACATGTATAATGTCGGTCGGCCGACAAGTTTTTGTTCCTACGAACTGTGACTTTTTATCCGCTGTGACGACTTCGAGAGAGACTGCAATTGTACTTGTATTTTCTCGAAGTTTAACTTTCCTATAATATCAGCTAAAGAAATCAGAGGTTTAAAATTTTCGGGGAAACTAAATTAAAATAAGGATTAAGAGTCAAGAACGTTACAACGAATAGTCTTTTTTTTCCTCTAATATTTCAATGAAACGCCAAAGCTTCCGCGCTTCGCGCGGGAAGGGGAAACTTCATTCAGACAATGAGACAAGGATTGAGAGTCCAGAACGGTACAACGAGTCGTCGTCTTTCTCTCATAATTTAAGGAAACGTTTCAGCTTCCGCGCCAAGCGCGGGAGAGGGGGGGGGGGGGGGGGGGGGGGGGGGACTGAATTCAGATAAAGATAAAGAGCCGAGAACAATACAACGAATCTTCTGCTTTCTCTCAAAGTTTATGGAAATGTCGTAGCTTCCGCGCTTCGCGCGAGGATGAAAACTGAATTCTGACAATTAGGGTTAAGAGTCGCGAACGGTAAATGAATCGTCTTCTTTCTAAAATAATTCAATGAAAAGTCAAAGCTTCCATGCTTCGCGCGGGAGGGGAGGGAACTTTCATTCAGACAAGGATTAAGAGTCGAGAAAGATACAACGAATCGTATCCTTTCTTTAATAATTTAAGGAAACGTGACTGTGACTTTTTATCCGCTGTGACGACTTCGAGAGAGACTGCAAATATAATACTTGTATTTTCTCGAAGTTTCACTTTCCTATAATATCAGCTAAAGAAATCAGAGGTTTAAAATTTTCGGGGAAACTAAATTAAAATAAGGTTTAAGAGTCAAGAACGTTACAACGAATAGTCTTTTTTTTCTCTAATATTTGAATGAAACGCCAAAGCTTCTGCGCTTCGCGCGGGAAAGGGAAACTTCATTCAGACAATGAGACAAGGATTAAGAGTCGAGAACGATACAACGAATCGTCTTCTTTCTCTAATAATTTAAGGAAACGTCTAAGCTTTAGCGCGAGAGGGGGAAAACTGAATTCAGATAAGGATTAAGAGTCGAGAACGGTACAACGAATCGTCTTCTTTCTCTAACAATTTAAGGAAACGTCTCAGCTTCCGCGCCAAGCGCGGGAGGGGGGGGGGAGGGGACTGAATTCAGATAAAGATAAAGAGTCGAGAACAATACAACGAATCTTCTGCTTTCTCTCAAAGTTTATGGAAATGTCGTAGCTTCCGCGCTTCGCGCGAGGAGGAAAACTGAATTCTGACAATTAGGGTTAAGAGTCGCGAACGGTAAACGAATCGTCTTCTTTCTAAAATAATTCAATGAAACGTCAAAGCTTCCATGCTTCGCGCGGGAGGGGGGGGGGGACTTCATTCAGACAAGCATTAAGAGTCGAGAAAGATACAACGACTCGTATCCTTTCTCTATAGTTTAAGGGAACGTCTAAGCTTATAAGGGGGAAACTGAATTCAGATAAGGATAAAGAGTCGGAGAACAGTACGACAGTACGACGAATCGTCTGCTTTCTCTCATAATTTATGGAAGCGTGAAAGCTTCGCGCGGGAGGGGGGGGGGGGGAGGGGGGGGGGGACTTCATTCAGACAAGAGTTAAGAGTCGAGAACGGTACAACGAATCGTCTTTTTTCTCTAATAATGTTATGAAACGTCTAAGCTTCCGCGCTTCGGGCGGGATGCCCTCCACCCACCCCCTAAGGGGAGTGCGCTTTGCGCGCTCTTTAAATGATTCGCTTGCTCACTACCGCCCCTCCCTAAAATAAGATCCTAGCTACGTGTCTGCATTTGAATATATAGCTATATGATGCTGACTAAGTTGACGAAATAATTCGTATATTTATGTCCTCTAGGAAAAGGACCGTTTGCGCATACGCAGGTACTAAAGATAGTTCATATGAAAACAAAATATGAGGCTTCGGCTTCGGCTTTTGTCGGTAATTGGTGGCTAGTTTTGTCGGTAATCGGTGTCCTCTACACCCCCCCCCCCACACACACACTGAAAAAGGTCTAGCGACGCCCCTGGTGGTCTGCTCTGTACTTTAACAACAACTGTCCAAGGGCTCTGTGGGTGTATACCGAAAAGTGTACAGATAAATACTTGAAAAATATAAAGATTACAATTAAAACTGCGAATACAAAACATTTAGCTATCAAAAGGCTTATGTATGATTTGAATTATTCTCAAATTATTTATAGGTCTGTAATATTGAATAGCCTTGTCCGAGTGGATTACGACGGTATACCATACGAGTTGATGATCTTATATCACTGTATAAGTAGGCCGACAATGTAATTTCCCTTCAAGTATTTTATCGGCTCTTTGATCATGCTAAACAGGAAATCCTTTTCTTTCTCTACGCCGCAGTGGAAGCATTCACTTCAAGTATACTGACTGCAACGAGTTTCTATAAAATCATCCTGAGCTAGGTAATAAAATAGATGCATAAAGCAGCATCATATGAACATCAGTTCTTCACACCCGAGATAAATGTACTGTGGCTTAGAAGGGTTTGATTTAACATGGAGAACCTTAGGCCTACCAACGAATACGCAAATTATTCAAACACAACTGATAATATTGACGACAAATTCCTCCCTATTAAATGGCAGATAAACTTCTACATCATCGGCTATTCTATCAGCGCACTTCTCTCCATTCTTTTCAATTGCGCTAACATCGTGACCGTTCCGCGAGTTAAAAAAAAAAAAAGGGGGGGGGGGGGGAGGAGTTTTCCTCCAAAACATACATGTAAACAAAGTTCAAGGTGGGTTCAAAAGTTCAAGGTGCGTACGCGCCTGGCCATTTCCCATCCAGGTGACGTATACGTATCAATATTGAAAACGTTTATTTTAATGTATGTTATTGTTTGTATTACTCATTTGGAGAAATAAAACAAAATTGCTTTAAAGGCACACTGTCCTACTTGTAGCTACTTGCTCCCTCTATATAGAAAACTTCCCAATCGGTGCCTGTTGGTCCCCAATGATCCTCTTTTTCTTATGTTAAATGAGAGTTGAGTTAATGAGATAACCACCTGTCCAGTGATCTTGCAGAGTAGTCTAAGCCCTCCTATAAACTAGTACAGATAAGCTTTAAAAAAAAATAAAAAAAGTGTACAGGGTGGTTTAATTGGCTTTCTTGATGATCATATCCTAAGTATTCTTAGAGAGCCATAGAGAAGATTTCTCACTTAAAAAAAGGTCAAAAAAAAATCGCTGTACTCTCCTAGTCTCAATTGTATGGTACTTTATACTACAATTCAAGATTTACCAAACTGATGAAAAACCACCATCTATGTTAAATAGTAAGTTTCGTGGGTGTGTGTGCAGGGGCGTCGATAGACCTTTTTTCAATGGGGGGGGGGGGTGTAGAGGCCACCGATAACGAACAAAATTAGCCACAATTACCGACAAATATATTAATGCAATTGTCCCAATGTCTGCAAATTAAACCCTATAAATCCGGGGCCGGGGGCTTATTTTTTGTTTCCTAAGAACTATTAGGCGCGTTCCTCAGGGGTGGGTGCAGGAAGAGGGTTGTTTCCCCCTCTCGCGGGAGGCGCGGAAGCTTTGTCGTTTCATTAATTTATTAATAAAAGAAGACGGTTCGTTATACCGTTCTCGACTTTAAGTATTCCTTGTCTGAATTCAGTTCCCCCTCCCACGCGAAGCGCGAAAGCTTTGACGTTTCATTAATTAATAGAGAAATAAGATGATTCGTTGTACCGTTCTCTACTCTAAAACCTCGTTTGAATTCAGTTTCCCCCCTTCCGCGCAAAGCGCGGAAGGTTTGACGTTTCATTAAATTATTATTCTAAATCCTTGTCTGAATTCATTTTTGCCCCTTCCGCGCGAAGCGCAGATGCTTTGATATAAATTGTTAGAGAAAAAAAAAATCGTTAAACTGTTCCCGATTCTTTATTCTTGTTTCGCCCCTCACGCGCGAAGCGCGGAAGCTATGACGTTTCATTAAATTATTAGAGAAATAAGACGTTTCGTTGTACCGTTCTCGACTCTCAATCCTTGTTTGAATTCAGTTTCCCCCTCCCTTGCGAAGCGCGAAAGCTTTGACGTTTCATTAATTAATAGAGAAATAAGAAGATTTGTTGTACCGTTCTCTACTCTTAAATCTCGTCTGAATTCAGTTTCCCCCCTTCCGCGCAAAGCGCAGAAGGTTTGACGTTTCATTATATTATTATTCTAAATCCTTGTCTGAATTCATTTTCGCCCCTTCCGCGCGAAGCGCAGATGCTTTGATATAAATTGTTAGAGAAAGAAAACGATTCGTTATACTGTTCCCGACTCTTTATTCTTGTTTCGCCCCTCACGCGCGAAGCGCAGAAGCTATGACGTTTCATTAAATTATTAGAGAAATAAGACGTTTCGTTGTACCGTTCTCGAATCTCAATCCTTGTTTGAATTCAGTTTACCCCTCCCTTGCGAAGCGCGGAAGCTTTGACGTTTCATTAAATAATTAGATAAAGAAGGCGATTCGTTGTACCGTTATCGACTCTAAAATTTGGTCTAAATTCAGTTTCTCCGCTCTCGTCCGAAGCGCGGAAGCTTTGACATTTCATTAAATTATTAATGAAAGAAGACGGTTCGCTGTCCAGTTCTTGACTGTAATTTTTTTTGTCTGAATCCAGTTTCTTCGCTCTCGTGCGAAGCGCGGAAACTTTGACATTTCATTAAATCATTACAGGGGCGGATCTAGCTTTTTGCTAAGGGGGGGGTTTGACCAAAATAATGACGATGCGGAGCATCGTCAACGAGCCGCGAAGCGGCGAGCCGATTTTTTTTGGGGTGTTTATTTGAACCCCGTAAATGATGTTTTCCTGGCATCTATTAACACAATGGAGACCATAAAAAGCAGTGCATGATAACGTCTTTTTTAAATCAAGTACAGTTTAATACACAGTTATATCCAGAGTTATCATGTGTTTGGTTAAGTTACCAGATGAGTTGAATATCTTCTCACAATATTTGCACTTGAAAGGGTTTCTCTCTACAGCGTGCGTTCTTTTTTCTTTCTTTTTTTCTTTTTTTTTTCCTTTTTTTTTTTTTTTTTTTTTTTTGGCCGCCCAAGGGGGGGGGTTTGAACCCCCTAAACCCCCCCCCCGTAGATCCGCGCCTGCATTAGTGAAAGAAGACGGTTCGCTGTCCCGTTCTCGAATGTAAATTTTTGCCTGAATTCAGTTTCTTCGCTCTCGTGGGAAGCGCGGAAACTTTGACGTTTCACTAAATTATTAGAAAAAGAAGACTCTTAATCATTGTCTAAACTTTAATGTATTTTCGTTCGATAAAAATTTACCATTCGTAGGGAGAAAAAAAATTGCCGGCCGACCGACATAATACATCAAATCGCCTTCAAAATACTGCATTGATATATACACGAGGATTGACGATACCGACACAGCGGACCCGACACAGCAACATATCTATGTGTATCCTTCTTGCTCCCTTCGACAACACGACTCCACCCAACAACCCCCCTCTCTCTATTTCTCCCACCCCTCTTCTCCCAGGCTTTTACCCCCTTCTCTCTCTCTCTCTCCTCTCTTTCTTCCCCCGTTTCTTTTGTTTCCTTTTTCTCTTCTTTTTTCCTTTTCTCCTCTTTTTCTTTCTTTTCTTTCTTTTCCTTTCTTTCCTCTTTTCTTTTTTCTCTTTCTTTCTTCTCTTCTCTATCCTTTCTTTTCATTTTCTTTTATCTTTTCTTTTCCTTTTCTTTTCCTTTTCTCCTCTCCCCTTTCTCATTTCCCCGACGGCAGGGCATTTCTACCAACAATATCCTGACAGGTGGGGGGGGGGGGGGGGTGTCGCACCCACCACCTTTATCGACGCCCCTGTGTGTGTGTGTGTGTGTATGGTTAAGTGCGTATACGCCCATGCGTGTACTGAGTGGTTTAATTGGCTTTCTTGAAAGCATATAATAAGTCTTCTTAGAGAGCCTTAAAGAATTCGAATTCTCATTTCAAAAAGGTCAACAAGAAATGTAATTTCCCTACAAGTATTTTAACGGCTCTCTAATCATGCTTAAAGGTAAAGACCAGTATTGGCAACGCCCCAATTTCAAAAAATGAAATGGAAGCTCTCATTACCAATCATGTGAAAGAATATGTTTTGACTAATACATGATGATAAAAAATTTGCCGGGAAACCGCCTACTAATTGATATATTTGGTAAATTTATTTCTCTCATGGTCTGGTGAGAGAGATAGGGTAGTCCCATATACATCTTTCTGTGTATAGTGCTTGTAACTTTACAAAGAATGAGCCAAATTTCTTATCATTTTGATGATTCCAGAACCTTGCAGATGCTAGATGCTAGATGATCGACCTTTTCTGATCGATTCCACAACGTTTCTTTCACAATGCAATCGCATGACCATTACTGGTCTTTACCTTTAACAGGAAATCCTTTCCTTCTGTACGCCACAGCGGCAGCATTCACTTCAAGTACACTGACTGCGACGAGTTTCTATAAAATCATCTTAAGTACATGATGCATGGAAGCAGCATCATATCAATATCAGGTCTTCTTATTGATGTACTGTGGCTTAGAAGGGCTTGATTTAACATGGAGAACCTTACCAACGAATACGCAAATTATTCAAACACAACTGATGATATTGACGACCAACGCCTCTCTATTAAATGGCAGATAAACTACATCATCGGTTATTCTATCAGCGCACTTCTCTCCATTCTTTTCAATTTCGCTAATATCGTGACCGTTCCGCGAGTTAAAAACTGTTTTGGTGATAATACTAAACTTTGTCTCATGTGTCTCGCAGTTGTTGATCTATTCACTGGGTTAATCTGCTCAACTTCAGGTGTCTTGTTTGTACTTGTGCCTGTTCCCACTTTCGTCTACGACACTATTGTTGTTTTGTGCACAGCGTCTGTATGGCAATCAATGTTGATTTTGACGCTAGCATCCGGAGACCGGTATGTCGCGGTAACCCGTCCGCTTCGGTACATCACGATCGCTTCCCGTAATCGTATTATCGGTGCGTTAACCGCTGTGATAATAGTTCCTCTTCTCCTCTCCACTGGATCATATCTGCAGAGCGTACTAACCGGTGCTTGTAATCCTTTCGCTAGTATCTGCCTATCTCGGATCAAACCAAGTCACATCATCAATAACATCCTCCCGTTTACTGCTGTTGTTATCACCACATTCATGAACGCTCGGCTCGTGTCAATCTCACGTCGCCATGCACGTCAGATCACCGCACAGGAAGCCGCGGTCAACGCCGGTAACATCGCATTCCCGCTGCCGAATGCAGCAGGAACGAAAGGACTTAAGACCATCCTTGTTGTCACCGGTGTTTTCTATCTAGCTTGGTTACCAAGTACCATCATCAACTTCCTAAACCCTATACCTAGTATCAATGTCCCTCGGGTTCTGATCGGTTTCGTGAGGTATGCTATTACTTCTAACAGCTGGTGGAATGCTTGCGTCTATTGCATCATGAATAAGTCCTATCGCAACGTTCTTCTCAAGATGCTACGTAACTGCTTTGGTGCTTGTACCAGACCGCGTGATGATGTTCATTACAATGTGCCGGCCTATCAATTACCCCCACATCCCTCCTAAGTAACCAACTCCATCATAAAAGTGACAATCATTAACAACAAAAGTGACGAGGCGTCCTTTGCTGACGCAGGAATGCGTCTGCGACTGGCGCTACCGTTGACAAGCCATGACATAGTGAGGGAACTGAAAGCAAAATGAGAAATGAACATTGCTTAGAATCAGGTGCACGCCCTGATTTTTCTTCAATAACCCAAACGGAATGACGCCTCTTCTACAACGTGCATTGATTGTTGGCGCAACTGAATTTCTTGATGAGAATTTAGCCTGTGACATATATTTATTGATATCACACAACGTTTTGATCAATCTGCACCTGAAAATTATTACTGAGATCATTATTTGTCCTACCCCCGTCTCTCTACTCTTCACACCCCCTTCTCTCTCTCTCTCTCTTTCTGTCTGTCTGTCTCTCTCTCTTCTCCCTCTCTCTCTCTCTCTCTCTCTCTCCCTCTCTCTTAATCTCTCTCTCTCTCTCTCTCCCCTACTCATTCACTTATATATACCTTTAGGATACTACTTATTTATACATATTTTACTTTGTGATATATTTGCGATATATTTATTTATATTTGTAGAATTTTGTAGAATTTTATTGACTCTTTGACCCCCTCTCGGGGTATGAGAGTGCAAACAAACATATAGTATATAAATAGCAATGCATGACCTATGAATACCATTCACATACATTATATATAGCTATTCAAATGAGTACTCAATTTTGTATCACATGACAGGAACCTATATGTACCTGTTTAGGTGGTTCCTCTGTTTTGCATCTATGCCAGTTTACATGGAGTGTATTGGTTGATTGGTAATTAGTCGGTTCATTTGTTTTGTCTGACTGCTCAGAATGTATATGACTGTGTCCTGACTGAGAAACTTGGTTATCAGGATTAATGTCTTACCAAAGGGCACTACCGCATCAACTTGGGTTCGAACCCGGGACCTCCCCGGTAGCGTTATTTTTTTCTGCGGCACAGATTGGGGCTTTTTTTTAAAAGGGGTCTTGATTTACAGACTAATAGTGGTCGTGTGCGCGCTAGTACTTAGTAGTAGAGGTCTGTTTTTAATAGTGTTACATGTAATCCACTACCGTATGGAAAATCATAACATCAACAATTAAAATGAAATTGGAAATCTGAAGAGGAGGCACCCCGTCAATAAGGAGAACATCATAATAATTAGTCAATACAACTTAACTAACTTAAACGAAGAGGAATGTTATCTAAACACATAGTCCGCGATGGATATTATTCAAACTTCTTCGCAGCGCTGTGCGCTTCGCTAGCGAACATGACTAGTCTCACGTACGTGCAGACACTATTCAGAAGGGAAAGAACGTACTTCCCATAGGCTCAACGCGCATCATGCCCCAATCTGTGCCGCAGAAACAAATAACGCTCCCGGGTAAGAGACTACTGATCTACCACTGAGCCATTGCGCCCCCATTCCTTGTTCAATATTCATATGAAGACAAAAGTGTCCTTATGTCTATGGTTGTTAAAAGACTTTTGTAATAACTATATGTCCTCAATTAATTTAAGAAATTGGTTTCTATGTTTATTAAGCGTTCAAACTAATGCTTTGTCTGATAAGGGTGTTCCATCCTACTAGTGTAAATATGAATGATTAAATACATAAATAGAAGCAGAAAGCGAGACTTGACTCTGCTATTTACTAAGTCTCAGTTGTAAGTATAAAGAACCTACATATTAAAGCACATTGTACGTATTACATGTAACGGTAGCAGTGGTTAGCCCATAGCAGCGCCATATCAACTTCACGCCATAACATGCAACTTTAAATATAATGACAAGTGCCTTTGTTGTTTTGGTGGTGGTGGTTGTGTTTGGGATGGTGGTTGTGATTGTTGGAGGAGAACACGGGGTTGGAATGGGGATGATAAAGGGAGAGGAGCGAACGAAAGACGAAGAAACAAAGAGAGTGCGAAGCGTTCGTTCGTGCACTGTCTCCTTAGATCAAGATTAAATCTTGTTCTTCAGAGTAGTTGCTACAACCGGCCGTATCAGACACGTTGCCCCGGGGTGCGAGATAGGACTCTTGTAGCGTGCCACCATTTAAAACAATTATACAATAACAATTAACATTACATTCATTTAAAAGTATGAAACTATTAAAATTACTCTCATGTTACGGGAAAAGATATTATATATTTATATATATATATATATATATATGTATTATGAATCAATTGATTTGGTCGATCCAGTTCGATGGCACCAACACGGCACTACTGGACAGAAATCCTAATAATTACAGAGCTTGGTCTTGTTGCTCTGTTCGCCAGCAGTTTAAGGATATGGAATCCCGCGGCATATTACTCACAAGGGTTCTAACAGGCCAAGCTTATACAGAGCCTGTAATAAGTAATGTTGTGCATGTACCACCCACCCGATCGATCAAAAACTCAAAACTCAGAACTGAATGAAATTTAAAAAACGAAATGGTAACCATCTAAAATGTCATAATTGTGATAAATATCTATAAAGATTTATCAAGCAACAAAAATAAATAATATCATGTTAAAGAAAAGTGCGAAGCGAAAATGAGAGAGGGAAAGGCTATAGAGAAACGGAGAAATGTGATATATATAATTATGTACACAATGTTTATGTATAAATAAATATACATGTTGATATACACTTGCTTTCAAATCCATAAAAGATTAATTGATATTTTCAAACAAAAGTTAATTATTGTGCATCAAGATGTGACTAGATGCAAAGTGCAATGGTTTGGAATACGATTTTCAAGATCCCCTCGAGTTAGGGAGTTCATTATAATGGAGATGGTGACACCTGTACCAAAGACTCAATATTACCAAGGACCTAAGTTGCACCGTTGCTTTAAAGGCACACTGCCACACTTGTAGCTACTTGCTCCCTCTATATAGAAAACTTCCCCAATCGGTGCCTGTTGGTCCCCCATGATCCTCTTTTTCTTATGTTAAATGAGAGCTGAGTTAATGAGATAGCCACCTGTCACAGTGACCTCGATGGCTCTCTGTGTGGTCTAATCCCTTCTGGCCCAGTAGTGGTGACGGTCTTTAAAGATTCCGACATGTGAAGATAATGGTGACACCTGTACCAAAGACTCAATATTACCAAGGACCTAAGTTGCACTGTTGCTTTAAAGATTCCGACATGTGAAGAAAAAAACTCTTAAGATCGACTGCATGCTCATTTCATCAATGTGTTGTTTTGTTTGCTTTGATGTCTGATTTTACCGCAAACACTAACGGATACACAGCAAATTTAGAATGAAATGTATTTACTCATTGTTATTTATTGCACATCTTTAAAAAGAAGGGTAGCCCAATCAGCAAATAAATACTGGTTTTCGTTGAGGCTGTTCATGACAAAAACAAGTATATACTTTTTATCAACACATCAAAATATAAATAAATATAGAAAATTACAAAATACGATTTTAAAAAAAAATATGCGAACCAGGTTCTAAATAAGGATTTGAACATAGAGCATAACGAAATAAGTAAAATGTATATGATTATTTCGCTAAAAAGAATTTATTGTGATCTGGATGTAAAGAAAATAAGTTGCATGACGATCAAGGTGGAAATGTGGAGGTGAAATTTGGTGGTATTTTGTTGTGGTGGTTTCTGCACTAAAATTTATTCACAAGGTTGAGGGTTTGATTCCCAACCCGCTAAATGACGCCATTGGCAAGACTCTGAGCGCGTTTCTTGCCACTAGATATGTACATATCGTACCCCACTATCGAACCCCACTATCGTACCCCACTATACGATCGTGATTTGCGGGATGTCGCGTTTATCGACCCTTCACGATTCAAAATAAAGGCCTTGTGTCCGCCCAGCTGTTTTGACCCGGGAAGCAGACAGTTTCTCGGAGGTCAACTTCACACGTATGCTTGTACACAACACCTGGGCGGTCCTATTTGTATGTGAGGTACAAAAACAGCTTTGCGTTTATCGATCATTTTGAAACGTGATTCTGGCTGTATGTGACATACAAAACGCACCTTTTTGCGTCTTTAGATATGCCCATATCTAAAGCCCTTTAAAAAAGGCTTTGCGTTTATTCTAAATTTGCCTGAAAGACGTTTGAGAAACCTGATTCTAGCCAAAAATTTCCTAGATAAACGCAACCTCTTATCTCCATGTGCCATTACCCATCCAGGTGACGTATACCGGGTAGATTGATATCGGATCTTGATTCAGGATGGTCTGCTCTGTACTTTAAAGATCGTCAATACTACTGGGCCAAAAGGCATTACACAGCGAGGTCACTGGCAGGTGGCTATCGCATTAACTCAGCTCTCAACTAACATAAGAAATAGAGGATCATGGGGGACCAACAGGCACCGATTGGGAAAGTTTTCTATATAGAGGGAGCAAGTAGCTACAAGTAGGACAGTGGGGCTTTAACAACAACTGTCCATCCAAGGGCTCTGTGGGTCTATACCAAAAAGTGTACAGATAAATACATGACAAATATAAGATAACAATTAAAACTACGAAAACAAAACTTATGAAATACCGTACGTCATCAATGTTATGTCATAAGAACCGTGAGCGTGTGTGCGTGGGTGGGTGCGTGCGTGCGTGTGCAGGGTGGTTTAATTGGCTTTCTTGATCAGCATATTCTAAGTATTCTTATCTTAGTACAGGGTGGTTTAATTGGCTTTCTTGATGATCATATTTTAAGTATTCTTAGAGAGCCTTAACGAAAAATTCTCTTTTAAAAACGCTGTAATTTCCCTACAAGTATTTCAACGGCTCTTAAGTTGATCATGCTAAACAAGGAATCCTTTTCTTTCTCTACGCCGCAGTTGAAGTATTAATCACTTCAAGTACACTGACTGCAACGAGTTTCTATAAAATCATCTTGAGAAAGGTAATAATAAAATAGATAAAATAATAAAAAAGATGTTGCATAAAAGCAGCATCATCATGAACATCAGTCCTCACACACGAGATTAATTTACTGTGGCTTAGAAGGTCTTGGTTTACCATGGAAAACCTTACCAACGAATACGCAAAGTTTTCAAACCCAACTGGCGACCAATACCTCTCTAAATGGCAGATAAACTTCTACATCATCAGTTATTCTATCAGCGCACTTCTCTCAATTCTTTTTAATTGCGCTAACATCGTGACCGTTCCGCGAGTTAAACACTAATTAGTGCAGTGGCGGATCCAGGGGGGGGGGGGGGCACAGGGGGCACGTGCCCCCCCCCGGCCAGAAAATAAGTGTTAAAATCAGCCCCAAATTCGCCGAAAATGTACTGGCAAACAGGGACGTGCCCCCCCCCCCGGTAAAAAAAAATTAGCGCGCACACCCCCCCCCCCCCCCCCACCGAGCGAATTTGCGGCCGGCGCGATTTTCAAATATTCGGGACCCCCCAAAAAAATGTTCTCCTACCCCCCCCCCTCCGCTTATTCAGCGACTGTTTGAGTCGTTGCGATTTTTTTGGAACCAAACAAAAAATGTCCTCTTACCCCCCCCCCCCCACTCTTCCCCCCGCTTATTGGCTGAGAAGTTGCGTTTTTTGGGGGGACCAAAAAAAAAGGTGTCCTCTTACCCCCCCCCCCCCCTCATCAATGTGTTGTTTTGTTTGCTTTGATGTCTGATATTACCGCAAAGACTAACGGATACACAGAAAATTTAGAATGAAATGTATCAAGGTATTATGATTAAATCACCTATCTATCTATCTGAGTATCTTCTCCCGGTTCGGAGGTTGATTGCAACATCTCTCCATTTCACTCTATCCTCTGCCATTCTGGTGCACTCTTGCAGTTAAATATCTTCCCAGTTGATTCTGGGTCTCCTTCTAGGTCTACTTCCTTCCACTCTTCCTTCCAATACATCCTTTAAGAGGCTTTGGTGCCTTTTAACATGACCAAAGTACTTGATTTTTCTCTCCTTATCTAATCCTACTAGTGCAATTTGTTTACGCCCTGCCATGTACAATACTCTTTGTTGGTTTTCATTGGTTTCCAAGATATTTTCATCATTCTTCTGTAGATCCACATTTCAAAAGATGTTATTCTATTTTCCATGGCCTTGTTTATTGTCCATGTTTCTGCTCCATACAATAGGACAGACCATACATAACAGTTTACTAGTCTCAACCTAAGCGCAAATTTCACCTTTCTATTTGTGAATAATCCTTTCATTGCCAGAAATGTATTCCGAGCAATTTCTATTCTTCTTTTTTTATTTCTGCTTCGCATTAAATCACCATGTCTAATCAAATCGGTATATTAAAAAAAAGCATGTGCTAGAATAAAAGAAGCTTACTTTTTGTGAAAATTATGTATTCAATTAATTTGCTGTATCATGATTATTTCACTATTTATTGAGATGTAGATGTAAAGAAAATAAGTTGCATGACGATCAAGTAAAAATGTGGAGGTGAAATTTAGTGGTATTTTGGTGTAGTGGTTTCTTCACTAGAATTTATTCACAAGGTTGAGGGTTTGATTCCCAACCCGCTAAATTAACGCCATTGGCAAGACTCTTATCTTCATGTGCCATTACCCATCCAGGTGACGTATACCGGGTAGATCGATTTCGGATCTTGATTCAGGATGGTCTGCTCTGTACTTTAAAGCCCCTCTACACCAGTTTGGCATGGAGGGATAAGACCTCCCTGCAATGTCACTGGCAGGTGGTTATCTCATCAATTCAGCTCTCAATTTACATAAGAAAAAGGGCATCACGGGGGACCAACAGGCACCGATTAGGCATTGTTTGCTATATAGAGGGCGCAAGTAGCTTTACGTAGTACAGTGGGGCTTTAAAAACAACTGTCCATCCAAGGGCTATGTGGGTGTATACCGAAAAGTGTACAGATAGATACTTGAAAAATATAAAGATTACAAAAAATTATTAAAACTGCGAAAACTAAAAAAAAAGGCTATCAAAAGGCTTATGTATGAATTGAATAAATCTCAAGTTATTTATAGGTCTGTAATATTGAATAGCCTTGCCCGAGTGGATTACGACGGTATATCAAACGAGTTGATGATCTTATATCACTGTATAAGTAGGCCGACAATCAAGTGCAGTATCTTCTGAACAAATGCGATGGTTGCGTCCAATTTGAGAAAATCCGCTTTTTTAAATTCTCAATTGTATGGTACTTACTATAATTCAAGATTTAACAAATTGATGAAATACCGTCATCTATGTTAAGTAGTAGGATCCATGAGTGCCTGTGTGTGCGGGTGCGCGCGTGTACAGGGTGGTTTTATCGGCTTTCTTGATGATCATATTCTAAGTATTCTTAGAGAGCCTTAAAGAAGAATTATCATTTTAAAAAAAGGTCAAAAATTAATCGCTGTAATTTCCCTTCAAGTATTTTATCGGCTCTTTGATCATGCTGAACAGGAAATCCTTTTCTTTCTATACGCCGCAGTGGAAGCATTCACTTCAAGTACACTGACTGCAACGAGTTTCTATAAAATCATCCTGAGATAGGTAATAAAATAGATGCATAAAAGCAGCATCATATGAACATCAGTTCTTCACACCCGAGATAAATGTACAGTGGCTTAGAAGGGCTTGATTTAACATGGAGAACCTTACCAACGAATACGCAAATTATTCAAACACAACTGATAATATTGACAACCAACGCCGCTCTATTACATGGCAGATAAACTTCTACATCATCGGTTATTCTATCAGCGCACTTCTCTCAATTCTTTTCAATTTCGCTAATATCGTGACCGTTCCGCGAGTTAAAAACTGTTTTGGTGATAATACTAAACTTTGTCTCATGTGTCTCGCAGTTGTTGATCTATTCACTGGGTTAATCTGCTCAACTTCAGGTGTCTTATTTGTACTTGTGCCTGTTCCTACTTTCGTCTACGACACTATTGTTGTTTTGTGCACAGCGTCTGTATGGCAATCAATGTTGATTTTGACGCTAGCATCCGGAGACCGGTATGTCGCGGTAACCCGACCGCTTCGCTACTCCACGATCGCTTCCCGTAAGCGTATGATCGGTGCGTTAACCGCTGTGATAATAGTTCCTCTTCTCCTCTCCGCTGGATCCTATCTGGAGAGCGTACTGACCGGTGTTTGTAATCCTTTCGCTCGTATCTGCCCATCTCGTATCAAACCAAGTCACATCATCTATAACATCCTCCCGTTTACTGCTGTTGTTATCACCACATTCATGAACGCTCGGCTCTTGTCAATCTCACGTCGCCATGCGCGTCAGATCGCCGCACAGGAAGCCGCGGTCAACGCCGGTAACATCGCATTACCGCTGCCGAGTGCAGCAGGAACGAAAGGACTTAAGACCATCCTTGTTGTCACCGGTGTGTTCTATCTAGCTTGGTTACCAAGTACCATCATCACATTCCTAAACCCTATACCTAGTATCAATGTCCCTCTAGTTCTGACCATTTTCGTGAGGTATGCTATTACTTCTAATAGCTGGTGGAATGCTTGTGTCTATTGCATCATGAATAAGTCCTATCGCAACGTTCTTCTCAAAATGCTACGTAACTGCTTTGGTGCTTGTACCAGACCACGTGATGATGTTCATGAGAACGTGCCGGTCTATCAGTTACCCTACATCCCTCCTATGTAATCAACTTCATCGTAAAAGTGACAATTAATCATTAACAACAAAAGTGACGAGGCGTCCTTTGCTGACGCAGGAATGCGTCTGCGATAGCTGGCGCTACCGTTGACAAGCCATGACATCGTGAGGGAGCTGAATGCAAAATGAGCGATGAACATTGCTTAGAATCAGGTGCACGCCCTGATTTTTCTTCAATAACCCAAACGGAATGACGCCTCTTGTACAACGTGCATTCATTGTTGGCGAAACTGAATTTCTTAATGAGAATTTAGCCTGTGACATATTTAATGATAATTGTCACAGAACGTTTTGTTAAGAGATCGATCTGCACCTGAAAATGATTACTGAGATCATATTTTCCCTACTCCCGTCTCTCTACTCTCTGTCTCTCTCTCTCTGTCTCTCTGTCTCTGTATGTCTCCCTCTCTCTCTTTCTCTCTCCTACTCATTCACTTATATATACCTTTAGGATACTACTTATTAATACATATTTTACTTTGTGATATATTTGCGATATATTTATGTATAAGATACATCAGAGTAATACTTTTGACAAACGAAGTACCTGTACGTAGCTATTCAAATAAGCACTCAATTTTGTATCACCTGACATGAACCTATATGTACTTGTTTAGGTGGTTCCTCTTCTTTGCATCTATGCCAGTTTACATGGAGTGTATTGATTGTTTGGTAATTAGTCGGTTCATTTGTTTTGCCTGACTGCTCAAAAAGCATATGACTGTGTCCTCACTGAGGAACTTGGTTATCAGGATTAATGTCTTACCAAAGGGCACTACCGCATCGACTCGGTTTCGAACCCGGGACCTCCCGGGTACGAGACTTCTGATCTACCACTGAGCCATTGCACCCCCATTCTTTTTTCCAATAATCATAAGAAACAAATGTTCTCATGTCTGTTGTTATCAACAGATTTATTTAACACTGATATTTCCTCAAATAAATTTAGAAATTGTTTTCTGTGTTCATTTAGCGTTCAAACTAATGCTTTGTCTGTTACAGACCTATAAAAAACAACACTCGTGCTGATAAGGGTGTTCCATCCCACTAATAATAAAAGTGGATTCTTGTATAGCGCTCTTGTCAGTCGGATTTGACCCTCCTGGCGCTCCCGATTATTACCCTGGCTTTAGCAGGGCTGCCATACGGCGCACTAGCATTTCAATTTAAAGGAACAAATTCCTACCAGGTACCCATTTACTTCACCTGGGCGGAGTGTGGTAGGGAGCGGGTTTTTTGGTCACCGATTACCAATTTTTTGTTGTTCGTTTTTGTGTGTTTTTCTTTTACACAAAAAAAAAGGGGGGGGGGAGGACTTTTCCTCCGAAACATACATGTAAAAAAAGTTCAAGGTGGGTTCAAAAGTTCAAGGTGCGTACGCGCCTGGCCATTACCCATCCAGGTGACGTATACGTATCAATATTGAAAACGTTTATTTTATTCAATTGTATGTTATTGTTTGTATTACACGTTTGGAGAAATAAAACAAAATTGCTTTAAAGGCACACTGTCCTACTTGTAGCTACTTGCTCCCTCTATATAGAAAATTTCCCAATCGGTGCCTGTTGGTCCCCCATGATCCTCTTTTTCTTATGTTAAATGAGAGCTGAGTTAATGAGATAACCACCTGTCCAGTTACCTTGCAGAGTAGTCTAAGCCCTCCTATAAACTAGTACAGATAAGCTTTAAAAAAATTAAAAAAAGTGTACAGGTTGGTTCAATTGGCTGTCTTGACGATCATATCCTAAGTATTCTTAGAGAGCCATAGAGAAGACTTCTCACTTAAAGATAAACTTTAGTACTGGTAATGCGATTGCACTGTGAAAGAAAAGGTGTGAAAGGATCAGAAACAGTTGATCATGTAGCATGTAAGTATTGGTGTGCACTGCAAGGTTCTGGAGTCATCAAAATCATAATAAATTTGACCGAGTCTTGGTAAAGTAACAAACACTCACATAGAAAGCTATACAGGGACAACACACATGGTGTCGGGGATGGTACTTCCTTGGTTTCCTTGTCTTTCTATGCTCATTACTCAGCCAGTATACATTTTCTTCCAAAATTGTATGGCACATGTCATTTATTTGTAATCTTGAACATTCAGTGTAAGTTTCGTTTGATTCTGTGAGATTTCTTTTTTTTTTTTTTTTTACCAGTACTGGAGTTTATCTTTAAAAAGGTCAAAAATAAATCGCTGTACTCTCCTAGTCTCAATTGTATGGTACTTACTACAATTCAAGATTTAACAAACTGATGAAAATCCACCATCTATGTTAAATAGTAAGTTACGTGGGTGTGTGTGCAGGGGCGTCGCTAAACCTTTTTCAATGGGGGGGGGGGGGGTGTAGAGGCCACCGATTACCGACAAAATTAGCCACAATTACCGACAAATATAATAATGCAATTGTCCCAATGTCTGCAAATTAAACCCTATAAATACGGGGCCGGGGGCTTATTTTTGTTTCATAAGAACTATTAGGCGCGTTCCTTAGGGGTGGGTGCAGGGAAAGGGTTGTTTCCCCTTTGACGTTTCATTAATTAATAGAGAAATAAGACGATTCGTTGTACCGTTCTCTACTCTTAAACCTCGTCTGAATTCAGTTTTCCCCCTTCCGCGCAAAGCGCGGAAGCTTTGACATTTCATTAATTATTTGTCTAAAGCCATGTCTGACTTCATTTTCGCCCCTTCCGCGCGAAGCGCAGATGCTTCGATATAATTGTTAGAGAAAGAAAACAATTCGTTATACTGTTCCCGTCTCTTTATTCTTGTTTCGCCCCTCACGCGCGAAGCGCGGAAGCTATGACGTTTCATTAAATAATTAGATAAAGAAGGCGATTCGTTGTACCGTTCTCGACTCTAAATTTGTGTCAACATTCGTTTCTCCGCTCTCGTGCGAAGCGCGGAAGCTTTGACATTTCATCAAATAGTTCTCGACTGCAATTTTTTGTCTGAATTCAGTTTCTTCGCTCTCGTGCGAAGCGAAGAAACTTTGACGTTTCATTAAATTATTAGAGAAATAAGACGATTCGTTGTACCGTTCTCTACCCTTAAACCTCGTCTGAATTCAGTTTTCCCTTCCCTTGCGAAGCGCGGAAGCTTTGACGTTTCATTAAATAATTAGATAAAGAAGGCGATTCGTTGTACCGTTCTCGACTCTAAATTTTTGTCTAAATTCAGTTACTCAACTCTCGTGCGAAGCGCGGAAGCTTTGAAATTTCATTAAATTATTAGAGAAATAAGACGATTCGTTGTACCGTTCTCTACTCTTAAACCTCGTCTGAATTCAGTTTCCCCCTCCCTTGCGAAGCGTGGAAGCTTTGACGTTTTATTAAACAATTAGATAAAGAAGGCGATTCGTTGTACCGTTCTCGACTCTAAATTTATGTCGAAATTCAGTTTTTCCGCTTTAGTGCGAAGCGCGGAAGCTTTGACATTTCATTAATTTATTAGTGAAAGAAGACGGTTCGGTGTCCCGTTCTCGACTGTAAATTTTTTGTCTGAATTTTTATTCGCTCTCGTGCGAAACACGGAAACTTTGACGTTTCATTAAATTATTAGAGAAATAAGACGTTTCGTTGTACCGTTCTCTACTCTTAAACCTCGTCTGAATTCAGTTTCCCCTTTCCTTGCGAAGCGCGGAAGCTTTGACGTTTCATTAAATAATAAGATAAAGAAGGCGATTCGTTGTACCGTTCTCGACTCTAAATTTGTGTCAAAATTCGTTTCTCCGCTCTCGTGCGAAGCGCAGAAGCTTTGACATTTCATCAAATTATAAGTGAAAGAAGACGGTTCGCTGTCCCGTTCTCGACTGCAATTTTTTGTCTGAATTCAGTTTCTTCGCTATCGTGCGAAGCGAAGAAACTTTGACGTTTCATTAAATAATTAGATAAAGAAGGCGATTCGTTGTACCCTTCTCGACTCTAAATTTTTGTCTAAATTCAGTTACTCCACTCTCGTGCGAAGCGCGGAAGCTTTGAAATTTCATTAAATTATTAGAGAAATAAGACGATTCGTTGTACCGTTCTCTACTCTTAAACCTCGTCTGAATTCAGTTTCCCCCTCCCTTGCGAAGCGTGGAAGCTTTGACGTTTTATTAAACAATTAGATAAAGAAGGCGATTCGTTGTACCGTTCTCGACTCTAAATTTATGTCGAAATTCAGTTTTTCCGCTTTAGTGCGAAGCGCGGAAGCTTTGACATTTCATTAAATTATTAGAGAAATAAGACGATTCGTTGTACCGTTCTCTACTCTTAAACCTCGTCTGAATTCAGTTTTCCCCTCCCTTGCGAAGCGCGGAACATTTGACGTTTCATTAAATAATTAGATAAAGAAGGCGATTCGTTGTACCGTTCTCGACTCTCAATCCTTGTTTGAATTCAGTTACTCCACTCTCGTGCGAAGCGCGGAATCTTTGACATTTCATTAATTTATTAGTAAAAGAAGACGGTTCGCTGTCCCGTTCTCGACTGCAATTTTTTGTCTGAATTCAGTTTCTTCTGCGAAGCGCGGAAACTTTGACGTTTCACTAAATTATTAGAGAAAGAAGACTCTTAATCATTGTCTGAACTTTAATGTATTTTCGTTCGATAAAAAGTTACCATTCGTAGGGAGAAAAAAAATTGCCGGCCGACCGACATAATTCATCAAATCGCCTTCAAAATCCTGCATTGATATATACACGAGGATTGAATACCGACACAGCGGACCCGGCACAGCAACATATCTATGTGTATCCTTATTGCTCCCTTCGACAACACGACTCCACCCAACAAACCCCCCTCCCTCTCTCTATTTCTCCCACCCCTCTTTTCCCAGGCTCTTACCTCCTTCTCTATCTCTCCTCTCTTTCTTCTACCGTTTCTTTTGTTTCCTTTTTCTCTTTTTCTTTTCTCTTTTTCCTTTTCTCCTCTTTTTCTTTTCTTTCTTTTCCTTTCTGTCCTCTCCTTCCTCTTTTCTTTTTTCTCTTTCTTTCTTTTCTTCTCTATCCTTTCTTTCCTTTCTTTTCATTTTCTTTCCCTTTCCTTTCCTTTTCTCCTCTCCCTTTTCTCATTTTCCCCGACGGCAGCGCAATTTTACCAACAATATCCTGACAGGTGGGAGGGGGGGGGGGGTGTCGCACCCCACCCCCTTTATCGACACCCCTGTGTGAGTGTGTCATGGACGTCAATCCTTACGTAATACCTATTGTTTAGGGGGGATGATTCATCCCCCCTGAACAATAGGTAAGGATTGACGCCCATGGTGTGTGTATGGTTGATTGCGTGTACTGAGTGGTTTAATTGGCTTTCTTGAAAGCATATTCTTAGAGAGCCTTGTAGAATTCGAATTCTCATTTCAAAAGGTCAGCAAGGAATTTAATTTCCCTACAAGTATTTTAACGGCTCTCTAATCATGCTTAACAGGGAATCTTTTCCTTCTCTACGCCACAGTGGCAGCATTCACTTCAAGAACACTGACTGCAACGAGTTTCTATAAAATCATCTAAAGATAGGTAATAAAGTAGATGATGCATGGAAGCAGCATCATATTAACATCAGTTCTTCACACCTGAGATTAATGTACTGTGGTAATTAGAAGGGCTTGATTTAACATGGAGAACCTTACCAACGAATACGCAAATTCAAACACAACTGATAATATTGACAACCAACGCCTCTCTATTAAATGGCAGATAAACTTCTACATCATCGGTTATTCTACCAGCGCACTTCTCTCCATTCTTTTCAATTTCGCTAATATCGTGACCGTTCCGCGAGTTAAAAACTGTTTTAGTGATAATACTAAACTTTGTATCATGTGTCTCGCAGTTGTTGATCTATTCACTGGGTTAATCTGCTCAACTTCAGGTGTCTTGTTTGCACTTGTTTCTGTTCCCACTATTGTATACGAAACTGTAATTGTCTTGTGCACAGCGTCTGTATGGCAATCAATGTTGATTTTGACGCTAGCATCCGGAGACCGGTATGTTGCGGTAACCCGACCGCTTCGGTACTTCATGCTCGTTTCCCGTAAGCGTATGATCGGTGCGTTAACCGCTGTGATAATAGTTCCTCTTCTCCTCTCCACTGGATCTTATATGCAGAGCGCACTGACCGGTGTTTGTAATCCTTTCGCTAGTATCTGCCTATCTCGTATCAAACCAAGTCACATCATCTATAACATCCTCCCGTTTACTGCTGTTGTTATCACCACATTCATGAACGCTCGGCTCGTGTGCATCTCACGTCGCCATGCACGTCAGATCGCCGCACAGAAAGCCGCGGTCAACGCCGGTAACATCGCATTACCGCTGCCGAGTGCAGCAGGAACGAAAGGACTTAAGATCATCCTTGTTGTCACCGGTGTTTTCTATCTAGCTTGGTTACCAAGTACCATCATCACCTTCCTAAACCCTATACCTAGTATCAATGTCCCTCTAGTTCTGATCGGTTTCGTGAGGTATGCTATTACTTCTAACAGCTGGTGGAATGCTTGTGTCTATTGCATCATGAATAAGTCATATCGCAACGTTCTTCTCAAGATGCTACGTAACTGCTTTGGTGCTTGTACCAGACCACGTGATGATGTTCATGAGAATGTGCCGGCCTATCAGTTACACTACATCCCTCCTCAGGCGCGTACGCAGGATTTTTTCAAGGGGGGGGTTTTAACATTTATAAATCGGGCCGAAAATTTCGCAACGACTCAGCCAGCCGCTGAATAAGCGGGGGGGGGGGGGGGGGGGGGGGGGGGGGGGGGGGGGGGGGGGGGGGGGGGGGGGGGGGTAAGAGGACACTTTTTTTTTTTTTTTTTGTCTCGAAATTTGAAAATTTGACATGTTGCTCCGTTGGGGGGGGGGGGTGAGGTCACTTGTTTAGGTCATCCATGGGAATTTTTTTTTTTTTTTTTTTTTTTTTTTAAATAATAATTAAAAAAAAAAAAAAAAAAAAAATCCCAAAGGGGGGGGGGGGGGTTTAGGGTTTTTTAGGGGGGTTTATACACATAAAAATACCAAAGGGGGGGGGGGTTTAACCCCCCAAACCCCCCCCCCCCCTGCGTACGCGCCTGTCCCTCCTATGTAATCAACTTCATCGTAAAGGTGACAATTAAACATTAACAACAAAAGTGACGAGGCGTCCTTTGCTGACGCAGGAATGCGTCTGCGATAGCTGGCGCTACCGTTGACAAGTCATGACATCGTGAGGGAGCTGAATGCAAAATGAGAAATGAACATTTGCTTGGAATCAGGTGCACGCCCTGATTTTTCTTCAATAACCCAAATGGAATGACTCCGCTTGTACAACGTGCATTCATTGTTGGAGAAACTGAATTTCTTGATGAGAATTTAGCCTGAGACATATTTATTGATATCACACAACGTTTTGATCGATCTGCACCTGAAAATTATTACTAAGATCGTTATTTTCCCTACCCCCGTCTCTCTACTCTACACACCCCCTTCTCTCTCTCTCTCTCTTTATGTCTGTCTGTCTCTCTCTCTTCTCCCTCTCTCTCTCTCTCTCTTTCTCTCTCTCTCCCTATCCCTCTCTCTTAATCTCTCTCTCTCTCTCCCCTACTCATTCACTTATATATACCTTTAGGATACTACTTATTTATACATATTTTACTTTGTGATATATTTGTGATATATTTATTTGTATTTGTAGAATTTTGTAGAATTTGATTGACTCTTTGACCCCCTCTCGGGGTATGAGAGTGCAAACAAACATAGAAGTATAAATAGCAATGCATGACCTATGAATACAATTCACATACATTATATATAGATAATGACACAAAGATACAAACGATAATAGGTGTATAGTGTATGAAAGTACAAACATGAACAATGAACCAACTAGTAAACACAAAGTATATATACATGTACAATGTAGATAGTGACAATAATAAAAGGATAAGTATAATGCAGTCTATTTACATGCTAAATACTTAAATCAGAGTAATACTTTTGACAAACGAAGTAACTGTACGTAGCTATTCAAATAAGTACTCAATTTTGTATCACCTGACAGGAACATATATGTACTTGTTTAGGTGGTTCCTCTGCTTTGCATCTTTGCCAGTTTACATGGAGTGTATTGGTTGATTGGTAATGAGTTGGTTCATTTGTTTTGCCTGACTGCTATGAAAATATGACTGTGTCCTGACTGAGAAATTTGGTTATCAGGATTAATGTCTTACCAAAGGGCACTACCGCATCGACTCGGTTTCGAACCCGGGACCTCCCGGGTACGAGACTTCTGATCTACCACTGAGCCATTGCGCCCTTATTCCTTTTTTCAATACTCATAAGAAAACAAAAGTGTTCTTATGTCTATGGTTTTTAAAAGATTTGTGTAATAATTATATTTCCTCAATTAAATTTAGAAATTGGTTTTTGTGTTTATTAAGCGTTCAAACTATTGATTTGTCTGATAAGGGTGTTCCATCCTACTAGTGTAAATATGAATGATTAAATAAATAAATGGAAGTAGAAAGCGAGACTTGACTCTGCTATTTACTAAGTCTCAGTTGTAAGTATAAAGAACCTACATATTAAAGCACATTGTACGTATTACATGTAACGGTAGCAGTGGTTAGCCCATAGCAGCGCCATATCAACTTCATGCCATAACATGCAACTTTAAATATAATGACAAGTGCCTTTGTTGTTTTGGTGGTGGTGGTTGTGTTTGGGATGGTGGTTGTGATTGTTGGAGGAGAACACGGGGTTGGAATGGGGATGATAAAGGGAGAGGAGCGAACGAAAGACAAAGAAACAAAGAGAGTGCGAAGCGTCCGTTCGTGTCTCCTTAGATCAAGATTAAATCTTGATCTTCGGAGTAGTTGCTACAACCGGCCGTATCAGACACGTTGCCCCGGGGTGCGAGATAGGACTCTTGTAGCGTGCCCCCATTTAAAACAATTATACAATAACAATTAACATTACATTTAATTAAAAGTATGAAAATATTAAAATTACTCTCATGTTGCGGGAAAAGATATATATATATGTATTATGAATCAATTGATTTTGTCGATCCAGTTCGATGACACAAACCGGCACTACTGGACAGAGATCCTAATAATTACAGAGCTTGGTCTTGTTGCTCTGTTCGCCAGCAGTTTAAGGATATGGAATCCCGCGGCATATTACTCACAAGAGTTCTAACAGGCCAAGCTTATACAGAGCCTATAATAAGTAATGTTGTGCATGTACCACCCACCCGATCGATCAAAAACTCAAAACTCAGAACTGAATGAAATTTAAAAAACGAAATGGTAACCATCTAAAATTTCATAATTGTGATAAATATCTATAAAGATTTTATCAAGCAACAAAAATGAATAATATCATGTTAAAGAAAAGTGCGAAGCGAAAATGAGAGAGGGAAAGGCTATAGAGAGACGGAGAAATGTGATATATATATAATTATGTACACATGTATATGTATAAATATACATGTTGATATATACTTGCTTTCAAATCCATAAAAGATGAATTTATATTTTCAAACAAAAGTTAAGTATTGTGCATCAAGATGTGACTAGATGCAAAGTGCAATGGGTTGGAATACGATGTTCAAGATCCTCTCGAGTTAACGAGTTCATTAGAATGAATATGATGACATCTGTACTTACCAAAGACTTAATATTACCAAGGATCTTAGTTGCACCGTTGATTTAAAGATTCTGACATGTGAAGAAAAAACTCTTAAGATCGACTGCATGCTCATTTCATCAATGTGTTGTTTTGTTTGCTTTGATGTCTGATTTTACCGCAAACACTAACGGATACACAGACAATTTAGAATGAAATGTATCAATGTATTAATGTGATTAAACCACCATGTATGATCAAATCGGTATATTAAAAAAAAGCATGTGCTAGAATAAAAGAAACTTACATTTTGTAAAAATTATGTATTCAATTCATTTGCTGTATCATGATTATTTCACTAAAAAGTATTTATTGGAATCTAGATGTAAAGAAAATAAGTTGCATGACGATCAAGGTGAAAATGTGGAGGTGAAATTTAGTGGTATTTTGGTGTAGTGGTTTCTTCACTAGACTTTATTCACAAGGTTGAGGGTTTGATTCCCAACCCGCTAAATGACGCCACTGGCAAGACTCTTATCTTCATGTGCTATTACCCATCCAGATGTCGTATACCGGGTAGATCGATATCGGATCTTGATTCAGGATGGTCTGCTCTGTACTTTAAAGACCGTCAATACTTCTGGGCCAAAAGGCATTACACAGCGAGGTCACTGACAGGTGGCTATCGCATTAACTCAGCTCTCAACTAACATAAGAAATAGAGGATCATGGGGGACCAACAGGCACCGATTGGGGAAGTCTTCTATATAGAGGGAGCAAGTAGCTACAAGTAGGACAATGTGGCTTTAAACAACTGTCCATCCAAGGGCTCTGTGGGTCTATACCGAAAAGTGTACAGATAAATACATGAAAAATATAAGATAACAATTAAAACTGCGAAAACAAAACATTTAGCTATCAAAAGGCTTATGTATGATTTGAATAAATCTCAAGTTATTTATAGGTCTGTAATATTGAATAGCCTTGTCCGAGTGGATTACGACGGTATATCAAACGAGTTGATGATCTTATATCACTGTATAAGTAGGCCGACAATCAAATGCAGTATCTTCTGAACAAGTGCGATGGTTGCGTCCAATTTGAGAAAATCCGCTTTTTAAAATTCTCAATTGTATGGTACTTACTTTAATTCGAGTTTAACAAACTGATGAAACACCGTCATCTATGTTAGGTAGTATGATCCGTGAGTGTCTGTGTATGTGTGAGTGTCTGTGTGTGCGTGGGTGTGTGCGTGCGTGCGTTTAATAATGTTTATATATAAGCAATCAATATTGAAAACGTTTATTTTATTCAATTGTATGTTATTTTTTGTATTACACATTTGGAGAAATAAAACAAAATTGCTTTAAATAAAAAAATAAAAAAAGTGTACAGGGTGGTTCAATTGGCTGTCTTGATGATCATATCCTAAGTATTCTTAGAGAGCCATAGAGAAGAATTCTCACTTAAAAAAGGTCAACAATAAATCGCTGTACTCTCCTAGTCTCAATCGTATGGTACTTACTACAATTCAAGATTTAACAAACTGATGAAAAACCACCATCTATGTTGAATAGTAAGTTTCGTGGGTGTGTGTGCAGGGGCGTCGTGAGACCTTTTTCAATGGGGGAGTGGGGGGGGGGGTGTAGAAGCCACCGATTACCGACAAAATTAGCCACAATTACAGACAAATATATTAATGCAATTGTCCCAATGTATGCAAATTAAACCCTATAAATCCGGGGCCGGGGGCTTATTTTTGTTTCCTAGGCGCGTTCCTTAAGGGTGGGTGCAGGAAGAGGGTTGTTTCCCCCTCCCGCGGGAGGCGCGGAAGCTTTGTCGTTTCATTAATTTATTAAGAAAAGAAGACGGTTCGTTATACCGGTCTCGACTTTAAAGATGAAGTTGAGTTCTGGTCATGCGATTGCATTGTGAAAGAAACGGTGTGGAATCGAACAGAAAAGGTTGATCATCTAGCATTATAAGAAATTGTGTGTATTGCAAGGTTCTGGAATCATCAAAATTATAAGAAATTTGGCCAAGTCTTGGTAAAGTTACAAACACTGTACACAGAAAGATGTATATGGGACTACACGAACACGTGGCGTAAAAGTCCCACCCCCGAGTTTTACGATGTTACATGACATATTTAGAATATGAAGGCATTTGAAGAGCCATGCTTTTCAGGGAACATGTCTTATCTGATGTTCTTCCACACTTGCATAATAAGAATTTGAACGCTCACAAATTATTGTTCACCTCTTCCCAGAACTCGACCTTCTCTTTAAGTATTCCTTGTCTTAATTCAGTTACCCCCCGCGCTCGCGCGAAGCGCGAAAGCTTTGACGTTTCATTAACTAATAGAGAAATAAGACGATTCGTTGTACCGTTCTCTATTCTTAAACCTCGTCTGAATTCAGTTTACCCCCTTCCGCGCAAAGCGCGGAAGGTTTGACGTTTCATTAAATTATTATTCTAAATCCTTGTCTGAATTCATTTTCGCCCCTTCCGCGCGAAGCGCAGATGCTTTGATATAAATTGTTAGAGAAAGAAAACAATTTGTTATACTGTTCCCGACTCTTTATTCTTGTTTCGCCCCTCACGCGCAAAGGGCGGAAGCTATGACGTTTCATTAAATTAAAAGAGAAATAAGACCTTTCGTTGTACCGTTCTCGACTCTCAATCCTTTTTTGAATTTAGTTCACCCCTCCCTTGTGAAGCGCGGAAGCTTTGACGTTTCATTAAACAATTAGATAAAGAAGGCGATTCGTTGTACCGTTGTCGACTCTAAATTTGTCTAAATTAAGTTTATCCGCTCTCGTGCGAAGCGCGGAAGCTTTGACATTTCATTAAATTACTCAGTCGGTCAGGTTATTAGGCTCATCACATTTGATTATATGGCAAATGAGGAATATAAATTAGTGAGTTATCTAACCAAATGTTGTGAGTAGATAGGTGCGCAGACATAGGGCTCCCCATTATATACACACAAAAAATGACACATCTGCACATACATGTACAGGATGTTCTATGCGAGCTGGGGCCCCGTATAGCCTTGCTTATGGGCCTCGCGATTGCAGGACTTCGCCACACTTCGGTCGTGCACAAGAAGAGCTTCAAAATTTCAGCACTAGATCTAGATTCTATATCTAATCGGTAGCCTTAACTTGTTTTAGAAAAAGTCTGCATAAAATTCAAGGGATCCTCTTCAGTAATATTACTACTAACTGATTCAAAATTAAGAAAAATCAAATCTACTTACACTTTATTCTGTGGCTCGTCGGCCGCTAAAAACGTGACGATCGGGTAGTACGTACGATCACGAACGCGTACGGATATTCATCAGCGAAATATTTACGCGCATGCAAAGAGTAAGATAGCTCCTAAGACTGAGGTTATTGGTTTTTTTACTCATCCAACGAATAAAGAGTCTGTGACATATTAGGGAGCAAAAAGCCACTCTACACACGTGTGAATATTTTTACTCATTCGGTCACTAAAGTTGGAGAATACTCATCCAATATTAACTTACATGTACTTAAATGAGTAAAAAGAACTCATCGAGAAAATAATAATCGGGTCACATACTCGTTTTAAATATCATGTGTGTAAAATTTCACTAAGAGAAAGGTGGTGTATTACTATTCACCAAATGTGTAAAACAATGTATTTATTAGATATATTCTCTCGACTGAATGAGTGAGCTACGATTTTTACAATACTCACCATACTTAGTTCCGTTTGTGTGTGTGTAGCGCCATTTGTGACCTTTAACAACACTACTGCATATATCCAAATTCATTTCGAAGACTACAATGCGCTCTTTCTTCGAGAAAATTGGCAAAATTGACCATGGTAACCAAGTTTGATCGTAAAATTTTGCCCTGATATAAAAACACAAGTTTCACTGAACGTTGTGGTGTATGCAGAAATTTAGGGGTGGCTCTCAAAAAGTAGTTTTAAAATGAAGTTTATGAAGTGTGCCAACCATCACAGGAAACTTATGGCCATTGTATGTTGTGAATGGGTGTTGCACAGCACATTATGAATGGTGTCTGATCAGAAATGTGTGTAGGCAATGGGGGACACCAGGTCCAAGATTTATTATTATTATTAATATTATTTATTTATTGGTATATAATGATCGACCAGCAGCACAAGGCTGAAAGCGTCAATTTACAAAGGTACAGTGATGTAAATTATATACCTGTACAATAGTATTACGAAACATAGTAAATAAATCTGTAACATAATGAAAATAAAGCAGAATTATATTGCGTTCGTTTATGTACATTAAGTGAAAGGATGTACTAGCAGAACATATATAAGAGCAGGGGAAGGTATTTGGCTTATGAAAGTGAGAGTGATAAAGCGAATGGAGTAGAGAGAGAGAGAGGATGGGGAAAAAGGAGAGGTACAAAGAGAGAAAGGAAGAGAAAGAGAGAGAGAGATAGAGAGAGAGAGCAGGGAATGGAATGATCATTATACAAATGATGCATGCGCATGAGTTCATTATACGATCTATCCGCACTCGAGTTGAGGCTGTGTGTATCTATCGCACGAAGCCGTTAGGCTGAGTGCGATAGATACACACAGCATCAACGAGGGTGGATAGATCGTATAATGAACGAATGAAAACATGCATCATTTGTTTTATACAACGAAACTCCTAGATCCTTGTTATTTGATGTAAAAAGAATTCATTCAAAATTGTTTTGTGGCAATATATGGCTGACAAATAAATCTCAAGTTTAATAAGGCTTAATTTAGTGCGCACATTATCTATAGATATAGCAAGCGCACTTACCTCTATACCCATTTACGCATAGTGCTGCGCAAAAATAGGCTCATGCTCACGCAGTATTAAGCGCTCTCACCTCTACGCGCACTACTGCGCTCTGAAAACGAGTTCAATAGTACTGGAAAATATTGCACTCCTTTTCATGAAAACGAGTGCAATAGGCTCAGTAAGTGAATCACACGTGACCACGCATGACCAATCATTTGATTAGGATCTGGGAGTGAGTTGTATAATATTAAATAAACATATTATTCCTAATTACATGTAATACATTAATGAAAATTAAGAGAGTTAGATTTCGGCGAGACAACAATAATCATCATACAAGTACATGCTTCAAGAGAGAAAAGGGAAGGTTAAACGAAAAAAGAAGGAGAGAAGTTTGAAGAGAGAGAAAGAGAGAGAGAGAGAGATGGGGGTCGTTTGTTGTGAACGTCGAGTATGCCGAGGACAGTCAATGAACCGATGCTGTTGGTTAATTGTCCATGTACAGAAATATTTTGGGCCACATCGTTTTAAAATCGTTTCAAAATTACAGTAAGTTCATTGGCTGCATTTATCTCTTTCAAAAAGTGTTTTAACTAACCATAACAATCCCATTTTCATTCAAATTGTCTTTAAAATGTCTTGATTTGTAACTGTCCCTTATTACCTTCACATGTAGGTAATGAGAGACCTTTGGTGATGAAGTCATTAATCATTGTTATCTTATTAATCAGTTACATCATGACCACAATTTTGTTACCAAATAAAGAGAAGAAGTTACTGAAGAGAATACAAAACTTTCTGTATGTGTAACATTTTTCATGCTTATGTAAGTCATGCAAATGTGCTGGGTCTCCAATTCCCTACACCTACTCTATCCCTTTTGTCGCGCAATTTCTAAATATCATGCGTACGCAAAACTAACATGAAGTGATACCACCTGGATCACACTGACAAAGTGTTATAGTTACACTTGTAAAGGAATAAGTATATAGTATCTCATTAATACCATGCAATGATTAACTTACCAAATCCTACGGAAAATTACCAAGTTTTTAATTTGAGCACAAACAATATAATATTTGAGCATAATTCGTTCGCTCAACATCTACGTCAGACCAATCGACTCTATTGTCATAAATCGTTCGCAAACGGTACAAATAATTAGAAAAAGGTATTCCATGAAAGATACATAAATATAGCAAAGGAGTGACAGGACATTAACATTATTTGTTAAGGTTTTGTTATATTCCCGTCTTTCTTTGAATCTTCCCACGCTAAATATAGCTACAAAAGCCTTGAGACTTCCATTTTCCAATACGTTGGTCAGAAACTGGTTTAATTGGTCGTCTTCACTATAAATCCCTGGCAATTAAGACATGTCTCTATACTAGAATAGCCCTTTTCAGCCGGAGTGCCGTGACTAATAAAGAAACACTGCACAAGTTGCTTTGATTAGTTGGAAATGAGCGCTCCAAATATAATTACAGGAATTAGAGTGAGAGAGAGAGAGAGAGGGAGAAAGAGAGAGAGAGAGAGAGAGAAGAACATAGTAATATCGAAAGTTCAAGGCGTCATAGGACGCACACGACTAATCCATCCGCCCCAAATGCATTATGGACTTGCGGGAAAAAGTGGATATGATATAAATTGATTAAATAAATTCATGTGGAATTTAATAACTGATCTCTGTACGTTTTGAAAGTGTAAATGATGTTTGATAACCATAGGCTCCTCGATTTTTCCCCTAGGCTGAAGAAGTAAGCTTGTCTTTGTGTATTTCCACAGTTGAAGTCGGCAGATTGACCAGGGTTGTTTGGCCGGGTTATACAGGTCTTACAAAATTTGTTTGAGGAAACTGGGAAAATGCCCAAATAAGGCACTTCATTCATGACATGTTTATATTTTGTCGCTTCTCTGAAAATAAAAACGGATTACATCGAGAGGTTTTTAAAATTAACTTAACACGCAAGTGAATGTCGGCCCCAATTAGTTGTGTGTATTCCACCATCAAATTATCGAATACCCAATGAGCATCGGAGTATGTAGAGTTTGAATAGCGCTAACTACAGATCCTACCCTGTCCGAACAGTTCAGTCAATAGAGCAATTCACCCAAAACAAATTGTAAAACAACATACTAAACATTTAGGCAAATATAAGAGGTGAAAAGCAGTTACATTGGCATAATATGCAAGTTAGATATTGTCTTATTAGACAATTTATATTTCCCCTCTAAATGTGCATTTAAGTACTAAATCTAAAGGGTTTTAAGGGTCAGTGAACGCAATGTCATTTTCAAAATAATGTCGTTAATAAGATTTGCATACTATGCAAAATAACATCGGCCATGAAAAGAAATATTTTTCATAATTTCGCGTTTAAGTATCCGACTAAAATAATTAAAATGCCCTACATTTTGTTTTAATGGTACTTAACGTGGTAGACATAATTTTATATCCAAATTGTGAGTCCAATTTGCATAATATGGAAAAATAAGCGTTCGTCATTATAAAATCAAAATTCATATTTCCCTATAAATTTGTATCCAAGTATGCAATTAAAACAAATAAAGTGGTCAATCCGATGTTTTCAGAAGCAGGGAAAAATGATGGACACAATTTCAAAATGAAGTCATAAATATAATTTGCATTATTTACATTGCTTCTCTCCATCAAAATGGTTTGCAAAAATCATTGCAGTTTTTTTCTTCTTCTGCTTCCAGCATTGTTAGTGTCTGTAAAAAGTTGGCTGGCTAGAATCCTCCCCAGTGATTGGAGAGAGTGCACATATTGCGTGCGGACAAGCCTGAATCCAATAACCGGGGCAATACTATTAATTGTGAAGCGCTTAGAGACATAGAATATACTGCTAGACGCTTTAAATCCAGACTTTTATTATCATCATTAATAACCAACCAACTCATGACCAGAAATGATAAAAGACAATTTGGAAATATCCTTAATGTCCTTTCAATTAGGTCTCTTCGAGTACAGCCTCATGAAATTCGACATCCGTCGCGACAACGACACGGGAGGCGAACCCAACATCGCCGAGATGACCGACAAGGCCATTCGGATCCTCGGCAAAAACCCCAAAGGATTCTTCCTCTTTGTCGAAGGTAAGATAACTATGGTGCCATGTTGAGGGGCATCAGTAGGCAACCCTATGGGGGGCAGGGCATATCTCCCACTGATACTCCCACTCACTTATTTTTTTTCTACATATCCATTACAACCTCTTTTCTAATCGACAAATTTTAAGATATAAAGGGGGTATCTCACTGAGCGGCAAATTTGGAATCCCTAACTTTTCTGACGAATGTTGGCGAAAATCAGGGTTCGCCCTTTTGAATGTTCAAAATTTCTTTGCGACAAGAAAAACTGTTTGCGAACTTTCTTGCAACCTTTTACAAACCTTTTGCAACCTTTGACGAACCCTGGTGAAACCACAAAGTCGGCTACGTTCGCAAGCATTCGCCGCTCAGTGAAATACCCAGGTTGCTCCAGGGTTCATAAAAGGTTGCAAAGCTTCGTTAAAGGTTGAAATTTGTTTTTCCGCAAACTGTTGCAAGCGTTTGCAAAACAGTCGTAAGCCTTTGCAAATGGTTGTAAGACGGTGTCGCTGAAGTTCTTTTTGATTAGCCAATGTTAGCGACCACGTTACCATAATGGTTCCTATATAAAAATCGATCCACTGAGTACCAGGAGTTAGCAAAAGGTCCCAAACATTCACAAATAGTGGCAAAGGATTGGCAAATAGTTGCTAATCTTCGCAAAAACTGTAGCTAACATTTGCTTACAGTGGCTAATAGTCGCCAACTTCCTTTCGCAAACATTCGCTCAAATGTTGCTAATATTCACTAAACATCACTAAGAGTCGCATATTTTCGCCAACATTCGTTAGAAAAGTTGGCGAATCCAAATTTCGTAACGTTCGTATTATAGCATTCGTTACAACATGATGAAGTGGAGGTGTCGTGGTACAGTGGTTTATTTTCACTTGACTCTCAATCCAAGGGTTGAGGGCTCCAAACCCAGCCCGGTGCTAACGCCCTTTCGAAAGACATTAATCTCAATTTGCTGCACTCCACCAAGGTTTGCTCAGCATTGTGAGCGTCTTTAAAATGGCGCCTGGTTGGAAAGCGCCCTAGGGAGTGGAGAATGCATATACAAATATTTTTCTGTGCGGGCAAGCTTTAATCCGATGACCGGGGTAATGAAACATCTGTAAAGCGCTTGTGCTAAGCGCTATTATAACCCTGAATAACCCTGAATTATTATTATTAGGGGTAGTAGTATTATTAGTATTGCTAGTATAATTATCTTCAACATTGTTATTAAAATCATCATCATTATTCATTATTATTATTGTTACTATTACTATTATTATTATTTTATCATTAATATCGTCATCATTATTATTGTTATTGTTGTTGATATGTTCACATAAGCGCTGATTGTCCGGCCTGCAATTCGGTCACAAGGCACCTAATATGTTCTTTTGCGTTCCCTGTCCAACTTTCTCCCCATCTGCCTCTGTCTCTGTCTGTCTGTCTGTCTCTCTCTCTCTCCCTTTCTTCATGCTTTCTTTTTCCCCATCAAATCATGGCACACATGCCCCGTATCTCTGAACCGAGGAGGATAAATTTATGAGAAAGTGTTTTCAAGGATAATGGAATTATCGTTCCTAAATCCTATTCCTAATTCATTCATTACAGGAAGTCGTATTGACCATGATCCCTAAATCCATGCTGCCGGGGAAGATAAATTCTTGAGAAAAGTGTTTAAAAAAATGATGGAATCATCATTCATAATCCTAATTCATTCATTGGTAGTAACGACCATGATCCCTGAAGTAATGCTACCGAAGAAGATCAATTCATGAGAAAAATATTTTTAAAGATCATGGAATCAACATTCCTAATCCCAATTCATTCCTTAAAGGTGGTCGTATTGACCATGGGCACCACTTCGGCGTAGCCAACCTGGCTCTGATGGAGACGGTGGCGATGGACAAGGCTATCGACGTCGCCCTCGGATTGGTTGATACCGATGAGACCCTTGTCATGGTTACCTCCGACCACGCCCATACATTCAAGATGGCGGGCTACTCGGCTAGAGGAAACCCCATATTAGGTAAAGAAAAAATATATAAACAATGTAATGGGCTGTAGTAGCGTATCCATCCTAGAATAAAGTTTGCCCAACCCCTTTTTGAAGACTCAAGAGGAAAAGTCAATATTTAGGTTTATAGCGCCGTTGGCTGCTCTGCCCCCCCCCCCCCCCCACCTCAGCTGGAGGGCAGTGACGTAGACATATAATCGGGAAACGTCAACCCTCCCTCCCTGCGTTGTCTTTAATCTTTCTAATAATGTTGGTTCTATATCATACTAAAAATGAAAAACTAACTCTTTTTATTTCAATATTATTATAGACAAAATTCCTTATTGATTTCAGTCTATGCGACTAGAGCTGGCGCTAGGATGCAATACATAGTTGTAGAATTGGAAAACATGATGTTATTGTTTTATACTTTGTATATATTCCATCTTAACTTAGAGCCCTGTAGATCTCCCCCTACCTTTGTCTCCATCTCTGTCTCTTTCTATCTGTTAATGCCACCATTTCCGCTCTTCTATCTCTCTCTGTCTTTCTCGAATAAAAAAATAGTTCAAAATACTATGCCCCCACCCCATGACATATATTTCTTTCCCCTTTTTGACCTCCTTTTTTTTTCTCTTAAGGTGTCTCCAATTCTCCCTTTTCATCTCTGAATCTGAATTTGAAAATCATACGGATCTACATCCTTAGTGTAGATAATATTGAAAATGCTGTTGTGGCACATGAGCCTTGAAATCCTCGATATTTCAAATCTTAACTATATGGATGGTGATGACGAATTCCAGTCTGTAAATGTTTTCGGAAGGAATGAATATTTGAAGGAATATTTGTTGGGACTAATTTCAATAAGAGACTTATTGTGTGATCTTCGGTGTGAACGATTAACAGGGTACATGAACATGATAAAGCAAATCTCGCATTGGAGCAGAGAGTCTTATAACCCTTCATGAGATTTGAAAAAGGTATAGTTAATCTAGCAATCCTCCTCCCAGCAAGTGTAGCCTACTACATCCAAGATCTTTCAACATGGAATTAACACTACTTTACCTGCCGATTACCACCCCAAAAAATCTTCATATTTTCTGTATGAATTGTGTGACCAATTCTAGTGTGCTTTCTCCTGCAGGCAAGTCTGACGGACGGTCTACCGATTTGGGGGTCATACACCACAGTCGGCTACATGAACGGACCCGGTGCGATCATTACATCTCTCTCCTACGGACTTCTTGGACGGCGCCCTCCTGTGACGGATGATAGCATAGGTCTTGTAACTTTTTTTCCCACCGCATTTGACACAAGTCGCCAATGTCCGACCTATTTAATGAATTAAATGTATCTCAAAATATACCGTGATGAAATGAAAAATCAAATATTTGTTATTAATCTTTTGTTAATTGAAAAGCCAAAGTTTCCACACGAATAATGAGTGATGTCATGATTGTAATAAAATGATGAGCTTTTTTGTAGAATTTATATTTATTATTTTTCACATAATTATAGATCTCGATCCATGAAAGGAAATTACATTCCACTCAAGTCTTTATTGGGAAAACCAGCGGGAGAAGATGCATAATTTGACACCCCCTCCCCGGACACCCCAACCATGTTAAAAACCCACTCTTTGATTAAAAAAATAGAAGTTACTTAACTTTCACGGGATTTTTCATGGATACTTATGTCAAGAATAGCTTATAATTTATGCTTAACCTAATAAAAGTTTAATGGGGATTTAGGCATAGCTCCGAGAATATTTGACTGCACAATATACAATCTTCACAGGTAGATTAGCAAGGATGTCGGTCTTATTGCAATAGCTCTTATTGCAATAGCTCATCTCCCTCCCTCAAAATCAATTATTTTTTAAATATCCTAGACAGTTATGCTTTAAAAAAAGTTCGCATCTCAGCCCCCCTTCTATAAATTAAACAATCCTCCTCTTTCGTAACTACAGGAAGACCGTTCTATCTACCCCAGGCTGTCGTCCCGACGTTCCTTGAGACACACGGAGGTGACGATGTCGCCATCTTCGCCATCGGACCCATGTCCCATCTCGTACACGGCGTTCACGAGCAGAACTACGTGTCCCACGTGATGCAGAGGGCAGCTTGCATTGGCTACTACGCCGACAACTGCCAGCCCGTACAGGCGGCCGGCGATGACGGCGACTTCGGGATGCTCTCCGACGCGACTGCCCTTTGCGTGGATGCTAAGCTTGGCATTTTGCTTGTGCTTTCCGTCTTCCTGGCTTTGATCAAGATTGCTTAAAATCATTCGTCAACCCCACTGTATTCACACTATTTCTGTTAATTTGTAATAGGAGAATGATCGAGGCAACATGAGCATTCGAAAATAAGTCACTTGTTCTCCTGATTTCCATATAAAATATGTGAGCAACTGAAGAAGAAGAAAAAAAGGCTTCACTTTTCCAGCTAAGTTTTCGTACATACACTGAAGCCCATACAATTGGAATGATTATTTAAACCTCTTCATATAGTGATTGTAGGAATATGATTATTTTTCTCGATAGAACATTAAAAAGAATTTTTTTTAGTATGATATTCTCCGCATTTGTTACGATCCAATTCGAAGCATCTTTGGGGTGTTAATGTTAATTTACGTGTCTGTTCCCAACAAATAACGCTTTATTCGTAATAGTTAATTTTTTACATTTACTTTCCCATGTAATTCTCTATTTCTAAATCTTCAAGGAGAAAGAATATTGTATGATGCACGTTTAGAAAATATTCAACAATGTATTATTTTGTTTTCTTCTTCATTTCGAACGCAACTAACTTGCATTGTGACTTCAGCCTTCACCCAATATGTAAATTGTGTCCTAATTCATGCAGAGACCATTTAAACACTTTATTATCTTGCCTTCCTTGTTTCAACTGAAATATGTCTCCATATCAACCATTGTAATCAAACCTTATTTCCCTTTTTTTATCATGGTAGCCACCGGATAAAAAATATTTGTAAAATGCATAAAATATCTTAAGTCTAGTATTATTCTGTTTGATACAAAAAATAAAACTAATCTTGCATTTACTTTATTCATCAAGTTCCTTCATCTATGTCACAAATTTATTGCTATAAATTGTGTATGCATACTGATGAGGCTACCCTTGGTAAACAAGACATATTATTATTATATTATTATTGCTGTGAGGTTATTAGTATCAATATTACATTATAATTTCAGCCAATGTCTTCCATATGCTCCGCTTCAGTAAACTAATAATCATAAAATATTTACTTATCGAATGCAAATTAAACAATAAACATACTCTTTCGCTTTTTGGTCTCCATATCTGTTAAGTCTCATGCTGTTTTGGGTTGTTACGTGTTTTTCTTTGCATCTTTGTTTAAGGTAATGATATTTTTTTATTGAAAAACAGTGATACAAGACATACTTAGTCACCTCTCTTTTTTCAAAGCAAAAATTGCACCAGAACTACCTTGATCTGCCATTGTGAAATACACCACTATATATGAACATTATGAATCGTTATGATTCTTAACTATTCTTTGTAGTTCTTTCTTGTTCTGACAACTGTCCTTGTACATCGTTTGGATTCGCAGAGGTGCTACGATAATTTGGAGCAATTTTAAAAGTTCAAAAGCATGAATATTCCGAATCAGATATATCCGTATATAGTACACGGTGTGTGCAACAACAGTGTGAAAGGGACCTAAACGACAGGAATAAAACTCCTCCCGGCAGCTGTTCCATGCCAATCATCGACATAATATATAGTGGCCTAAACTTTTACGATTTCTAATTAGCGATTTTTCTGTAAAAGGAGCCGCCCTGCCGATAAAATTGTTAATAATAAACTACTTAAGAGCACATATTTTGTAAAGCGATTTTGCGAGGCGTCAATTACCGTGAACATAATATTTAACGCCTCCGTAAATGATATCCAGATAAACTGTTTAACGTGTAATGTTTACCACGTTTACACATCTCCTTCACATTTCAACTTCCCTTAGACAAAATCATCCGTTTTGCAATTGAAAAATCCCCTTTCTGCAATGCACAAGATTTTATCCCTTTGTGATACAGTTTTCTAAAACATATGTTAAGTTTGATTGTTCTTGAATTATGAATACACAGCTCAATAATTTGTTGGAAAACAAGGGATACAATTTCAACAACAAAATATTATAATCATTTTTTTAATGCATGACCTTTTTTTTGCTATGTTTTCTGCAGTCTTTGGACACGCCGTACTATTACCGTGCTATCAAATGGCGTTAATAATGACGCATTTAGAATTCATTTATTTTTCCTGGTTTTATTGCTTCCTATAATTGGTACGATCATTAGCGCCAAATCACCCTAAAGTGAGGACGAATAAAAATAGGTAACTTTACGCTCGACATATTTTCTGAGGTTCATTGCCCCCGAAACAGGCAATAAGACAGTGTGGCAGAATTATTAGCGAGGGCGTTGCTAAAGGAGCGGGGGTCAGGAATAATGACACCTACCCCTCTGCAGTCAAAGTTTCTGTTGGCAAATTTTAGTTTGAAATTTGCCACCCTTGTCTTTGTAATGTCCAGCTATTTAGCTTTAAACGATTTAAAAAAAATCAAGTGGAGGGAAAGGGAGGAGCTCTTATTTTGACATGTTTTGGTCATGACATTTATTTTGCTGAAGTGGATGATTAGCAGCCCCTTCGCCCCTAAAACCTTATATCCTGGATACGCCTTTCTGTTGAAGAAAAATATTCCGCTGTACTTTAAGAGGCCATAACATAGAAATTCCTCATTATGTTTATGCATTTTTCTTCCCCTGCCCCCGCCGTTTCCACCAAAAACCTGTCCTTCATCGCGGCAGACGAGAAGCGAATCGTTCGGAGCTTCTAATTCGGTTATCTAAAGAGAAGGGTGCGGCGTCGGAACGACTGAAAGGCACTGTGGGTCAGATAAATAATCGACGATGATCATCGACTTCATTTGCTAATTACTTGGTCTCCTGCGGCGATTCTTACGATTCGCCCATAGAGATTCGCCCCATCCGCACGCACGGTGAACCTCGACCGGTTTGGTTCAAGTTGCGAGCAGAGCGTACGCCATTTGTAGCCAGCGTACGCCATTTGTAGCCTGTGTTCGAGGAAATTCTAGCGTTTAGGTTCCAAAGGCTCATCTTTATATTGCCCAAACTTTTAGCGATGATGAACATTCGTGATATTTACATGGTTTATTTAGAGAAATGGATAAATATGCCTGCATCTTTATACAAGAGAGACCAGTTCCCATTAATGTGTTATCAAAGTAGGTCAGTCAATATATAATTTTTTGTCAGGTTTTCTGTCGAGAGCCAGCAGGGCACAACTTTGCAATAGAGTTAGCACATTTCTGTCTTTCAAACTAAAATATTTGAATCATGTTTGAACATGAAGATACTACATGTATATCAATACATCATGTAATGAAGAAAAAAACACACGAATACTGTGGTATCTCAAATATATTGTTTGTACAAAACGTATTGTCGAAATCTATTTTGTAAGCTAACATACGCTAACAACGCTACTCTCTAATTATAAAACTACAAAAATATTAAATAAATGATTACTGTGTTTATGTAGGCCTCTTTACCATTATCCTTCAGTGGCTGTTACCCCCGTTGTCATTATCTGTTATAGGTATGCTCTTAACACTCATTTACTTCGCTAACATATCTGCATTTTAAACTTTAGAGTTGTAAATCAAATCTCAAAGCCTCTCTAAAGTGTTGGGAGCCCCAAAAATTTCTATCATAATATGAAAGAGCATGTCATTATTTTAACACACAATTCTGCAAGGATTTTCAAAACAAATGTGTTTGAAGACGAATATTGATGAAAAAATACAAAACTGTGGTTTTCTGCGTACAACACAAAACCTAGACATCAATAGTCGTCTTCAAACACATTTGTTTTGGAAATCCTTGCAGAAGTGTGTGTTTGGGGGGGGGGGGCAAATTTTGGGCTCCCAACAGTTTAAGAGGGGCTTTAACTTTGACATGATAAACTTACTATTTTGATGACTCATTGAACTAAAATTAAAGTACAATGAACACTCGTCATTTTATGTCACATTCAGCACCCGGTTCAGAACTCATAAACATGTCTATGACAATGCATTTTTAACTATACAGACTTGAAGCTTTAACATTCTTCGTGAAGTAAATTAAAGATAATCAAGTCATTCAGTGACTGTTCAAGAAAATTGTTTATACTTCAGGATTCCAGCTGTATTAGTGTTTATCAAGTTTAGTCCAATTTTTTTGTTATTTTGTTAAAGGATTTTCGTATCAGTCTAAAACATAATTATCAGTGGCGTAACCTGGCCTAGTCGTCACTGAGGGGGATGTGGAGCGAAGCGACGGAGCGCGAAATTGGTTGGTAGGATATAAGGTCATGGTGTCGTCTCCTTATCATGAACCCCCCCCCCCCCACACACACACACACACACGGTCACACCCCTCTCTTTCTCTCTCCCCTCTCTCTCTCTCTCTCCCTTTCTTTCTCCGTCTCTGCTCTGTTACTCCCCACTCTCTTTCATTTTCAAGTTTCTTTTCTTTACTTTTCTTAGAGATTAAATTGAGATAGCTTAATTAACTTTAAATCCCCCCACTCTCTCTCTCACTTCCTCCCTCCTCTTTATTTTTGGTCCCCGTTACCCCCGTCTCTATCTCTCCTTTTCTCTCCCTCACTCTCACAATATTCCTCAACAGTTACTAGGCCTTCGCTCATCCCTTCTTAAAATTAAGCTCATCAATAATAAACGACTTGTCAATAGGCTAAGAGCCAGTGTCACGAACGAGCCGTTTAGGCCATGTGATTCGTTCCGCCGTAACCAATCGGTGGAATATTTACCCGCCTATTCGTTCGCTGATTCGATCCGCATCTCTACAACACGTCTATTGCACGCAATTTACATTATGTATAATGGTAAAACATCCCTAAAGTATGCACATTTACTCTTCTGCCCCGTCTTACAAAGAGTTGCGATTGATCCAAATCAATCGTAAGTCCTCCAATCAATCGCAAGATTGCAGTCTCCTATCTCTTATGTACATAGTTGCGATTGATATGAATCGCAAATAAGTTGCGATTGATATCAACTCTTTTTCAGACGGGGCCCTGATCTGCCTTTGCAGCCAATCAAACTTCTCCAAATCATCTACACCAACAAAGCGCGCACAACTGTCAATTTAAGATCATAATGCCAGTCATGGTGCTGCCCACCAATTTGCATCTCGTTTACCGCTCATTTGTTTAAAAAAACACATCGGACTTCTTGCGGCGTTAGTGACGTGCAGTCGTCAAAATGGCAAAAAGATGCATCTAAATTGCGTCGCTGTTTCCTGGATTTATGAGCCCAAACTTTCTGTAGCACAGCTACTATATAAATATACTCTACTGCGTTGTGATGAAAACAAAACTCACAACAGTACTACTTTACAGACTCACAATAAATAAATAAAGATATGAAAAAGCACCTGAAAACAAGTGTGTCTTAATTGAAAATTTGAAGACATCAACAAGTGGGGCTTTTCTTATGTCTAGTGGTAGGTTATTCAAACATTCTTCCATCTTTCTCCGACATAAAAACTAAAAATGTACGTCATTTTATTAGCAGAAGCCCTGAGCAAAGGCCGGATAGAATCGGCGGCCCGGGGACGATTTTGGTGGATATGTGAAAGCAGTCGATTCGATTTTTCGGAACCAGGATCGAATCTTCTGCGACACTGGCTGTCTTCTGACCGCGGCGGAACTCTACGCGACGCCATGCAATGCACATGAATTTAATATACCCTGTTAAATTCGTTCAGCCGAGTTCGTAATATGCGGCAAGCAGATTTTCACACAATTATTCCAATCATCGCTCGTAACTGCTCTCTGTGGAGCAATTAGCGAATGGAAAAAAGAGACGCTTTGATCTTCGCCGCGTTTGCAGATGAGGGAAGGAAATAGCTAGGGCGCGGTTCCCGTTTAAAGATCATCTACTAAGTATTTCATTTTTCCTCTTTTTCTTTAATGAGTGGTCTCCCCTAGCAACGAGTGATATTTGACGTCGCGTCTTATAACTGGATTTCTCTTCAATAATTGTTATTACATTGGCTTTGCAGTAGATGAAACTGACAATTAATGCCAAGCAGATATTCAATAGAGATGTTTGATTTATGTTATATTAATATAAAATATATACATAAAAACTGAAAACTAAGTCATAGAATGTTATATGGGGTGACGTACAATGTGTGTGTGTGTGTGTGCTTGTGTGTGTGTGTGTGTGTGTGTCATGGGCGTCAATCCTTACGTAATACCTATTGTTTAGGGGATGATTCATCCCCCTTGAACGATAGGTATTACGTAAGGATTGACGCCCATGCATGGTGTGTGTATGGTTGGATGCGTGTACTGAGTGGTTTAATTGGCTTTCTTGAACGCATATTCTAAGTCTTCTTAGAGGTCAACAAGAAATGTAATTTCCCTACAAGTATCTTAACGGCTCTCTAATCATGCTTAACAGGGAATCCCTTCCTTCTCTACGCCACAGTGGCAGCATTCACTTCAAGTACACTGACTGCAACGGGTTTCTATAAAATCATCTTGAGATGGGCTTGATTTAACATGGAGAACCTTACCAACGAATACGCAAATTATTCAAACACAACTGATAATATTGACAACCAACGCCTCTCTATTAAATGGCAGATAAACTTCTACATCATCGGTTATTCTACCAGCGCACTTCTCTCCATTCTTTTCAATTTCGCTAATATCGTGACCGTTCCGCGAGTTAAAAACTGTTTTGGTGATAATACTAAACTTTGTCTCATGTGTCTCGCAGTTGTTGATCTATTCACTGGGTTAATCTGCTCAACTTCAGGTGTCTTATTTGTACTTGTGCCTGTTCCTACTTTCGTCTACGACACTATTGTTGTTTTGTGCACAGCGTCTGTATGGCAATCAATGTTGATTTTGACGCTAGCATCCGTTGACCGGTATGTCGCGGTAACCCGACCGCTACGGTACTTCACGCTCGCTTCCCGTAATCGTATGATCGGTGCGTTAACCGCTGTGATAATAGTTCCTCTTCTTCTCTCCACTGGATCCTATCTGCAGAGCATACTGACCGGTGTTTGTTATCCTTTCGCTAGTATCTGCCTATCTCGTATCAAACCAGGTCACATCATCTATAACATCCTCCCGTTTACTGCTGTTGTTATCACCACATTCATGAACGCTCGGCTCGTGTGCATCTCACGTCGCCATGCACGTCAGATCGCCGCACAGGAAGCCGCGGTCAACGCCGGTAACATCGCATTACCGCTGCCGAGTGCAGCAGGAACGAAAGGACTTAAGACCATCCTTGTTGTCACCGGTGTTTTCTATCTAGCTTGGTTACCAAGCACCATCATCACCTTCCTAAACCCTATACCTAGTATCAATGTCCCTCTAGTTCTGATCGGTTTCGTGAGGTATGCTATTACTTCTAACAGCTGGTGGAATGCTTGCGTCTATTGCATCATGAATAAGTCATATCGCAACGTTCTTCTCAAGATGCTACGTAACTGCTTTGGTGCTTGTACCAGACCACGTGATGATATTCATGAGAATTTGCCGGCCTATCAATTACCCTACATCCCTCCTATGTAATAAACTTCATCATAAAAGTGACAATTTATCATTAACAACAAAAGTGACGGGGCGTCCTTTGCTGACGCAGGAATGCGTCTGCGACAGCTGGCGCTACCGTTGACAAGCCATGACATCGTGAGGGAGCTGAATGCAAAATGAGAAATGAACATTGCTTGGAATCGGGTGCACGCCCTGATTTTTCTTCAAGAACCCAAATGGAATGACTCCTCTTCTACAACGTGCATTCATTGTTGACGCAACTGAATTTTTTGATGAGAATTTAGCCTGTGACATATTTATTGATATCACACAACGTTTTGATCAATCTGCACCTGAAAATAATTACTAAGATCAAATTTTCCCTACCCCCGTCTCTCTACTCTACACACCCCCTTCTCTCTCTCTCTCTCTCTCTGTCTCTCTGTCTCTCTCTCTTCTCCCCCTCTCTCTTTCTCTCTCTCTCTCCCTCCCTCTCTCTTAATCTATCTCTTTCTCTCCCCTACTCATTCACTTATATATACCTTTAGGATACTACTTATTTATACATATTTTACTTTGTGATATATTTGCGATATATTTATTTGTATTTGTAGAATGTTGTAGAATTTTATTGACTCTTTGACCCCCTCTCGGGGTATAAGAGTACAAACAAGCATATAAGAATAAATAGCAATGCATGACCTATGAATACAATTCACATACATTATATATAGATAATGACACAAAGATACAAACGATAATTGGTGTATAGTGTATGAAAGTACAAACATGAACAATAAACCAACTAGTAAACACAAAGTATATATATACATGTACAATGTAGATAGTGACAATAATAAAAGGATAAGTATAATGCAGTCTATTTACAAGCTAAATATATAAATCAGAGTAATACTTTTGACAAACGAAGTACCTGTACGTAGCTATTCAAATAGTAGCTATTCAAATAAGTACTCAATTTTGTATCACCTGACATGAACCTATATGTTCTTGTTTAGGTGGTTCCTCTGCTTTGCATCTATGCCAGTTTACATGGAGTGTATTGGTTGATTGGTAATTAGTCGGTTCATTTGTTTTGTCTGACTGCTCAGAATGCATATGACTGTGTCCTGACTGAGAAACTTGGTTATCAGGATTAATGTCTTACCAACGGGCACTACCGCATCGACTTGGTTTCGAACCCGGGACTTTCCGGGTAAGAGACTACTGATCTACGACTGAGCCATTGCGCCCCCATTCCTTGTTCAATATTCATATGAAGACAAAAGTGTTCTTATGTCTATGGTTTTTAAAAGATTTGTGTAATAATTATATTTCCTCAATTAAATTTAGAAATTGGTTTCTGTGTTTATTAAGTGTTCAAACTAATGCTTTGTCTGATAAGGGTGTTCCATCCCAATTGTGTAAATATAAATGATTAAATAAATAAATGGAAGTAGAAAGCGAGACTTGACTCTGATATTTACTAGGTCTCCGTTGTAAGTATAAAGAACCTACATATTAAAGCACATTGGACGTATTACATGTAACGGTAGCAGTGGTTAGCCCATAGCAGCGCTATATCAACTTTATGCCATAACATGCAACTTTAGATATAACGACAAGTGCCTTTATTGTTTTGGTTTTGGTGGTTGTGTTTGGGGTGGTGGTTGGGGATGATAAAGGGAGAGGAGCGAACGAAAGACAAAGAAACAAAGAGAGTGCGAAGCGTTCGTTCGTGTCTCCTTAGATCAAGATTAAATCTTGTTCTTCGGAGGAGTAGTTGCTACAACCGGCCGTATCAGACACGTTGCCCCGGGGTGCGAGATAGGACTCTTGTAGCGTGCCCCCATTTAAAACAATTATACAATAACAATTAACATTACATTTATTTAAAAGTATGAAACTATTAAAATTACTCTCATGTTACGGGAAAAGATATTATATATATATATATATGTATTATGAATCAATTGATTTGGTCGATCCAGTTCGATGGCACAAACACGGCTACTGGACAGAGATCCTAATAATTACAGAGCTTGGTCTTGTTGCCCTGTTCGCCAGCAGTTTAAGGATATGGAATCCCGCGGCATATTACTCACAAGAGTTCTAACAGGCCAAGCTTATACAGAGCCTATAATAAGTAATGTTGTGCATGTACCACCCACCCGATCGATCAAAAACTCAAAACTCAGAACTGAATGAAATGGTAACCATCTAAAATGTCATAATTGTGATAAATATCTATAAGGATTTATCAAACAACAAAAATAAATAATATCATGTTAAAGAAAAGTGCGAAGCGAAAATGAGAGAGGGAAAGGCTATAGAGAGACGGAGAAATGTGATATATAGATTTAGATTTTAGATTTTATTTATTTCCGTTTCAAAACAAACAAAATATAAACAGACATAATATAATACAGTCAAATATAATATAAACAAAGTAAATTCAGTATTATGTAGAACAAAATTTAGTTGATAAGAAATATTGGGAAAAAACAGTACTAAACAATAGAAAAAAATGACCTTGATGAAGTAATTCAAAACGGAGGGGCTTGCTAAAAAAGCAGAGCTTGTATGAGGCAAGCCCCTGACTTAGTTACATGGATACGCTTAAATAATTATGGTCAAAAGCTAATACCAGTAAAACACACTAAAAGGGAATACACTAAAAGGGAATACAAAAAAAAAGAAAAAGTAAAAGTAAAAATAAAAGTAAGATAAATATAGTAACAGAGAGAGAGAGAGAAAGGGGAGAGAGCAAGAGAGAAATAGAGAGCGAGAGAAAGGCAGGAAGAAGGAGATGGGGACAGGAGGCAGGTACACCACCAGGTCGTTAGGCTTGTTTAGATTATTCTTAAAAAAGAAACAAAAAAGGAGGAATAACAAAAGGAAAGATTTGTTTTATCTTTCCGTAGGTTTAGATTTTTGAGCTTGGCTTGTTGGTGGGGAGTATTGGCTGATTAATGTTTTCCTAAGTTTACGTTTAAAATTGCTAAGACTAGGGGCTTCTTTTATATCGTTGGGAAGAGAATTCCAATAGGCACATCCAGCGAAGACAAATTATTATGTACACATGTATATGTATAAATATACATGTTGATAAACACTTGCTTTCAAATCCATAAAAGATGAATTGATATTTTCAAACAAAAGTTAATTATTGTGCATCAAGATGTGACTAGATGTAAAGTGCAATGGGTTGGAATACGATTTTCAAGATCCCCTCGAGTTAACGAGTTCATTAAAATGAATATGATGACATCTGTACCAAAGACTTAATATTTCCAAGGACCTAAGTAGCATCGTTGCTTTAAAGATTCTGACATGTGAAAAAAAAAAAACTCTTAAGATCGACTGCATGCTCATTTCATCAATGTGTTGTTTTGTTTGCTTTGATGTCTGATTTTACCGCAAACACTAACGGATACACAGCAAATTAAAATGAAATGTATCAATGTATTAATGTGATTAAACCACCATGTATGATCAAATCGGTATATTAAAGCATATTAAAGCATGCGCTAGAATAAAAAGAAACTCAAATTTTGTGAAAATGTTGTCATTTAAATTGTATGTTCTTTCAAATTTGACACTCAGTTTTTCATTTCTCAATTTTTGTTTATTGTGTGTAGCGCCCTCTGCAACAGAACTCAACTATCCCTGATGCTTGTAGATGGAGATTCTCACAGTGTCTGGAATATGCCTGAATATAGTGTTTAAAAATTGTTATAGCCCAAAGAAGCATTGCAAATTTAGTGTTTATACTAATGGATGTTTCTGCATGAGTTTAGTGTACAAATGAAACTAAAAGACTGAATAGGCATAAATTATTTAAGAATTTGAATAGCCCAACTTTTCTGTTTATATTAATCTAAAGATTTGGTCAGTTTAGGTAATGGAACAAACAAGCGTTTTCATCTGGGTCATAATTTATACAGTTTATCCAGAAATTTGTGAACACAGAGCAGTTACGTAGTAGTAGTAGTAGTAGTAGACTTTATTGGATAACTTGTTTAGCACAAGGCTAATCTCCCACAAGGTCCATTGCACATAAATAAAAAGCAGGTTGAATATACAACAGTTTAACACATACAATAGCATTAAACAATACATATGAAAATAGTTTACAACATACTGAAATGAATTATACATTGATTGATTACAATGAGATACATAATTGACATTTAGCTGATAAGAAATACATGCATATGATAAGAAAATTATAAACTATTTATTCATTTATTAATTAAGGAAACAGCATAACAAAATTATCACATATTTTTCCCCCAAAACGAAAAAAAAGCCAAAAAAAACTGTGTAAATTATAAAACACAAAAGTATATAATACAATAAGATGATAGGATTTATATAATAAAGATTCCGTTGTTCGAAAAAATATTAAATCAGAAGGCAATAACGAAATCACATATGCGTCTGGGTACATTTTGTGAATGATACCAAATTAAATAACATTTTTGAATTTAAAAATTATTAGATTGCAAATTCTGATGATAAGATGAAATGTGTTTTGTGTATAATGCCTCGTATAGCACTTCCGGGGGGCGGGGCGTTTGATCAAAGATGAGAATAGGATAACACGTCTTATCTATCTAGTTGTAGGGCATAGCAGTGTTGGTTGTTTTTATTGGCTGTCATACCATCTCTGATATGAACTTTTGAATGTTGATAAGGTCAGGGATAATCTGACATTCTCGGGTAAGCAGTTCCATTCTGCCGAGTAGCTGAAGCATTTCTCAAAAATGTTGAGGTGGTGGCCGGGGGGAAGGTACAATTTGCGAGAGGATGCACTTCTTGTGTTTCTACTATGTGTTTCATGTACATAATGAAATAGGTCTGCCATGTATGTTGGGGTTAGATCGTTCAGAGACTTATATACCATAGTTGATTTCCTGAATGCAATACGATCATTTATTGGCATCCATTTTAGTTGTTCAAAAAGTGGTTTCGAAGGAGATCTACATGGTTCATCGAATATCATTCTAGCGGTTCTTTTCTGCACCTTAAGCAGTTTGTCTGGATTTGAACTGCCCCATATGAAATTGCAGTATTCCAAGTTAGACAAGATGTGAGCATGACAGAAATTTATTCTGGCATCTGTTGGGAGAAGAGGTTTGATCTGCCTGAATTTAGCTAGGAGGAAGCATAGCAATCTATGAAGCTTGTTGACCTGTTTTGTATAGCTTAAATGTTGGTCTATCTCTACTCCTAGGAGTCTATGACTTGTAGTACTTTCAATCATCTGACCATTTATCTCTAGTTTCAAATCTTTAATGTCCAAGCGACGTAATTTCTGTTGGGTACTTAAAAGCATGCTCTTGATCATGACTTGTTTATCCTACCAACGTTCACACAACATAAATAGTATTACTCCCATAGCAACCACAGCAAGCATCACATCTAAAACTGTCCCTCTGACAAAAGAACAAAATTTACAGTATTTGGGATTAGTCTGCCGATCTACTATAGCATTAGGAACCGGCTTTTATTCAACGTTACTTTCAAAATACTTGTATCGTGAAATCGAAAATGTATTTCGAAAAATGTATAAATAACAATGTTTAAATGAACATCTGACATTTTAAACTTCGTTAAAATTAATCAAATCAATCCTGCCCTAACACTAACTTAGCTAGTAAATTAAAAAAAAAAAGAGAGATACAACTATGGAAGTGTAAAGCTGTGGAAAGCCTTTATAGCTATATAACCTGTCACTACCAGAAGATTATACATATAAGTTTGAAAACTTTAGGTTGCTCCCTTTTGGAATATTACTATTTACAGGTAAAATTCATGTTTTTAAAGAAAACAAATGATAAGTACCCCTTCACCTAAATCTGTTATTTTTTAAAAACGTGCTCTTTTCCTTCTGATAAGTGCCCCCCTTTACCCTTTAAAATAATATCCCCTTCCTCTTGTTATAAATGCTCCGTTTTACCTCTGATAAATGTCCCTTTTAAAATCTGCGAGTTTCCCTTTTTCCTTTTAAATAATAGCCTAGTCTCTTCTCTTAATGCCCTTTCTCATCTCTTATAAATGCCCCATTACAATTTGGTAGGTGCCCCTTATGGTTATTTTATATTAGCCATTTCCTCTTGTCATAATTGTCCGTTTTCACCTCTGATAATAGCGCCTATAAAATCTGATTTGCTCTCTCGAAAATGTATATTCAGGTCATCAAACCTCACTGCAAAGTATGATGCTTAAGCAGTATCTTTGACCATGTAAAGGGAGAAACAAATATTGAAATCGTCCCTGATAATGTTTTAATCACAACGTAGGGGTGTATATATTTATGGCAAAAAAAGAAGATATTTTTGATTTGAGATTTCCCTTTGTAGGTGCCCTTTCCCCCAGAAATTGTCCCCCCCCCCATGTCGGAAGACGCTCCGTAGCCTCTGATATGTATATGTTATTTATGGATTGTTGATATTAATTACCTTTTCCATCAGTCAGTGGACATTTTGCTTGCTATAAGTTTGTTTCAGCCATCTGTCAGCAAAATTTCTTTGCGAAACCCGTAACCGGAGTATTGTGAAGCTTTTCGGTGATATTTTGAGGACCCTTTTCTCGATGTGTCGGGATGTGTGTGTGTTTGTGTGTTAGTGGACGGGCGTGTGTGGATGTGTGTATGTGTGCTGGAGGGGATGTGTAGAAAATTATCAGTAAATTTCTCGCTGAATTTGTGAAAGGTAGAGCTTGTATTTATGGAGATGTTCAGAGGTTAGTGCCAGGTTTTCTTGCAAATCGTATAAAGATAGGCATCCATGATGTAACCATGGTGACATCAGGGTCTCCTCCTCCTAGGATTGACATGATGCTGCAGAATAAAAAGACAAATTGTCATGACAACGCCTCAATCACCGCCAATGTGAATAATGAACACATGAACCATGTGTCCCCCATTTAAATATGTCCGAAATCGGCACACTCCAAACAAATATTCTGCCCATTTCAAATAATAAATATTATAAGAATGTTTTGATGTAGCATTTACAATCAAAATGTTATTAAAACAACCCCACCAAACACCTTTATGCTTTTCCACAAAAGGACTTTCATTCATGTGTAACATTCAGGCCTACTAGCAATAAAACAGTTTCGTTTGAGTAATAATAGTTATAGTAAAATAATTGTTTCATGAAAATCACTTGGACAACCAACTCAAGTATCCTCCGGACAACTATCACCACAGGATCACTTTCCCGCAGAGCGATTATCCTGTTTTCAATACGCATGGCATAGTGTGCAGGCAAAAACCCTTGTCAATCGTTGTGGGTAACCATGTCTGCACTATGAGACTACCATAGGCTCTGTATTTTAGCAGCTCCTGACACAGCCAGAAACTGACGTATCTAGGCTCTGCCCAAGGCTGTATATATTGTGGTGGCAGACTAAGCATGACAAGTGGTTAGTTGTCAGGATGGTATTGTCCTCCGAGTTGTTATCTATTCAGCAAACACAGACTATAATTATTGGACACCTTACCACATTTTATAAAGCCTTTAGAAGAGCCTATATATGTTAGTTTCTGCTATGTCAGGTGCGGAAAAAGTGCAGAGCATAATTGTAGTCTCATAGTTCAGACACTGTTATGCAGAACGACCGACAAGCGTCTGTCCCACCAAACTACACGTAGTTGTTGCCCGGGAGGCGTCACTTTTTTCTGCGGCACAGATTGGGGCTTTAAACAAACAAAAAAGGTCTTGATTTAACCCTAACCCTAACCCTAACCCTAAACATTCCCATAGGCTCAACACGCACCTAACCCCAATCTGTGCCGCAGAAAAAAATAACGCGCCCGGGAGGAGTAGTCAGTGCAAGCAGTAAATATCTTATAAATTGTTAATCTGTCTCTGACATGATACTCGTCATGATTTCTTATTCGTCTCACACATACCTGTTTTGGAAGTCCATAAAGTAGGATGTACCCGGGTTGTCCTTCATGAAATTGATAGCGGCAGCGAATGTTTTATAACACTCGATGAACTCGGTCACAGAACCATTATATCGTATGTCAATATCCACCCTGCGCAGTAAGATAATGAGAGGGAGAGAGAGAGAGAGAGAGAGAGAGAAGGGGGGGGGGCAAAGAGAGAGAGGGGGATACAGAGATAGAGAGAGACAGAGAGAGAGAGGGAGACAAAGAGAGAGACAGAGAGACAGAGAGAGAGACATAATAATAATGATAATAATAAGATATTTCTATACCGCAAATTTCACAATGCCTCTTAAAGGCTAAGCGGTTTGGAAGGAAAATAGTTGATAAGTAAAAGAAACAGAATTAGCATTACAAATGACATCAATTCAATTAGCATTACAAATTTGCAAATAAACATAATACATGTTCACAATTACAAATCACTAACTACCAAAATACCAATAGTTCAAAAATTATTAGTACTATCTAACGTTAATCTACAAAATATAAAAGGCAAAAGTTTAGGGGGCTATTCGTGTTTTTAGCATTGTTTTTAGCATTTATTTAAAGAACTAGCGTTGCAATTTGAAGAGGGAGATCGTTCCAAGGAAATGTAGCTGCATAAACGAAAAAACATTGACCGCATTGTTTGTTATGAAATAGTGTGAGACCGAGAGAGGAGAGATTGAGAGGAGAGATTGAGAGGAGAGATTGAGAGGAGAGATTGAGAGGAGAGATTGAGAGGCAGATCGCAAAGTCCGGACAGGAGTGTATCGAGAAAGGAGTTGTAAGTTGTAAGTGATGCGAGAAGTGATAGGAAACCAGTGAAGTTTTTGAAGAATAGGGGTAATGTGAGAAGCCCAAGAAACACAAGAAACAAGAGTTTCATAATCACTAATTTAGGTTTACATCAACGCTGGGTTGTGTTATTCCTCCCATATGATTGTGTTCTTTACCTTTTTTGGTCAGCAAACGGCAGTTGTAGAGTGGTGTATTTCTCCTTCATATGCTGATAGCCAACTGGTGTGCTAGCCTTCAGATCTCGGTTGTTCGTCTGCATACAGAGATGCATGGATCCAATCATGAAATCATAATCATGTAAAACATAGCTGATTAGAAAGCAGCAATGATAATTTTCGGGGGAAAGGGGTTACCGATTGTAATAAAGTTTTTAAGGATTAAATAGCTTTTCACAACTTACATAAAGTGTTCTAAAATACAAGATATTCTCCATGCATTTTATCGTACTTTGTTCTAAAAATTATCCATTTACATAAAATCGAAAAGATTAAATTTCTTGAAATGTAAACATTGCTCGCAAACAGCGCTCAAAATACACGGGGGGCAGTGGGCGATTCGCCCCCGTGAGCTACAAAATCGCCCCCGTCAGGTTGCTCACAGGGGCGATTGCAAAATTAAAAATCGCCCCGGTGGAATTATAAAATAAAGATAATCTTTTCTGTTATAACTTTAACACAATATTGAGTTTCAATTTTCAAACCTTAAACCAATGAAATGGAACTAAGATTAGGGTGAAGATTTCTCGTTTTATGAGTAGGCCTATTATTACGGATTCAGCTCGCAGTGCAGTGCCGTTAGTAGCGGTGCGTGTGCACACTGCCGCGTCATGTCTGCTGGAGCTGGAGGCGATCGGGCAAGGGCAGAAACATGGTCATGGCCTGGAGAAGTTTTTCGTTGTCAGCAAATAATGAACCTCGACCAGTAAATCAATATTAGGGACTTTTAGATTTGCACGATGAGAACGTGGACTGCAACGTGTGACCTCCTTTTAAGGCACTGCCAGTGCTTAAAAGGACGTCACATGTGATTGCCAGTGCCTTAAAAGGACGTAACACGTCCACGTCCACGCAAATCTAAAAGTCCCTTTTGAGGAGAAGAGGAAGACCAAAATGTCGTGGAATCAGAGGCGGCGATTTCTGTTAATGACCGGGGGGGACGAAATGCGATTTTTTTTTTTTTTTACGAGGATGTTATGCGAGGGAGCGTAGCGACCGAGCGAGATTTTTTTTGCAATTTTATTAGTCTAAACGCTGCACTCTTGGGCCTTCCAGAGCCTAAAAGTGTGTTGCAGTCATTATTCAGTATATGCTATATAATGTGGGGTTGTTTAGCTGTATGGTTAGTACTCAAATGAAGACACATAGAGAAACATCAGAGTTAGGTTGCATTCCAGCATGCCTGGTTATATTGTGTATAGAAGAGCCCATACACCACAGTGTACATTAACTGTGTGTATGTGTGTATAGCACGTAGCATTGAGTCAATGTATAAGATCACATATTACATGCTATACAATTTATTTTGCACTTTTTCAAATTTCCAGGGGGGACGATCCCCCCCTAAAAAAAATAAGGGGGGGGGGGGGACGTGTCCCCCCCCCGTCCCCCCCCCCGGGATCGCCGCCCCTGCGTGGAATGATATGGTAACATGGGCAGATCTACGGCAGGGGGGGGGGGGGGGGGGGTTGGGCTGCCAAGTGGAAATGTGATATTAAAGCGGGGGGAGGGGGATTCTAGAGAGGATGACTACTAATCTATTTTATTTTTTTCAGGGGGCGGGGCGAAGTGAAGCGCCGTTTTAGCATGACTTTCTTTTTAACTCTTACTTTCACCTATCTCAGATAACCCTAAGTTTTTGGTTGCTGCCTTATATGTAGTTGATAATGCATGATTAAAATTAAGAGAGAGAGAGAGAGAGAGAGAGAGAGAACCACCATCATTTGCAATGGTTCAGGGTTCGTGTAATGTACATTTGAAACCATTTCTTAGCATCTCAACCCTAAAAAAATAGCAAAACTGTTTTTGAGGAAAAGCATTATACTGAATTAAATAAAGAATAATAGCTTCACATTGGATCATACTAATACTGATACGGGCTAAAGACAATGTGGTATTTGTATAGAGGTATTCCAAAATGACATTCTGATAATCAACATTTGTTCTGGTATCATATGTATATACGCATAATACAACTGATCTTTATGATTTTTTAACGTGACATAGCGTCTTCTCCCTCTGCAAACAAAACAGAAAACAAGGTTATTTAATAAAAGGACCATGCGACAAATAATCATTGTGATTCAAATTGATGCAAGGATTTTTTTTGAATTAGTAATGCTTTTCACCAGAATCTTCTTTGTAAAAACGACTTTTACAAATCTCAGCCATGCAATTCTGCCATTGTGCTGTAAGATCACTTTGAGATTAGGAGAAGTGTATTATGTAATGGGCATTTTAAATTCTTGCTACCCCAAATAGCGATTCTGCCGAGATCCGGGGAAAATCCTGAAAACGCGCATTGCATTATGGGATAGCTTTTCGACATTACAGCTTCCTGTGCAGGCGCTATATTACTAGGCGCGATAGCGCAAACGTAAAACGCCGTCGCCACACAACGTGTATGCACCGAATATGTCGTCTGCTCGGTCTTGTTTTTTTTTCGCAAATATTTCAACGTTTATTTGAACATTTCATTCGTTGTTTTTTGCGTCTTTTGACATCAGTGACGATGGTTTTCTTTTGTGAGGCTGCACAGTGCTGGGCTCATGATTCCAAGCGTAAGAACCCTGAAAAATGGGGGTGGATGAAGGCCGTGACTTGGGTGAAATTTCCCACCGAAGCTGGAACACGAGCGACATGGCTGCGCTTGATTCGCCGCAAGGACAAAGTGAATTTGACCAAAAAATCGCGGCTTTGTTCGAGACATTTCGATAAGGAGCAGATTGATCCAGATGGTTATGCCAAAGGCTATCCCAAATACTTTTTCTGGAATAATTTTGGTCTCATTGGAGAACACAGGCGCTAGCGCCAGCGGGATGGGACTCTATACCGGAAGTTGTAGTGACGACCCGAGAGAGTGAAAATTACCTCGTCTCGCGAATTTCGAGATTTTCGTACCTATTTAGGGTAGCGAGAATTGAATGGAACGTCTCAACTCAGTAAGCATGGCTGAGATTTGTAAAAGTTGTTTTTACAAAGAAGATTCGGGTGAATAGCAATGCTTATTCAAACAAATATTCGCATCAATTTGAATCACAATCATTATTAAATTTTGTCGCTTAATCCCTTTTAATGACCATGTTTTCTTTTTCGTTTGCAAGGGGAGAAGAAGATATGTCACGTTAAAGACGTCATAAAAATCAGTGTTTTATGCGTATATATTATATACACAGGCCAGTAACAGCTATTTTGCTTGTAAATTTGTAAGAGGGAAAATGCTGATTGAAATGATAATGATGAAATAGCAAATAATTGAGGAGTATCATAGGTACCAATTCAATGGATATTTGTATAAAAAATAGCCCCCGTCAGTACTAAAAGAGCCCCTGTGAGAAGGCTCACGGGGGCTCTTTTTTCGGGGGAAGAGCCCCCGTGGACAAACAATTAATTTGAGCCCTGCTCGGAAAGGAAGTAAAAATGTCAGCTTGTGGAGCAATCGTCATAGACTCACATAGTCAAGATATGAGTCGATGCAATCATTCAGTTTCTTCATGATGACGTCATCAGGATGATCGATGTAAATGATGTCGAAAGCTAAGACAGCCAGGCATCCGTTAGGTTTGAGGACGCGATTGACTTCCTTCCTGAACTCAGTCCAGTCGAAGTAATGACTAGCGGTGGCTGATGTAATGAGATCCACCGAGGAACCTGGCGTTGGTAAATCCTCAGCTCTACCAACACTTTAAAAGACAAATTAAAAAGGAAAATTTATCTTTGTCATATTTTCAATGTATGTCATAATGCTCGTCTTCCTTGGACAGAGTTATCAGCTGTTATAATATTATTTAGGAATAACTTTGCGGTCTGTTCCAATGAATCATGGACTTGGATAGATTTGTTGGGCGCAACCTCCGGATTATTAACAATATCTTCAGACAAGCATAATGACACGATGAACCCTCCTTATCAACAGGTCGACAAAGATAGTGTTGATAACTTTGAATTCAAGATGTTCACAACGCTAGAGCTATCGAATAGAAGGTGCTGAATGTTGTACCGACTACAGGCTCTCCGCAAAACCCTACCAAAAGTATTGTCCGGCACAACGATCAATTTGAACAAACTTTCATATCTAAAAATCCAAGGGCCTAAAAGGATCAATTCTCCCACCAATGGTCCTATTCTTCCACCAAAGAACTAATCCCTCCACCGAAGGACCGATTCTAAAACCAAAAGACTAATCCTTTTACCAAAAGACCGACCCCTCCTTCAAAGGACAACTCCTAAAATCAAAGGACCAGTTCCTCTACCAAAGGACCAATCCCTCCACCAAAGGACCAATCCCTCCACCAAAGGACCAATCCCTCCACCAAAGGACCAATCCCTCTACCAAAAGGACCAATCCCTCTACCAAAAGGACCAATCCCTCTACCAAAAGGACCAATCACTCCACCAAAGGACCAATCCCTCTACCAAAGGACCAATCCCTCTACCAAAGGACCAATCCCTCTACCAAAAGGACCAATCCCTCTACCAAAGGACCAATCCCTCCACCAAAGGACCAATCCCTCCACCAAAGGACCAATCCCTCTACCAAAAGGACCAATCACTCCACTAAAGGACCAATCCCTCTACCAAAGGACCAATTCCTCTACCAAAGGACCAATCCCTCTACCAAAAGGACCAATCACTCTACCAAAAGGACCAATCCCTCCACCAAAGGACCAATCCCTCCACCAAAGGACCAATCCCTCTACCAAAAGGACCATTTACTACACTAAAGGACCAATCCCTCTACCAAAGGACCAATTCCTCCACCAAAGGACCAATCCCTCCACCAAAGGACCAATCCCTCTACCAAAGGACCAATCCCTCTACCAAAGGACCAATCCCTCTACCAAAGGACCAATCCTTCCACCAAAGGACCAATCCCTCCACCAAAGGACCAATCCCTCCTCCTATAGTTCCAAATAATTTCTAGATGGAAATGACGTTTCTTTGACAACTAGAGTGGAACCAGACTAAAGAAAGTTCTTGGACCGTAAAGTGAGAGAACGACAAAACTGATACTCTGACATTCCTGAGAGATTTGTAAACTCATGGAGCAGCTACTGTTTCTTAAGGAACAAAAAGGGCATATTTAAAAAAAAAATAATCATTAAATCTTCATCCATTATTACATGATTATTTGGACGAATCAGGCAATCTAATGCACACCCTCACCAACGGGAGGTATTTATTCTACATGTATAGCCTTTCTCGTTAACGCTGCCTACATTTTTGTTCATTTCATTTCATTCTTCAGTTTAAAAAAACATGCAAACATTGAAATATATACAAAGTATTTCAAGGAAAATACATCGTGCATTAAATGAATTCATATAAGATAAAAAAAAAATAACGGGACCATCGGGATTGAGAGGTTAATGGTCCCGATAATTGTCAAGTTATAACATTAATAGGGACTTTTAGATTGAGTGGACGAGAACGGCGCGGACGTCCACTGATCATGCGTGTCTATGGCAAGCCGTTTTTAATATTTATTCCCGTCTTGATATCACGAATTCAATTTTTGATATCAAGAAATGATTTTCTGTTGTAAAGCAATTGTAATTATTTATATCAAGAAATGATGTTCTGTTGTAAAGCAATGGTAATTCTTGATATCAAGAAATCGGAATAAATGTTAAAACGGCTTGCCATAGACACACATGATCAGTGGATGTTCGCGCCGTTCTCGTTCACATAAGTCCCTAATATTTCGGCTGGAGATGAATGAAAATAGGTATAAAAAAGGTGTTGGAGGTATTGAATAAGAAACTTAAATTGAAAACAAAAGAAAATGATAAATGATTATAACCTATTGATAAAATGGTAACAAGTATAATTTATCTTACCTGAAAGATATATTCTTTTGATTTTGAGCCGTCTTTGCTACATCTATCTGCGCAGAACTCACATCAACTCCTAAAACCTCATCAAAGTAAGGAGCCAATGACCGTGTAAGCTGACCAGTACCACAACCGACATCAAGGGCCATCTGAAATGGTTTCGCTTTCTGTAGAAATAAGATAATTAGTGGGGGCTGTTAGGGATATTTTGGTGCAGATTTTGGCGCTCTCTGGGACTGCCATATTGGGCAAATCCAACGTAGCCGCCATCTGAGTTAAAGGTCAAGCGTAGTTCCAAAATGAAAAGCGCTTGTATGATAATAGTTTATATATTTATAGGGTTTTGGGGGTCAGAGAATCTGATTATAATGTTCTTTCATTGATTTCAGATGTCCTTGGGGCTGACATACTGGTCATATTGGTCAAATCCAAAATGGCCGCCATCTGAGTTACAGGTCAAGTGTAGTTTCGAAAGGAAATGGGCTAGTATGATAAAAGTTTATCCATTTACGGGGGTTTTCGGGGCCAGAGAATCTGATTATGATGTTCTTTCATCGATTTGAGATCTCCTCGGGTCATACTGGTAATATTGTTCACATTCAAAATAGCCGCCATCTGAGTTACAGGTCAAGTGTAGTTACGAAAGGAAACGGGCTAGTACTATGATACAAATTGGATTTATGGAGTTTTCGGGGTCATAGAATCTGAATATTATGTTCTTTTACCAATTTGAGGTCTCCTTGGGGCTGTCATGCTGGTCATATTGGTCAAATCAAAAATCCAAAATTGCTGCCACCTTTGAGTAAAAGGTCAAGTGTAGTTCCAAAAGGAAAAGGGCTAGTATGATAACAGTTTATATAGTAAGGGGGTTTTCGGGGTCAGAGAATCTGATTATGACGTTGCTTGTATCAATTACAGGTCTCCTCGGGGCTGTCATGCTGGTCATATTGGCTAAATAAAAAGATGCCGCCATCCGAGGTAAAGGTCAAGCGTAGTTTCAAAAGGAAAAGGACTAGTATGATAAAGTTGATGAATTCATGGGGTTTTCGGGGTCGGATAATCTGATTATGATGTTCTTTTATCAATAAGCGAGTTCGTAATTGCACATTGCGCATGCGCCGAAATCGGGAACGCACTTTTCCAAAGGTCACATGAGCATAAAGACAGCTGAGAGAGGAACTGTAATTTATTTGTCCCATTAATTGTCCCATAGGAGGGGACTTACACAGTGGCGGATCCACCCGGCGGCAAGAGGGGGGGGGGGGGAAGGCTAATTCGTGAGAAAATATTTAGCGCCGACTCAGCCAGCCGGTGAATAAAGCAATTTTTAAAAATTAATTTATTATTTTATTATTATTGTTATTATTATTGCCTGTGGGGGAGGGGGAGCGGGCCCGTCGCCCCCCCCCGTGGATCCGCGCCTACTCTTGTACACGTCATGTGATTCCTGACTGAACTTAATGTTTATAATTATGATTGTAGCATGAGCTAAGTCCAGCATTTTGTGTGCAAATATATGTTAAAAAGAGAGTGCCATCGCTGAAATTTATTCACGGTTGCAGTCTGAGCATGAGCAGATAAAGGTCATTGCAGAACAAATTTTGAACACACGCAGACGAAATACTGGATACGTGCTCATGAAAGTTATGTAACATTATTCATTCATGCCCATTCAGTGCAATCCATGGTACACAGGTGGAGGTATTCTTTGAAAAGGGGGAACAAAGGCTATTTATATAGCACATCCATCACTATAGGAGTGATTTTTTTCAAAACGTACAATTTGGGACCTCTTCATGTTTTGAAGATCTGTGGATACTCGGGGTCATAGCAGTAAGGTGCTAACCGTGAACTGGTCTATTGATCACGTAGACATTTTAAGTTTCTCTTCGAATTCTGCGATTTTGTAAGAGCTATGGTACTTTTGTTTTTAGCGCTCCTAAATAAGCTATGATATCAGTAGTCGTAATAATAGCGTTTCAAAGTTTAAAAATTCAAGCAAAATTGTCTAGGTTAGTGCAAATATCAAAATACTTCTTTATTATTCATCGATTATTTTTAATGATTCTTAATGATTAATTTAATGTAATAGATCATTGAGTTTTAAATGGGGTCAAATTTGACTTGTTACATAACAATGTAAAAGAGAAGGAGAGGTTTTCTCTAAAATGAAATGAAAGGAATCTTGAAAGTAAAATAGCCCTTTCATTTCATTTTTTGAAATAAACTCTAATCCATCCCTTGATATTTAATTGATCATCAACAGAAACAAAATGCTAGGCCACGCACTTTTCGAAGCGTGACCAAGATTCAAAGTATGCTTAAATGGGGGCATTGAAGTATGTAGAAAAAACAGGATTAAGATCCCATGCAACGCTTCGAAATGTAAAAGAAGAATAAGAAAAATAAAGTTGAGATTCGATCTTTATGTCTAGACGTTGCATTATGCAATTCGTATTGGTATTATAAGCCATCTCAGAGTGATTATAGACGTTATTTTTAAGCTGTCCGGGTTTTTGAAGATAATGCTTCAAAACAAATCGAACAAGCTGTTTAATTCTTTTGGATCTTCTGGATCGCCACCCCTGCGTGGAATGATATGATAACATGGGCAGATCTACGGCGGGGGGGGGGGGGGGGGGGGTAGGGGATTTAACCCCCCCCCCCCGGCCCCCTTGGGCTGCCAAGTGAAAATGTGATATTAAAGCGGGGGGAGGGGGATTCTGGAGAGGAGGACTACTAATCTATTTTATTTTTTTCAGGGGGCGGGGGAAGTGAAGCGCCGTTTTAGCATGACTTTCTTTTTAACTCTTACTTTCACCTATCTCAGATAACCCTAAGTTTTTGGTTGCTGCTTTATATGTAGTTGATAATGCATGATTAAAATAAAGAGAGAGAGAGAGAGAGAACCACCATCATTTTGCAATGGTTCAGGGTTCGTGTAATGTACATTTGAAACCATTTCTTAGCGTCTCAACCCTAAAAAAATAGCAAAACTATTTTTGAGGAAAAGCATTATACTGAATTAAATAGAGAATAATAGCTTTATATTGGATCATACTAATACTAATACGGGCTAAAGACAATGTGGTATTTGTATAGAGGTATTCCAAAATGACATTCTGATAATCAACATTTGTTCTGGTATCATATGTATATACGCATAATACAACTGATCTTTATGATTTCTTTACGTGACATAGCTTCTTCTCCCTCTGCAAACAAGACAGAAAACAAGGTTATTTAATAAAAGGACCATGCGACAAATAATCATTGTGATTCATATTGATGCAAGGATTTTTTTGAATATGCAATGCTTTTCACCAGAATCTTCTTTGTAAAAACGACTTTTACAAATCTCAGCCATGCAATTCTGCCATTGTGCTGTAAGATCACTTTGAGATTAGGAGAAGTGTATTATGTAATGGGTATTTTAAATTGAATGGAACGTCTCAACTCAGTAAGCATGGCTGAGATTTGTAAAAGTTGTTTTTACAAAAATGATTCGGGTGAATAATAGTGCTTATTCAAACAAATATTCGCATCAATTTGAATCACAATCATTATTTGTCGCTTAATCCCTTTTAATGACCATGTTTTCGTTTTCGTTTGCAAGGGGAGAAGAAGATATGTCACGTTAAAGACATCATAAAGATCAGTGTTGTATGCGTATATATTATATACACAGGCCAGTAACAGCTATGTAGCTTGTTAATTTGTAAGAGGGAAAATGCTGATTGAAATGATAATGATGAAATAGCAAATAATTGAGGAGTATCATAGGTACCAATTCAATGGATATTTGTATAAAAAAGAGCCCCCGTCAGTAATAAAAGAGCCCCCGTGAGAAGGCTTACGGGGGCTCTTTTTTCGGAGGAAGAGCCCCCGTGCCTCAATACATATTATTTCATTCACCTGCAAAGAATAATAGTATTTCAATAGACAGAAACCGAACTGCATACATTAGTTGTTGCCAGGTTGGACAAACATTGTGGCTTGACCTACCTAGCAACACTTAATATATGCAGTTTGCATTCTGACTATTGAAATACTATTATTCTTATCAGGTGAATGAAATAACTTGTATTGAGGCACTTCACAAAGACTTATGCATTAGATTTGGTAACATTACGAAAATGGCCTATTAACATTCGATCGTGAAATAAACATTCCAAATACATTCATGTATACACACTACGAACATGACTTACAAAGAAAGCGGACAAAATATACAGTTCCTCAGGTAGACATAGGAACATCCCTTCACTGCTATTATGTAAAAATGTGTAGAACAGTGTCACATGCATATTCACTTTTTACATAATAGCAGTGAAGGGATGTTCCTTTATCTACCTGAGGAACTGTATATTTTGTCCGCTTTCTTTGTCAGTCACGTTCATAGTGACACATGTTTTATAATCATAACATTACTTTAGGTAAAGTGACATCGTCCGAGCGTTCTTAAACGCGCCGAATAGGGCGCACAAATAGTGTATACAGGCGCGGATCCAGGATTTTCCAATAGGGGGGGGGGGGGGGGGGGGGCCGGAAATTCGAAATTCGCGCAGACCGTTATTTAAACTTACCAATACTGACAAGGTCATATTAGAAGCACTGTAATTTAATAGTGTACTGGTACCTACAAGCGGGCACAATTATTTTGGAAAGGGGACATGCTCACGTCACATCTCTTGTCCGATATCAACATTCCCCGTTTTCAAGTTATGCTCGCGCGCAATTTTTTTGACATTTCCATCAGTGGGGGCTGAAGCCTCTTGCCCCAATATCTATTTCCTGGTTTAATAATATGGCGAGTGAGCGGAAATTTGAGCTTATGTATGTTGTGAAAAGTGTTAATTGTCACCAAAATATACGAGATAAGATATAACAAATGCATGTTGGTAATTTTTTAATTTTCGGGGAAAGAGAGGCTGCAACCCCATCCCGCATTAACTGCAGGTGTTTTGAAATCAAATCAGACTCCCCAAAAAAGTATTAACCAATACGCACGAATCCTGTTTCAAAAATCCAAAAAATGTCAGCTTCAGAGGGGGGCACATCACCCCTCAGACTCCCTCTAAAAGTATTAACCGAATCGCACGAATCCAGGTAAAAAAAAAAAATCAGCTTCAGAGCTAGAGAGAAACCCCCCCCCCCACACACACACACACAGACACCCCCTGTGCACGCAAGCGTGAAATTAACGCTGGCGCTAATGCGTAAGCAGGGGCGGCGGAGCTATTTCCAAAGTGGAAAGCACCAACAAAAAAGGGCACCTACAAAGCGAAATCTCAAAGCGAAAATATACATTTTTTTAGACATTGGTATATACCCTTTCATTGTGATTCCATTATCAGGGACGATTTCAATATTTGTTTTTCTTTATATATCATACAAGATATTGCTTAAGCATCACACTTTCGGCTGGGTGTGATTGTCTGAATATTCATTTGCGAGCGAGCAAAGCGAGCGAGAAAAAATGTAAGATCTGTGAGGTCGCAGAGTGAAAAATTACATCTTATAAAGAGGAAAAAACCAAATCGTGATGGGGTTATAAGCATCACGGAAGACTGAAAAAACATTTGTTTTAAAGTGACATATTGTATCATCTATAAATGCGAGCGAGCGAGCGACCTTTTTAGGGGAAATTACTCTTAGTCGCTTTAAATTAGGTGCAAGACTAATGATGAGCAGGTTAGGGGCACGTGCCCCCCCCCCCGTGCCTACATTTATTAGAAAAGAAAAGGAGCATGTGTCAAGGTACAAAGAGTAATTATCAAAGGTTCAAACGGGGCACTTCTTACACCTGAAAGGAGGCACTCACCAGAAATGAGATAGGGCACTTATGAGTATGGGAAATGGGCATTTGTTGACGGAAAAGGGGCATCCATCAGAAATTGATTTATCAGAGGTGAAAAGGGGCATTTATGAAAAGGGGATAGGTCCCTTATTAGAAAGGAAAAGGGGCACGATTCAAAATAAAAGGGCAGTTAGCAAAGGTGAAAATGGGCACCCATCATAGATGAAAAGAGTACTTATCAGGAGGGGAAGGGGTACTTTTCAAAGTAAAACGAGCATCTCTCAGATTTGAATAGGGGCAATTATCGGAGGTGAAGAGCGCACTGAAGTAAAAAGAATTAACTTCTCATATATGAAAATGGTCATTTACCAGAGATGAAAAGGGACACTTTTTATTTATGAAGGGCCTCATTTTTCTAAATAGCCCTTATCAGATAGGAAAGGGGGCACATGTGTTGATGAAATGTGCGCTTATCCGAGTTAAAAAGGGGAAGGGGCACTTCTTTACAAAGTAAAAGTGGCCCTTGGGGGGGGGGGGGTACTTAAAGAGTGGGGCGAACTTTGCTCCCTACCCCTGCCACCCGGCCCATCATCTTAAAATCCAAAATGATGTTGTAGGGGCCGGGCGCGGCTTTATCATGAGTGCTTTTATGTGAACTTCTTTTTTATAAATATATTATGCTGGATTCCGACCCAGATTGCACACTCTAAAATGATAGTATGATCATCCCAATACGCTTGTAGTTCACGTATGCACCCCTTCCTCCTAATCCGTCGTTACCGTCACTGCCATTTACGTATGGCCGGCCGGCGTATTTTTTATTTACACGCTAGCGAGGGGAATTTCTCGATTAATTCCAATGAAACCGCTTAAAATTCCAATGAAACCGCTCGCGAAGAGTCTAGCCTAGATCGGAGAGCTCGCTAGTGCTATACGCTAGTGTGAATTTACATCCAGGAGAAAGTTTGCTTAATTTTTTTTTGAAACACTTGAACGGTTATGGAAACTGTTTGTGTTTCTAATCTCCAAATATTTATATTATTCTGCATCAAATATAAAACATTGATTTCTACTGTGATATGTAAAGGCACGAACTTACGTTAATACATACCCAACCAAGAAGGTGCGCCATGGCAATACATTTTAACAAACACATCAACATGTTACCTAGACAACTCATCACCATAGCCATTGTAAAACCATATATTAATGATACATGTAAAATATAGATTGAAGCAATTCTCGTCAGTTGGCTGTATCCTGAGTGTGATTATAATGGATTTTGAGTAACATTTGCATCTACATGTAGTTGAAGAATAGATACAGTGTATAACATCAATTAAGTTGGAGTTCAATTGGAAGGAAGTAACGAGGAATATTAAAGCAAGGGAGACTGGGAGATGAGGAATGCAGGAAGTTAGAAATTGAGAGATTACTCGCGAGATAGCCTTGCATTAATGAATCCTTTATATAATGTTGTCTTGAGAGAAAGTAGACGATTTTTTTATTAAATTGGAGATTAGTGCAAGTATTAGATATATTGGTAATAGAATTAATGAGAAAGTTATTTTTTATCAAGATCAATACATGGGGGGGGGGCATCATCAAAATAGGGCACTTTCTGGAATATAAGGTGCACCTACAAAGGGAAACATCAAAATGTAAATCTACCATATTAAGACATTGATAGACGTACGCGTAACGCATGTCACACACAGATAAATGAGAAGAAAAGAAAGAATAATGTTTTTAAAAAAGAAGATAGAGGAAAAGGAGAGAGACAGAGAGAGGGAGAGAAAGAAAGAAAGAAAGAAAAAAAGGAAGAACATGAAACTTAACTTTACACTTAGGCCTACATATTACATTTCCGACTGAGTTGGATCGACATGTGCTTAAGTAGTCTGCGGACGAAAGTACAACAATACGAAAACAGAAGTTATATGAAATTGTCTTTAAGAGAGAAAGAGAGGTTAAATTCTAAAATGAAATGAAAGGGGTTATGTGACTCTCAAGGAGGAAATTACAATTTCATGACGACTATTTGGAATTTCCTAATTTTTTTAAAGTTCAAGAACTTCCTGGGGCTCCGCCCCATGCAAGACTCCCGGCAGCAGCAAGTTATTTACACAATTTCTTGCTGTCTGCTGCCTCGAGATCACTGGAGCGAAGAAAGGTAACATATAGCAAGAATCCCTATTCAGTGGAGGATTTATCCCTTTTATTATTAAAGACTCCCGACAAAGGCTCTCCCCCTGCAAAATTGGAGAGAGTTTTACGTAGTTTAAGCTTCTAACAACCACGCCCGTGGACCTTTTATTATTTACACAAAGGTAAAAGTGTATAGCAAGAATCCCTTTTCAGTGAAGGATTCATCCTTTTTATGCAGATGCTTCTTCTACCATTCTTGACCAGAAGTGCGTTTCAAACTCAATGATATGGGCATCATCCCATTGAATGTTGTGTCCAGTGTTACGGGTTTGTTTTGCTACTTGCTGCCTAATCTGAGGGCTCTGTTGTGCTCTTTAAAAAGAGGACACAATAGGGGCAGCACAATTTAAATATCAAGGAATGTATTAGAATTTATTTCTAAAATGAAATGAAAGGGATATTTGACTTTCAAGAGCAATAAAAACTCTAATCCATCCCTTGAAATTTAAATTGCACTGCCCCCATTCAGTATGCTATTTCCAAAGAGCACAAAAAGGCTTCAGATTGAAGATTCCATCTCATAAAATTGTCTGTAAGAGAGTGAGAGAGCCTTATTTCTGAAATGAAAGGGCTATTTGACTTTCAAGAGCGATAAAAACTCTAATCCATCCCTTGAAATTTAAATTGCACTGCCCCATTCAGTGTGCCATTTTCAAAGAGCACAAAAAGGCTTCAGATTGAAGATTCCATCTCATAAAATTGTCTATAAGAGAGAAAGAGAGTTTATTTCGAGAGAAAAAATGAAAGGGCTATTTGACAAGACCCCTTTCATTTCATTTTAGAAATAATCTCTTTTTTTCTCCTAAAGACAATTTCTCTCTTGAAAAGGCTCTGCCAGGCCCCTCAAGCTCTGCCATGTTGTATGGATCCATTAGAAAGCAAAATAAGCCCACTCAATAATTAATATATATTAAAACGCCATAGCGATTCACCCAAATAAGAAATCCACGTAAGAGGCATTTTGAAAATTTTAAGAAAATTCCTTCAAATTTCAGGATATTGGATGTTATTTTTCAGGAAACTCTATTTAAACGAGTGGAAGCACTGGCGGGTTCTGTTTTTTTAAACTGTAACAATTCTCCTTGGATCAGATATAGACCAAAAACAAGCCTCTTTATCTTCAGTATACAAGTGTCATTTCGGTCCTTACAGCTTTCATAGAAATCGCTTCTGGACCGTCAAAGAAAAAGTTTGAGAACCCCTGGTCTACGCATTATACACATCAGGACCAACTTGACAACTTGACAAAAATTTGAGGGGGGGTTCGACCCCCCCCCCCCCCCCCCCCCGTGCGTACGCGCCTGCATGTGCATCCCTTCCTCCTTATTCCCTTATCCATCGTTACCGTCACTACCATTTTAGTAGGGCCGGCCCCCTCCTTTTAACGACTCCCAAGCCATCAAGAATGACCCCATAATTTATGGATTACCATTCTGCCGTTCTTTGGAGGGGCCGGGCGCGGCCTTTTCAGAAGTGTTTCTACACTAACCTTTTCATGCACTCCGGCTTAACATAAATAAGCATGCTAAGATTTTTTTGAAAAGAAGCATAATTTCGACTCAGTTTCGCATAACCTACAAATAAGAATACGGCCAGTCACCCCTCCCCCCCTCCCCCTCAATGCATCCGCCTTTACGCACCCCCTTCCCCTTGTCTTTCCCTTATTCGTCGTTACTATCACTAATTTTTAGTGCCATTTCGTTGTCTTTCTTTCTCCCCGGCTCCTCTCTTCTTTTTCTTTCCTCTTTTTTGAACTCTCTCTCTCTTTTTTTTTACTTTTTTGTTCTTTTTTTCTTCTTCTTTTTTCCTCCATTTTCTTTCCCCCTCTTTTTTTCCTTCTCAATTTTTTTGCGCCGCCAATAGGGGGGGGGGGGGCCGCGGCCGTTTCGGCCCGACCCTGGATCCGCCACTGGTGTATAGGCTTTTTACATACGCTCTCCACTTCCGAAACCATATTTCCCTGAATGTATGTTTATGTTAAAAAAATATCTGTTCTTGATGAGAGCCCTATGACATTACGACGAGGAGGTCCAGGGTTAAACGAAAAGCAAGATAAAACTCAATGACCAAAACTCTGGCAAACTTTCTGATCCACTTTTAATTTGAAAAAATGAACATTACACTAATTTTCTTCTTCTTTTTTTTTTTTTTTTTTTTTTTTTTTTTGGGGGGGGGGGGGGTCCAATCCGTGAGAAAATTTTAGGGGCGATTAAGCGGGGGGGGGGTAGCACTAACGTATTTCTCAACACCCATTGAGCCCGGCTTTATCGCCCCTAAAATTGTGGGGGGTGCATTTTTCTTTTTTTGTTTAAAAAAGGTAAAAATTATCGTTTCCATCTTTTTTAACCTTTTTTTTTGCCGGGGGGGAGGGGCTATCGCCCCCTCCCGCGCCTGGCAGAAACAATGAATGTTGGTCAAAAATTGTTTAATTGGGTTTGTTATCTCATTCCAAAAGTAATTGCTCACTTATTTACATTGACTAGTAGGCAGTTGACATTCCAGAACAAAATCTTTATCCGAACAAAAACTGATATTAAATCCCAAACGATTCAAAAACCCTTCATAATTTCGAGTAGGTTTCGAAATGAAAAAGATGCCCGAATGATCAGGAGTAATTGATGCCATAATATCGCATTTGACCACCCTGATTTCTATTATTTCTTAGATAAACCAATAGTCTAAAACGATTTTGGACAAACGGAGTACTTAAAGAAAATAAACTTCATTAAACGTGGGTTCCGTTCAGAATGGAAATAGATCTGTTATTATTATTTTTTTTTTAATGTTATGAATACAAGATTTACCTATGGAATTTTCAGGGATTCAGGATATACCCCGGTGTTAATGGATTCATTCAAAATGTGAGCAAGAGGAGAAGCAATACAATGCATAATGTGTTATGAAGGGAAGCACTAATTCGATCGTGACCCTATGATTTGCTCGATTTAAGATATTTTGTTATTTCGGTTATTTCATTAAGATTTCATGGACTAGCTTCAGGAAGAAATGTAGTAAAATTTTCGTTCGGTTCATTAAGTTTATTTTCTAAATAAGTACCTATGTTTACAAAAAGTAATTAAAGATATTAGCTATAACTCCAGGGTTTATAACAGACAGTACCATCCATTGTAAAATAATCATTAAGTGTTTTTTGTGTGTTTTCTTGCCTATCAAGTCATTTATAATCTCCTATGTTGATTTCATGGTGATTTCACTCTATTAAGTTTTTAATAAAAAATCGAATGATATTAGTTAATTTATTTCGATAAGTTTTTTTTTTTTTTGTAGGATTGGTTAGATAAGCCTTATAAAGTTGATTACATGTATGTATGGATCGTACAATTGCTTTTGTTATATACATGGCAAATGTTACTGCATTATTAATTTTGTCAGCTAATAGTTGAGGAAATAAATTGTTTCTCAATACAGCCCTAATTTCCAATTCCAATTTTCTTTGCAATATTTGCATTTAAAAATGATGAAGAAGAGAAATTGCATGCTTTCAATCAAACAGGTATTATATCATGCGTTAAAACTATGAAAAAGTATTACAACTGCCTGCCGTACATAGCCTTATAATTATACTTACATGTTCAGCCAAGTAATTTATGATTGCTTCAGCAATCTCTGCAGAATAATGCGGTCGGTGTTTGAGATAATTGATAGCTACCTCTTTATCTTCAAAGAAACGATTCATGATGAAGATGACACACACTTCGATTCAACTTCGCAAACTTGGTCAACGGTGTCTCAAAGCAATGAAAGTGATGGCCGCGGACAGTCTCAATGGTTCTCTTTACCTTTTCGGGTGAAGCTGTTACTCACTCTGGTATCACGCGAAGATAAATAGGGACTTTTATATTTGCACGTCGACACAGCTTTGACTGCAACGTGTGACGTCATTTTAAGGCACTGCGCATGCGTCACGTCGTCTCAGTTGGCGATCGAGAATGCGTCAACCTTGGTTTTCCTTTTACTAGTATATGCCGCGTGCACATGAAATATACAGTTCCTCAGGTAGACAAAGGAACATCCCTTCCATGCTATTATGTAATAATGTGTAGAATTAACAGTAGAACAGATGTGACATGCATATTCACCTGTTCTACACATTTTTACATAATAGCAGTGAAGAGATGTTCTACCACAGCAGTAGGCCATTTTCGTAATGTAACCAAATCTAATGCATAAGTCTTTGTGAAGTGCCTCAATACAAATTATTTCATTCACCTGATAGGAATAATAGTATTTCAATCAGCGCTCAAAAAACACGGGGGCGGTGGGCGATTCGCCCCCGTGAGCTACAAAATCGCCCCCCGTCAGGTTGCTCACGGGGGCGATTGCAAAATTAAAAATCGCCCCGGTGGAATTATAAAATAAAGATAATCTTTTCTGTTATAACTTTAACACAATATTGAGTTTCAATTTTCAAACCTTAAACCAATGAAATGGAACTAAGATTAGCGTGCACGATTTCTCGTTTTATGAGTAGGCCTATTATTACCGATTCAGCTCGCAGTGCAGTGCCGCCGTCAGCAGTGGTTATAGGCACTGGCGTACTGGTGGGGGGCTTGGGGGTGCGCCAGCCCCCCAAATAAAATTAAACCACGACTTATTTTCAATTTCATACAATTAAGTGAGCCCCCCCAAATAAAATTAAACCATGACTTATTTTCAATTTCATACAATTAAGTGAGTTATAAATGTTCGTGATATCACATGATTTTCAACAAAATGCGCGTTTCTCCATTTCTGTTGCAAACTGACACATTTTCAAAAAGCCAGGTAGAGCATATATGTTTTTTATAGTCACTAATGGGCCTTAGTGGCCACTAACAGTCAGGGGCGGATCCAGGATTTGCCGATAGGGGGGGCCTAAAATTTGAAAATCGCGCCGACCAATATCTCGCTCAGTGGGGGGGGGGGGGGGGGGGGGGTAGTGATCATTTTTTGTTATCGTATTTGACCTCGAAAATGTGAAAATCGTTGCCGACCGATATCTCGCTCAGTGGGGGAGGGGGGAGGGGGGAGGGGGGAGGGGGGAGGGGGGAGGGGGAGGGGGAGAGGGGGAGGGGGGAGGGGGGGAGGGGGAGGGGAGAGGGGGAGGGGGGAGGGGGAGGGGGGGGGGAGGGGGGGGGAGGGGGGGGGGGGGAGGGGGGGGGGGGGGGGGGTGGAGGGGGGGGGGGGGTAGTGATCATAATTTTTTTCTCGTATTTGACCTCGAAAATGTGAAATCGTGCCGACCAATATTTCGCTCAGTTGGGGGGGGGGGGAGGGTAGTATGCATAATTCATTTTTTTGTATTTGACCCCGAAAACTTTTTTTAAATTATTATTATTACAACAAAAAAAAAAAAAAAAAAAAAAAAGCCAGGAGGGGGGGGGGGGGGCCGTGGATCTGCGCCTGCTAACAGTAACGCTAGTTACGCTAGTAGATAACCGTATATCCAGTTTAGCGAAAAGTCTGGATACCCGTATGTCCGGCCTGCGTATTTTGATTTACACACTAAGCGAGGGGAATTTTTTCGATTAATTCCAATGAAACCGCTCGCGGAAAGCCTAGACTGTATTTTAAACCTTTACACGTACGTACTGTACTGATATTTTGATAATGTACTGAAATTGTTTTGTCGATGGGTGTCGAGTGAACATGTGTGTGTATGTTCACGCTCGCTGCGCTGATTTCTGCTCTCATATTCAACAGCAAATTGCAAAATAAATACCAATATTTTTGTTTAATATATGTTACTGCTCGGAATCTGTTATCGTGTTCAAATGGTTGGAGTGGTATCACTACTTGTTTCAACCATACTTTTTCGAAAGGACGTCCCACCCCTTCTCTCTCTCTCTCTCACTCTCTCTCTCTCTCTTTCTCTCCCTCATAACTCTTTCATCTCTCTCTCGATCTCTCTCTATCTCCCTACTCTTTTTATTTGGATGAATCGCTATGACGTTTGAATATATATATTAATTATTGAGTGGGCTTATTGTGCTTTCTAATGGATCCCTACAACATGGCAGATCCACTGAGGGGCCTGGCAGAGCAGAATCCAAGGTTGTTCTCGAGTTTATTTGACTTTCAAGAGAGAAATTGTTTTTTTTAGAGAAAAAGAGGTTATTTCTAAAATGAAATGAAAGGGCTCTTGAAAGTCAAATAGCCCTTTCATTTCCTTTTAGAAATAACCTCTCTTTACCTATTAAAGACAATTTTATGAG